>VWZF01002544.1:59321-77607 GCA_013396755.1 Sclerurus mexicanus
GGGGGGGTCAACACAAGAACAGGAGAGAAGCTGGGCCCGCTGGGTGCACGGTGGCACCCGGGGCCGGGCGCCCGGCGGGGACGTGGGTCGGCATCGAGTGGTGACGGCGTTTCCTTTTAACTGCTGCTCTCTTCCTCTGTTTTATTGAGTTTCTTCAGCGTGTCCAGCAGTTTCTGTGGGGTGAGGATGTGCGTGGACCCTGTGGGGAGCAGAGGAGAAGGGGTTGGGAGGGGGGGGAAATGAATCAGTGATGCTTTTTGGGACCCCCCCCGTTGCGCCCCGGCCGCCGTCCCCGCTGTCCCGGGTCCCCCTTACCTGGCGGCGCCGGCCCCGCACCGCTGGAAATGCTTGCGGGGAAATGCACGTCTGTGGGGAAGGGGCACGTGGGGGCATGGATCATGGGAAAAGGGTGGAGAAGGAGGAATGAAGGGCATGGATGGAGCCGGAGAGATGAGGAAGGGGCCTGTGCAGGCGGGTCATGGCAGTGGGGTCACTCCTGGAACTNCCTGCACTGGGGTCTCCACCAGCTGCCTGCTCTCCCCTGGGCACTGAACCCCCAACCCTGCTCCAGGAGCAGCATCCCACGGAGCTCCATCCCCCTGCCCAGCCTTGGGACACTTCCCCAGGCAGGCAGGACCCCAACCCCCCCAGCCCCTCTGGCCTTGGCAAGGGGGAACTCATGGCATGAAGGAGCCGGCCAGGCCCGGCCAAGAGACATGGCAGAGGAGTGATGGAGCGACGCTGGATGCTTTTCCACCTGGAAGGAGGAACCGCAAGCATTTTCTTATCGGAGAACCCAACAGAACCCAAAACAATAATTAAAGAAAGGAGAAACGGAAGAATCAAAGAAAACCCTTCGGGGAGGAAGAGTTTCTTTTCATTAGTAAGCTGCCTTTACTTGGTTTCTTTGGCTCACTCCATTGCTGGAGCCTGATCCTCAAATGATACCCTAGTGGAGTCCCTGAAGTCGGGGTGCCTCAGGTCCATGAGAAATTTGGTGGGAGTGAGAATGTGAGTAGAACCTGCAGGAGAACAGAGTGGGGATGGCGGCTATGCCAAGACTCCCCACCACCACCACCACCTTTTTTTGGGGTGAGGAAGGACGCGGAGCATCATAGGCGCATGCAGGGGATGGACCCCGGAGAGAGGCGGGATGAGATGGGATGGAGCTGGGATGGGTGTCCAGTGACAGGGGGACACATCTGTGGGCAGCAGGAGGTCATGGGGATGGGATGCTGCTCCCAAGGAGCAGATGAGATGCCAGCACAGGTTCCACCAGCCATCCTGGGCAAGAATCCAGGGACCAGGAATCCAGATGAGACGGTGAGGGGAACCTGCTCGTGCCCTACAAGGTGTGTATCCAAGCTTTGTTTTCCAGAGGAATTTTAGGGGCCCTAAAAGCTCCTTGCTAACATCTGGTAGAGCTTCCACTGTGTCCTCTATGCCTGACCCACGGCTCTTCTGGGAGCACAGACGAGATGCTGAGACTGACCACACAAATGCCCTGTTGCCCAGAGCCCTTCACGAGGTCTGTGCCCAGGACTCCCCTCCTGGGCAGCTCAGGGGCTTTCTCTGATCCCCACCTGGGGCAAGGGACCCACTGCTGATTCACCAGCGGTGGAGGGTTAATGCCACCCATGAGACCTCATCCCGCACAACAGGAAAACACATCTCCTGTTTGCACACCTCGTATTTTGCTTTTTCCTTCCTCTAACGACCCTAAGAATGAGCAAACACAGGTGCAACAGGAGCAATCCGAGCCGCAAAACCTCCTTCCCTCTCACCCAGCCCTGCCTGGACAGAACCAGCCAGGGAGACGAAAGCACAGGAGCCGAAATGAGGATGGCTTGGAGTGACATAACCCGGACGGCAGCGGGGACAGAGGTGACAAAAGGAGAGAACCTTTCCGCAGAGTTCCAGCTCCCGCAGCCGTCTGGAGCCGGGAATTTGCGGGATGGAGCGTGGGATGAGCAGCCAGCGGGAGGGGTCAGCCGGGGGCCCCACTCACCTATTAGCACCTCCCACTTGCCGCTGGCTTGTGTCACCTCGTAGGCGCAGCGCATCTCGTTCATGCTCACCCCGCCCAGGATGAAGATGATGAGGCGGGGGCCGCTGCGGTACTCGCCTGGTGCCTTGTTCTTGTGCCAGTGGCCGTAGCGGGCACTGCGGAGAAGAAGAGGAGGATGAAGGAGGGCATGAGGCACCACCTCGGAACTGAGTCACGCATTGGTTTGCTCCCAGAATGCTGGCGGAGCAGGTGAAGTTGGAATTCCCAGCCGTAAGTGCTGCTCGCTGTTACTGGAAGGGAAACTGAGGCATGGGATGACTGAGGGGAAGCTGAGGAATGGGATGCCTGGAGGGAAAATAGGAAGGGGATGTCTGAATGGAAATGGAGACACAGGATGCCCAAGGGAAATGGAGGTATGGGATGCCTGAAGGGAAACTGAGACAAGGAATGACTGGAAGGAATCTGAAGAAGGGATGACTGGAGGGAAGCTGAAGAAGGGATGTCTGGAGGGAAATTAGGAAAGGGATGGCTGGAGGGAAGCTGAGGAATGGGATGCCTGAATGCAAATGGAGACACAGGATGCCTAGGGGAAATGGAGTTCCCCTTCCCTGAAGGAAAACTGAGGAATGGAATGTCTGAGGGGAAACTGAAGCATGGAGTGTCTGAATGGAAAGTGAGACATGGGATTCCTAAAGGGAAACTGAGGCAGAGGTGACAGAAGGGAAACTGAGGAATGGGATGCCTGAGGGCAAACCAAGGCACTTGGATGCCTGAATGACCACAGAGCAGCTCACAGACCGGCTGCTAGATCCAACCCCTGGGGCCAGGGTGGGATGGATGCTGATTCAGGTGAGGATGCACAGGGGGAGCACAGGGGGACCCACCTGACGGCAGTAGTGCTGAAGGAGGCAGAGGAGCGGGTGGAGATGTACGGGTAGTGCTTGGTGTCCAGCTTGTCATCGATGGCATCCTGCAGGCAGAGAGCCATGGAGTAAGGGTCAGAGAGGAGACAGACATGGCCCCTGTCCCCTGAGCCCCTCAGGAGGGCTGTGCCCAGGATTGCCCTCCTGGGAAGCTCAGGGACATGAGTTGAGCTGGAGGTTTCACGCCTGTGACCCACCCCTGGGGCCAAGGACCCGCTGCTGCTTCACCAGTTCTGGAGGGTTAATGCCACCTGAGAGACCTTGGGAGGTGCTGCTGCCCTGGGCAGACCCCTCTGGCCCTGGGGATGATGTTTAGGGTGTCCTGAGGATAAAGCCACCTTGGAGGGGTTTGTGACAAAGGAAAGCAGGAGCTCTGTGCTTTTGGGAATCGAGGGAGCTGCAGCTCTGCACTGTGGGGGCAGAGGCAGGGATACTGCACTGATATCCCCCTACCCAAAATGTAGCTCCAGGGTCTGTCTGTCTGTCTGAGCAGGTGGAATGTCTGTGTTGGGGAGTGGGTTTGATGCCTGCGACTCCCAGAGCCAAGGAGGTTACCCTGATTTGAGACGTGGGAGGGAGAGAACAGGTCAGGAAAAAGGCAATGTCTGATAAAACTCACTTTTTGGCTCCGCTCAGGGCTACCCAAGCACAGAGTCTGTGAGAGAGCTCCTGTGGGTACAGGCACAGCTGTACAAAGCTGTCAGCTGGGACACGGGCAATGCTGTGACGAGGCCGCCCAGGTACCCATGGTAGCACACACAACCAACCAGTCTGTTACGACATTTGTGTTGCAGGGATGCCATGGCCACGCAAGCCTGGCTGGGGCCATGCATCCCACCTAAGGCCAGCATCCTCATGGGGGTCAGGAAAGGGCCCAAAATATCCCAACCACGCTGCAATCCCTGGAGGGCGCATGTCGGGCAGAGGTGTCAGGGTTTGGCTGGAAGCAGCCAGGTCTCTGTAGATCCCTTTTTTGGGTGGTGCAGGGGTTCCTGCTGTGCCCCGCACCCCTGCCCTTGCTGGCTCACCTCCATGATGTCCTTGATCACCGGGGTCCACCGGGAGAGCTGGTAGGTCTGCTCGCTGATCCGCTCCTTCCGCTCGGGCTTGCTCCGGCGGCGCAGGGTCGACTGGGCACAAGGAGCACAGGGACACCCTGAGACACGGGGTCTGGGGCAGGGGAACCCCCCAGAGGGGTGACAGGGGCATCTCATGGGGCATGTGGCTCCCAGAACAGAGATCCTCCCTCCTGAGGGGCACGGGATGGCACGGGATGGGGAGGGGGACACTCACGTCTGTGATGATGGGCACCCCGAGGTGGGCCATGTTGGTGATGATCTCGCTGTCCTCTGCTGGGATCTGGGCGTGCTGGATCAGCTTGTTCAGATTCTCCTCGGTGATACCTGGAAATGCAACGGGGAGATGGTGTCCTGAGGAATGCCTCCCACCAGGATACAGCCCCTCCACTGCTGCCTTCAGACACCCAGCTGGGGAAGCAGGGCTGGGCTTTCCCACCTGGCCCATCCTGGCCAAGCCCTGCCTGCACCCACCCCTGCCCAGGTGTGCTCCTCACCATTCTTCAGGAAGATGTAGAGCAAGATGATGCGGATCTTGTCATAGGTGCTGACATTCCCATCCAGCAGGATGGGGACGATGGCCCTCATGGGGTCCTTGATCTTCTCACCTTCAGCATCAGTGCCCATGGCCAGGTCCTGAAGAGAACACACATATGCTCATCACTCCTCCAGCCCTGGCTCAGCACTGAGCTGTGAGCAGGAGATGCCAGCCCCCACTGTCCCCGCGGGGATGTGGGGCTGGGGGAGCTGGTTGGTACCTGCTCGACCCTGCAGAGCTTGTCCACAGTGCCCTGGTAGTGCTTCATGCAGTCCTCAGCCAGATGCAGGTGGGTGGAGTACTGGAGAGACATGGGTGGTCACTCTTGCAGTGCTGGCAGCAGCCAAAGGTCCCTGTGCCACCACCCATGGCCAAGGACATTCTGGGGAGTGCTGCCAGCTCCTGCTCCCCTGGTGGGCTCAGTCACTGAATACAGAATCCCCCCTCCTCATACCTTGCTGAGCTCCTTTTGGTACTGTGGCATCTTCTTCAGCATCTGGGACAGGTCTCTCATGGTGGTCTGCAGGGGAAGGGGACATGGTCACTCTCCCTCTGGGACTTGGGAGGCAGGAGCAGAGATGAGATGACCCCACCAAGGACTTGTGTCCCCACGCAAGCCCCTCGTGGGGGTTTGGTGACACCCAAAGTGTCACTGCCAGGTCTTCTCAGTGGCAGCTGAGGGGCAGGGGGTTTGCAGCTCTGTGAACTGGAGTGTCAGGAGGACAAATCCCTCAAGGACCTTCCTCTGGGACCCCCGTGTGCCTGGCTGGGGCGGAGATGGTCCTTTCAGCTCCTGGCCACTTTGACATCCTATTTCCACCAGGGTCCCCTCACTGCCGCCAACTCTGGGGCTCTGTAAGGGAACAGGCTGGGGACAGAGGCAGCTGCTGGGGGTGGCACACAGACCGTGTGCTGGGGGCAAACTGATCCCTGCGGTGTGGCGCCCCCCAAGGCACCCCATTTCCCCAGCCCTGAGTGTAGGGCTGACACCTCACAGCCATCTCCCCCCATCCGGGACCTAAGCACCCTCGTCCCTTTGTAGAGGATCCCACTGGGTGCCCCCAGGAGACTCCACCACGTGCCAGCCCATGGCTGAGCCCCCCTGAATGCCCAGCTTAGCAGATGCAGTCAGGTCACCTTGTCACCCGTGTTCATCCTCTTGCTTGAAGAAAATTCCTTCAGGGACCGGGTCACCTCCCTGGGGAAAGGAGGAGGGCAGAGCTGTGAGCAGGGAGGGGACCCTCAGAGAGGGGTGGGTGGCAATGCCAAGCCAATGTCCCACCCAGCTGGCAAACAGCCAACACTCACTGGGACACCTCAGCGATGTGTTTGTGGCGCAAGGTGACCCACAGGTCGTCATCCTCATCCAGGAGAACCTCCTTAATCCGGGCCTCTCCAATGCCACTTGTCTCGTACCTGGGAAGAGGGGAGGGAGTGTCATGGTGGGGATGAGGCTGAGGGGGCACAGTACCCTCACTGCCTGGGCTTAGGGAGAAGGGGGCACGTGAGGGGAAATGGTAGGACATGGGGGCTCTTCTTGGCTCTGCCAGCAGCAGGGTGAAATTATTCAACTCACTTTCACCTCTTGCCTTCTTGTACCCCTTCAGCTTCTAAATGCTGGGAAGGGGCCAAGGGCTGGAAAACGCCCCTTTACTTCAGTCCTGCCCATCACACCTGCCAGACTGCAGGCAGGACCAGTGTATCCCAGTGGATGGGTTGTGATGGACGGAAGGATGCTGAGCTTCCAATCCCACACCGAGGGCTGCACTCCAGGGGCCCCTGGGGGTGCTGGGGATGGCAGTGCTGCACTCACTTGTAGACATCATTCTCAATGGGCAGCAGGTCGTAGCTCATGGCCTGGAAGGTCAGCTCATGCAGCACTGGGGAAGCGGGATCAAAGCCACGGTCCAGGATGAGGAGCTGGGAGCGAGCCTTGTCCGGACCCTGCGGAGCCAGAGGAGCCATTAGCAGCGAGGCTGGGGGCTCCACCAGCCCCACAGGTCTTTGGAGGAAGCTGGGGTTGTTTTGGGGTCTCTGTTTGGGGTCTGTGACTGCCACAGGGCAGAGTTTGAGTGGGACTTTAGGAGTGAAGCATCACCCCAACATCCTCCCCCAGGGCATCATCCCCACTCACCTCGCCCATGGTGGGGTCATCAGCTTTGTAGGCATCCAGTTTGTCCTGGATGAGCTGTGCCAGCATGGCATTGTCCTTGTAATCCCTGGGGGAGGCAGGAGGAGAGGTAAGCTCCCTGTGGCATGAGATGGGGAGGCAATGCTGCTTTCCCTGTGGCTCGTGGGAGAGGAGGGACCTGAGCAGGTTCTGTTGGCCATTTCCACCTCTCCTTGGTGAGCTCCACTTTCCCTTGGTGCCACTTAGGTCCCAACTCCCCCCAGCTCTCCAGAGCATCCATTCTGAGCCTGTTTACACCGAGCATGGATGTCTGTCCATGCCATCACCCCCTCCATCCCTATGGCCTGACCAGCACTGGACACAGCATGGCCTCATCCGTGCCCCGTGCTGGGCACAGCCCCAGCTCCCCCTGGGGGAGCAGGGCAGGTCCCAGGGGTGCCCCCACGCTGCCCTTACCCCCGGTACCGCACAGCTGGGTACTCCTTCAGCGTGGCACAGAGCGTGGCGATCTGCTCTGCCAGCCGCTCCAGGATCGGGTTCTTCATCTGCGCCTTGTGGGGGCTGTAAAAGCTTTGGAAGGAGTCGGCTGAATCCAGAGAGTAAACCTGGGGGTGCAGCAGGAGCGTGGTCAGAGGGGATGTCTGCAGGAGGGTGGCCCCGCTGGACACCCTGGGTGGGTTTGGAAACCACATTCGTTCACAAAGGTCCCAGCCAAGCCTGGAACCAGGCAGTCGAAGCTCAGTGATGCCTGGAGCATCCCCTGGGTTTTTGGCTGCCAGCTCTGGACCCTGATGCCTTCCCCAGCTCCATGGCACAGTCTCTACCACTGTGTACTCCCCCAAGGTGACCTGAGGAGGCAGGAGACTCCCTGCCCACAGCAGTCACCTGCTCCCAGGCAGAGAACCAGAGAGTCAGGGACGGCAGGGACACGCTGCTCCCCAGCCATGCCCCCGGTAAAGACCAGAAGCCAATCTGGCTGCACACAGAGATGCCAAGAGATGCCACTCCCCAGAAATGCTGAGGATTGAAGGGTTAATGGCACCAACCGGGTCTGCCACCATCTGTCCCCATGGTCCCCTGGTGCCCAGCAGGGGCACATGGCACAGGGCCAACTCCCTGGTGCCCTTGGCTGGTGGCCACTGCGGGGAGGCAGAGCTGGCCAATGCAGCTGCTGGCACAGGGCCGAGGCACAGCACCCACTAAATCCCCCAGGGCGGATCAGCCTGGGAAGTAATCACAGGAGACAGGGAGGAAGGGCCAAGCAGGGCCGAGGAGCCAGCCCAGGACACAGAGCTGTCACACAAACCCTGATGGGCTGGAGAAGGACCCAGAGCATCCCCTGGCTGTCCCTTCCCCTCTACCACCCCAGGGAGGACGGTCCCCAGCCCAGCCTCACCTGGGACTCGGAAGGGAGGAAGGCAATGTTGATCTCCGTCAGGGTTTTGATGACCTTGGCAGCGCGGGATTTCACCAGCTCATTGAAGAGGGCGTCAGGACAGGCTACAAGGGGCGAAGAGGGGAGTGCTCAGCATCCCTCCATCCTTCATCCACCATCCCTCCAACTCTGCTTGCTTGCACTCCATTAATGACTTTCTCCCCTCTCTGGGTACTCACAGTCAGTGAAGAAAACGTGGGCAGCTCTGTACTTGGAGGTGGGGGGGTCCTTGAAGTCATTGATGAGGGAGTGGATGGACTGGAAGAGAGGGGGAGCAGCTGGGCTGGGCAGGGTGGCACCCTGGGCACCTCAACAGCACCACCCAGGATCCTCCCTCCTGGCATGGGAGAAGCTCCCCACCTCCAGCTAACTGTCCCAGTGGCAGTGCTTGCCTGGTTGGAGCCAGGATGCATCCCATGGGCACAGCTGCCCATCCCAGCATTGGCATCCCACTGCCTCACCCCAGCCAGAGGCTGTGTCCTCACCTTCTCCGAGGGGGTGATGAGATAGACGGCCTCCAGGCTGGGCAGCGGCTCCCGGCGCTTGTTGATGTCTTCCACGACTTGGGGGAAAAACAAGGATCATGGCAGGGGCACTTGGATACCCCACAGCAGCACAGGGGATGTCACAGAGTTGGATATCCCATGGCAGCAGAGGATATCAAGGTTCTTGGATATGCCCTGGCGCACAGGACCAGCCCTGCCAACCCCTCCATGTCCAAAACATCCCCAGGCACTCATCCCTGCCCACCTAGGAGCTGTGCCCACCCCATCCCAGCTCTGTGGTCCCCACTGGGGCTGGGTATGTGGGCACCTGGCCAGGTCCCAAGGGCCACAGATCTGCCTGTTCTCCTGTTCCCTTGGTTTATCCTCACATTCCCTGCCAGCAGGGACCACCTGGGGATGATGCTGTGGCTCTGCCGAAGCTGGGGCAAAACCCTGCTGCCCCCCAACACCTCCCAGTGCCCAGCCTGGGCTTTTCTTCTTCCTGAGTGTTGCAGGAAGCTATTTATAAGGCTGACATAAAACACCACCTGGTCTCCTCCTTGGATTGAGGTACTGCCAGGAGACAAGGTGTTCTGGCTGCTCCAGCCCCAGCAGGCAAGGAGGGATCTGTGGAACACCAGCCTGGCACCAAGAGTCACCCACGAGCGACGGGAGGTGTTGTGGCTCCATCCCAAGTGGGATGAGGCTGGGTGGAGGCCGTGCCAACCGCCTTGTGCCAGCCTGGAGGTGCCTCTGGTACAGAGGGAGGTTCTGCCCTTGCCACAGGGATGCACGGAGCTGATACTCACTGGTTATGCCCTCTGTCATGATGTCGGTCATCTTGCAGCAGGAGGAGAGCATGCGCATGCTGAGCTGATCCACCACCAGCACCTGGGGAGGGAGGCTGTGAGTGGGGGGCACGGCACAACCTGCCCTTCCCCACCCCTTCCCCACCCTGCCTGCACCTGCCCCCACCCTCCTTCTCCTGTCCTGCACCCCCTGGGTTTGGTGCTCACCTTCCATTCCCCCTTCTTCTTCACTTTCCGGATCACATCGTGCATAATCTCTGGAAGAAAGGGAATATGGGGAAGGGTGAGCACCCCAACTTCTCCCCTGTAGCACCCCAGGGTCTGTCAGCAGCAGTGGGGGCTGTGCCAGAGGCACCAAACCCCCCATCCATGTGCAGGTTCACAGTGAGCCTCAGACCCCCAGTGCCTTAAGTAGGGATGTGGGTGGTTTTGGGGTACCCAGAGAGGGGATGCCACCCCTCAGCCCTGTTTTTCTCTCATGCTTGGCACTAACAGAGACAGGCCAAGCTGGTGGGGAGCATGGCCTGGCAGAGGGTCTGGGGGTCCCTCTGGGGAGCCCGGGGGCCACCCCACATACCTCAGCCCTAATCCAAAGTGTCGGGAAAACAACAGCGGCTTAAGAGCTCCTTTTAGAAACAAGAATCAAGCGGCCTGAGCCTGTTCCTTGTAATCCCTCACAATCCCATTTCACCTCCTGCAGCTGCTGGGCTTATGCAACCAGCCAGGACAGCGGGGACCCTCTGGACCCCAGGGACCCCTTGGGGCTGCTCCCCATGGGGTGGGGGTTGAGACAACACAGGGTGGCCCTGGCAGAGGGATGAGGATGCCACCTTCAGGGCCGAGTTGCAGGAAGGGGGTTTTAAGCCTCGCCAGAGTCGGTACTTGCCCTCCCGCAAGACACATGTGCCACCTAAACATCTGTGTTGGGGGATGTGAGGTGTGCCCCAAACCCTGAAGGTCCCCTTTGACCCTGGTGTATGAACCATCACCCCTCGCAGAGCAGGGACATGCTGGGGAATGCCCAGCTGATCCTGAGGAAAAGAGTCTGTGCCATGTCTTCACACACAGCTTCTCCCTGGATTTCATCCCCAGAAGGTTTTGCTCTGACTCCCTGGCCCTGGGGCAGGGATGGAAATGCCCAATTAAAACACAATTAAGAAATGTTACTAAATTAGAAAACAGCAAGGTGTGGGGAACCCACTGTTGAGAGTGTCACCCTGCCTTGGGACTCACCCCATGGTGCCAGTTCCCTGGGTAAAGCCCAGCAGGGTCCAGAGCCATGGCACTGGTGCATGTACAGCAGGAATAAAACGGGACCCTGAGAGCATCACTGTCTGTCTGTCCTGCTGGAGAACCTGCAGGCAGCAATTCCTGCCACATCCACCTCCTTCCCAGCAACATCTGCCTCAGGGGAGCTCCAGAATGGCCCTGAACCCAGGGTCCTGCCTGCCCTTGGTCACATCCTTTGGCCTCTCCAGGAGCATAGGGGCTGTGGGGCAGCCCCAAACTGGGCAAGGGGGGATGGAGGGAAACCGGGTACCTGAGCTGGGCACTACTGGGCAGGCAAAGCCCACAGGGATCTAGTCACCCACACAGCAAATAAGTGAACCAGGTTCTCTGCCATGGGCAGCAAGGGCAGCCTGTGCATCCCAGTCCTGCTCCCTGGTCCTTTGCTGGCACTGGAGCGTGGCTGGGAAGGAGGGATGTGCTGGCATCCCTCCCCTTCCTTCCATTACTCACATTTGGCTCCTTCCCCGGAGCAAGGATCCAGCAATAACAGTGCTGTTTACAAGGCAGCACAAAGGCTCCATCCCACCCCACAGCCTCAACCCCAGCAAAGCACAGGGGGCCACGGTGCTGCACCATGTGCCAGGCAGCGATACCAGCTGGGAAAGGGTCAGGAAGAAGCAGCAGCCAGGAAGAAATCCTGCCCCTGTGATGAAAATACTGCCGTGATCCAGGGCTGGGAGGAAGGAAGGGAGGAAGGAAGGAGGTAACGAGCATCCTGGGGCCCAGGGGAAGGTGCTGTCGGAGCAAAGGCTCCCATGGCTTGGTTCTGTGGTGCTCCCAGCACCCTCCGTTTGCTCTGGTGAGGGAGGGACAGGGAACCCAGGGCAGGGAAGCCCTAAAAGGGCTCCCAAATTGCTGCCTCGGCCATCCCTGGGCTTGTCCTTGCTGCAGCAACCGCTGCAGGAGACATTTTGTCTCCAGTGCCCGGCTTTGTGGGAACGCTGTGTCCCTCCTGCATGTGGATGGGCTGAGCTGGATGGAGGATGCTCAGGGGGGAGCATCTCCCTAGCTGCAAAAAGTGCTGCCACATCCCCCAGCCCAACCCTGGCAGCAAGATGGGCCCAGAGCAGGAACTGGGCACCTCCAAGGGTGATTGCTCCGAGCTTTGTGGTTTTAGGGTGTCCATCCGCTGCTCAGAGATGGGCCCCCAGGCACAGCTGTTCCCTACACCGATGTCCTCTCCTGCCTCCACCTTGGTTCAGATTTGGCTCTTCCACAGGCATGCCAGAGCCAGCTCAGAGCCCAGGCAGGGTCAGGAAAGAGGCAGATCCACAGAGCATCCTCCAAACAGACTCCAGTGTCCTGCCAAAGAGCACAAACTTGAGCGAAGGCCAGAGATAAGTGTCAAATTTGGAGGAGACACAACCATCAAATCCCCAGGTTAGGGAAGAGTGGTTTGCACTCCCAGGGGAAATGGCAGCTTCTCTATTCTCTGAGATCCTAAAGTCAATCACCTCCCAGCAAGTGGTGCCCTCACATTCCTCATTAGTGGGTCAGATGTTGCTGCCCATGTCCCCAAATGGCCCTCAAAGAGTTTTTGGGCTCTAACATCAGTTGGTGATATTTCACAGTCAAGCTTTTCATCTTGGAGATAAAACCAGGTTTCAGGGGTTAAAAATACTGTGAGCAACTCACGCAGCGCCTTCAACACTTGGCTTGTCTGGACCTACCACATCACATCTATTTCCTTCAGGCTGGAAGAATTTTAATTACAATTTCTACCAAGAACAGACAATACAGACAGCTCTGGACTCCTCCTCCAACATCAGAGCCCACGGACAGGGCAGCACAATTCCCCCGTGGGATGGAGAACCTCTGGAGCAATATGGCCCTAAAAGTGCCATCACGCAGGTGACATGTTTGAGACCCACCACCTGCAGTGAGGCTCGTTCTCGGGGGGACACATGGCATGGACATGACCCACTGCATCATTTGCAAGCAGGGCCAGAATCTGGTGACACGGTGGCCTAGTAGGACTTCAGCCCATCCCTCCCTCCAAGAGGCTTAGCCCAGGTTATTTATACCAAGCTGCCTGGGCAGCCTTTCTCTAGCCTTGCTTTGTCCTGCTTGGTCATGGGAATAGCAACCAGCCCCATGTCTCCAGCTGGACGTGGGGAAGAGGAACCATCCCTGCCATCATTGGTGCCCACACCAACAAAGCTGTGGCCAAGAACAGCCTGTGCTGAGCTGGCCTGGTTTTGGGATGCCCCAAGCCTGTTATCCTGCTTCAGAAGGAGCCTGGAAGCTGATGAGCACCCTGAGCTTCACTGGTGGAAGCAGTAAAGCCTTGTCCTGGCCACCACCCCACCCTGGGACACAAGGATGGTGGGGAATGCTGCAGCCAGGGACATTCCAGCTTCAGTGCTGACCCCGGCCTGTACCGTGGCCAAGCCCTTCCCTCCTGGAGCGATGAGACCAAACTCCTGCTGCTCACAAACACTCCCTTGCTGCCACATCCTGGGACCTCACGGGCTGCATGCCATGGCCTGATGTGCTACAGGAACATGGAGCAGCTTTATGGATGGGCACGGATACAGGAGATGAGTGGTCCTAACCGTGGGCTTTTCACTCTCCTTACACATCCTCCTTTTTGGGACCCCAAATCCCCGAGCAGCTCTGGAGAGCCGGATCACAGATATCCACAGTGAGGTTTGCTCAAGACCCACTTCTCCTAAAAAGCTGTCAGGCTGCATCTCCCAGAAGAACACGTTTGGCTTTGGGTTGGCCTGGCAACTGCTTTTGTGCTGGTTCATTAACTAATTGCTCAAGACAGTGTGAATGTTACATTGATACAACCACGTCTGAATGTAGTGGAGCACGTCTCTACCTCTGAACATCCTCAGTGGGGGTTCTCCGGGTGCTGTCCCAAATAAAACAGGCATCATGGACCACAGGATGGCAGGTATGGCCCTTGATGGCCATCAACCTCATCCAGCACACGGAGAATAACTTCAGTGATGTCCTTCGGCACAGCTAAGAACCATTTAGGGATGATTTGAGTCCTGGAGACTGCAGGGCGCACAGCCCAAGCAAGTCTCAAACATCTCCCCTCCAGCAGTCCATGTTCTGAACGCCCATTTTTCTCACTTGTGCCCACCTGGAGCCCTCAGCCTTCCTGGAAGACACATTCCTCACACGGGAACACAGGTGGTGCAGCTCAGGCACCATCCAGCTGCACTAAGTCCTGCATGGGCAGAACTGTCCAGGCTGAGCTTCATCCACCTCTCCCCAACCCTGGGTGAGGTGCACTTTGGTATTTTCACATCCAGAGCAGCACCTCACATCTCCCTCCCGGTGTAATATGCCGCATGTTGAAGCCACACTGAGCAGTGTTTGTGCTGCTCTGGGGACCTGTGTGGTGCTGCTGGTGCTCCAGCTTCACAGATTAGTCATGGTAATCGTAGTAACCTGTGATTAATTCCTCCTTCTCCTATTTGCACTGCTCTCCTGAAGGATCTGTGTATTTACACCTGCTGGCCAAAGCCTTGAGAAACCTGCACAGCCTGGAGGATGAGGAGGACAGAGACCTGGAGGTCTTGAACTCTAGAAGTTGAGTAACACATCCAGAAGTACAAAAGGGAAATGAAATGCATGATGACACCCACAAATTGCTTTGGCTGCCCTGGAGAAACAAGGTAAACTTCAAAAGGGTTTTCACTGCAGGATCAGGCACATGGTGGGATTGTTGGGGTGTTCTGGGCAGCGCCAGGAGATGGACTTTGATGATCCTTGTGGGTCCCTTCCAGCTCAGGATATTCTGTTATCACTCCTGGCAGTTTCCTTGGGTCTGCACAAGGATCTGGGGGTTTAGCAGAGTTTCTCTGTTCACACAGACCTTCAGGTCCCTGCTGAAGGCATCACCCTTCACTTGTGCTTGTCCTCTTCCTCCGGGTGCTTCCATCCCCAGCAGATGCTGCACCTGGCTGTCAGCAGCTGTAGGTGCTGGTGGTGTGGCCAATGTTGGTGGTGCTTCAGTGCCAAGAGGAGCCCAGAGCTCTCCTGCAGCAGGACAGCACACACGGGATGTCACATCCACCCAGAGGGGAGGTGACCTTCTCCCAGGAGTAGGGCACACTCTCCTACACGGGTGACTTTCCCAGCTGGTTCTGCTCTAACTTGAATCACAACAGAGGAAAAAAAACACAAATGGGGGCTCCTCAGGCTGGGCTTGGTGGGAATCCAGGCTGGGCTGGTCTCCTGTGCCCACAGACATCAGGGACAGGCTGAAGGGCAGACTGCGTGGCTGAGCTGCTCTGAGTGGTCCTCACTGTTCCAAGTGGTCCAAGGTCAAGCCATCTGATGAGCTCCATAAAAGACCCTCTAGCACCCAGGTCTGTGTGTGCACACAGTGATGTGGGAGCCCATAAATCAAAGTACCTTCAGCCTGATCTATCTTTTGCACTCTCCGGAGCCAAGTTCCTCCCTGTGCTGTGAGTTGGTGGACGCAGCATCTGCTCCTCAGCGTGCAACCAAAAGCCATGTGATGATGATTCTCCTTTTAAATGTGTTGATTTTGTGGGAAGAAGGAGGGAATCTCTCCTGGGACCTTCTGCCCAAGAGGTGCCGGAGAATTAGACCCAGACCTTACTTTTCAAGAAGGAAATAAGTCCTCCCTGTTGGTGGCTTTTTCAACCTTGAAGACGCTGGTGGGTGGATGCAGACCTGCCAAACTGAGGTTTGTCACTCCTGGTCACCTTCCATATGGGCAAGAGTTTCTCAGCCCCTGGTGCAGACCGTGGTTTGGAGACTGAAATTGCTCAGCAACGTGGGTGAAGATGAGCCTTGAATTTTGCACCTATTTTTTCAACTTCTCCAACTTAGAGCTGACACTGGAGGTGAGACAGACCCTGGTGACAGAGCTACAGGCCCCAGCAGCTTTGCCCATTCCTGTCAGGTTGGTGAGCTCCCAAGAGTCAGGGATGGGGAGGGTGGGCTGCCCAGGAGCAACTGGCTTCAAGGACTGCTCCCACCGATAGTGGGGAGAGGGCACAGAGACCCTCTCCCCCTCTCCCATCCACTTCTCCATCAGTCCTGGGATCATACACATGCAGGTAGGAGGATGCCATGTGCATCCCTTGAACAGTCCCACTGGCCCAGGAGCTCTGTGCCCTTTGCTGCCTCCTCTTCCTCTTCTTGGCAGAGACCTTCCAGACCTGGCATGGAGCAGCACACAAGGTGTGTATCCTAGGCTCAGAGCACCCTCCACGAGCAGCAACTGGTCCTCAAAGGCTCCCTGTGCCCTCAGTAAGGGGTGGTAGGAGCTCTGAGGTGCCCAGAGCAGCGGGGGTGAGTCATGTAGCAGCCACCCAGCAGCAGGTCCCCAGCGCCCCAGCTGTGCCCCAGGGCTGGCAGAGGCCCCGGTCCTGCCTGTGCCTCCTCCCTTGTCCCTGGAGGTGCAGCACAGCACGAGCCTGAGACCCTGAGTCATCATCCCAGCGAGGGCCCGGCAGGGGTGGACTCTGGAGAGGCACAGATGGGGACACGGAGTGACTCGATGGGGACATGAGTGGCACGGCGGGCAGTGGGTGCTGTCCATGGGTGCTGGGGGCCCATCAGGCCCCATCCAGGTAGGATTTAGCCTTGGGGCTCCTCGGCGTGGCTCTGGCAGGAGGCACCTGGCACAGGTCAGCTCTGTGGGAGGCTGTACAGGTGAGAATGCTCTGTGGGAGGATCAGCTGGTGTCCTGGGGGAAAGGTGTTTTCTTGCTGTCTCTGCAAGGCAGCAGGGCACTTCCTTATCCCAGGGCTCCTCCGCTTCTCCCATCTGTCCCTGACAGCCACAGGAGCAAAAGAAGCCTTTGGGGAGGTTGAATGGGTCCAGGGGTTGGCAGATCCAGCACAGTGTCACCTCCATACGCTCCAGCCACGTGTCTTGCACCAGCCCACTGTGGATGCAGGCACTGCACAGGTGTCACCCCTGCAGCACAGCCTGTCTCGCCTCGCTGCTGACAGGTCAGTGAAGTAAAACCAGCCTCCTCCTCCTCCTCCTCCTGCTCTCCACTGCAGGCTGCTGCAGGAGAGCCAGGACCAGGCTGGGCAGGGGAAGTTCAGGGCAGACTGCCCTGAGAAGATCCAAGGAGTGCTGGGGCACGAGAGGGTGCGAGGGATATCCACGTAGTGGGTGGTCAGGTGAAGATTTGGGGATGGGTGTCCTCAGAGCTCCCACGCTTGGGTGAGGTTTTTCCAACCAGCACCAGAAGAGAGTGGCTGGTTGTCCAGTGGGGCTCCCTGGGAGGTGGCACAGAGGGAACACAAGACACAGCAGAAGGACCTGGTCCTCAGATATCACCTCTGCAGGCAAGTGCACTCAGCTCCAATCCCAAACAGATGAAAGCAAGTCCTGGAGGGACGCAGCCACCACTGCTGGACACCGCAGGAAGGCGCAGGGACACCCCCCCACCCCAGCACACACTCCATGGCTCTGGGGGGCCACAATCCAGTTCTGCCCTTCTCCTGCAGCACTCGCCCGCCTCACCCCCCTGCCCACAGCCTCCCACCTCTTCAGAGGCCTCCAAAACCTATCTTGTCATGGCACCAGCTGGTCAGAGGAATAATCCAGGTCTGGACGGAAGCCAGGGCAGAATGCAGCTCCGGAGGGGGGGCTGGTGGAGCGAGCCATGGCAACGCGGCAGCATCCTTCCTATCCTTCTGGGGACGGCGCTCAGGGACATGTCCTGCCTCGGGGTCAGCCCCAGGTTTGGACCTCTTGCTCCTTAGGAGCAAATATCTCCTGCAGGAAAACCTCCAGGGAGCCCGAGCCCGAGGGCAGACTGGCACGGTGGCGAGGGAGCCAGGGAATCTCATNCAGCTCCACCTGAAAACTGGCCCCCAAGGCAGGCACTGACCCTCCAAGCCCAGGAGCTTCCCGGGGCAGCCTGCAGAGCACCCCGGTTCCCACGGGAGGGGAGGGCAGGACCCCCAGGGTCCCGTCCCTCGCTCCTATGCAGCATTTTGCCTGCACAAACCCTGCTCCCTCCTTCCAGCCACCCACGCTCCCCCGCCAGCCCCGCTACGGCAACTGATGCCCAGCTCCAAATTATCATTTTTTTTCAGACTGGAAGGATGTTTTCTCAGGGAAGAACGGAGCGGTTTGTCACTAAACCCTGAAGGGAAGGACTGAGCCAGCTTTCCGTGATGCTGCCTCGAACCTCTGAGCGGGTCTGCGTGTGTGCCTGTGCTTTCTGCCAGCCTGTTCCAGCGCAGAGACAATGAATGAAAATAAGGGACACGCAGTGGCGCTGGGCTCTGTCCCCTCTGTGCCGAGGGCACTGCAAGGGGTGCGTGGGCAGTGGGTCCATCCTTCCCCCCCCATACCCAACCGGGCTGGGGGCAGCCCCTCTCCCCGCCCCAAAAGGCGAGGTGACCATCACCCTCCCCCAAAAATAAATCTCAGCAAAGCACCAGAGCCAAGCTCCCCCCTCCCCAAAGCCGACGCTGCAGCAGAGGAGCACCGGGACACACTCCCCTGCCTTTGCCTTTCCCTTCTGGGCTCTTATCCCCATTGCAGCACCCGGGGGGGTGGGTGGGGATGGCGCAGCCCCCCCATCCCCGGGGCAGGAGGCGATGGGGAGGCGGCAGGGCCATCAATCCAC
>VWZF01002544.1:77613-205041 GCA_013396755.1 Sclerurus mexicanus
CCGGGGTGGGGTGGCGGGGGAAGGGATGGCCCCCTCTCCTCCTTCCTCCTCCAGCCCCGGGTGTCCTGGAGAACAAACCCCCCTCTCCCCTTCCCCCACCCCCGGGGGATATCGCACCGCGACAGCCGGCGGAGGAGGAAGCGGGGCCGGGAGCGATCGTGCCGAGCCCCCGGGAATATTCCCGGCCGGAATGCACCCCCTTGGGATGCCCGAGGATTTGGGGAGGGTGGGNNNNCACGGGAGGGGGGGCGGTGCGGAGGGCTCAGCTGACCGAGGGGCGGGGCTTCCCTGCTGACGTCATCGGACACGCCCGCTCCGGTCACGCCCAGAGAGAGGCCACGCCCCCCTCCGCGCGCGCCGCAGAGCGCGGCCCGCCCTCTGAGGGGGCGCCCCCTGCGGGCCGTGCGCGGTACTGCAGGTGGCGTGTTCTGCACAGGGAGTGACACACTGACTGACACAGACAGACAGACTGACAGAGACACAGACACACGGACAGACAGACTGACACACAGACAGACTGACACGCAGGCAGACAGACTGACAGAGACACACACACACAAACACACAGACAGACACACAGAGAAACAGGCAGACACAGACAGACACACAGACACACAGACACACAGACACACACACAGACACAGCACTGGCCCCGGACACAGAGTGATGCACAGACAGACACAGACACACACACACAGACACAGACAGACACACAGACACAGCACTGGCCCCGGACACAGAGTGATGCACAGACAGACACAGACACACACACACAGACACAGACAGACACACAGACAAACACACAGACACATGGCATCACCCCGCACACAGAATCACCCACAGACACACATCACCACCATCCCCCCACACCTGGTACCCCTTCCACCTCTCCGTGCCCCCCAGGACTCAGCTCTGCCCCTCTGGGTGTATTTTGTCAGTGCCAAAGCAAAGCGCTGCCCCCACTCCCCACACCGTGGGGTTGTAGGGAAGCTGCACCCCCAGGGCTGCACCTGGGGCAGTGGGGAGGGGTCTCTAGGGTGAATCAGGCTTATTTCCCAGCAAAATATCCTCCCATACACACAGAGGATCAGTCACCCTGTGGCCACCCACCCACCCACAACAGGCATGGCCAGGGCTGTAAATCTGGGGGCAAAGGGTATGTCGTATTCACCCTGTGCCCAGCAGGGCACTCACTGAGCTTTCCCTCCACGCTGCCTGTGGATATGTGCCAGGGCCACCAGCCACTGTGGTTCATCCTGAGCTGGCTCCCACGGCCGTGCCCAAGGGATTTGGGTGTTCCTGTGCTCCCCCTTCCAAACCTGGGCAGTGAGAGATGAGGTGAAGGGGGGAAAACGGGAAAGGAGGTGGGGGAAACAGCGTGGTACTAGCACAGAGCCAGAGCAAATGGCAGGGATCCAGAGACAGGCTGTGCCCGCAGGCATATGCATACATATACATACATATATATGTATTGGTGTTTACGCCATTGCTTAGAGGCAGGACATGGGGTGCCTGAGGACACAGGACAGCAAAGGAGCACCCAGAGGGGACAGCAGGGTGACAAGGGCCTGTGCTCCATCCCCTCAGCGTGGGCTCCAGCAGCCCCAGGTCAGGCAGCTGTGCATCCCAATCCTTTGCTCTAAAACCTGTTCTCTCCACCGCTTCCTTAAAAATAAGCCGAGTCGAGTTTGTCAGAGCCGCTGGACTCTGTGCCAAGCACAGGCTATAAATACCAGCAGACTATTTAAGAGTGAGGTATTTATATTGCTCCTCCGTCTCCCTGTCAGTCTTCCCAGGGAGGCCGAGCATCGCTTGTCTGTGGCAAAACCACAGCACGTGGAGCCACAGAAAAGCCAGACTCGGCTGCTGGGGGTCCCCAAGATGTCCCCCCAGCCCTTGGGGACATTTGGCTCTCTGGCAGCCAGGTGGCTCCTTTGCATCCATCACACCTGGCAGAAAATATAAATAAGGAAAAAGCGACATTCGTTTCATTGGAAAAATCGGGAAGCAAGATGTTCCACTCTGCAGGCTGCGTGGGCAGTGCCAGGGTGCCAGGCTGCAGATGGTGGCTTTGGAGAGGAGTGCTGAGAGGGCAGGGATGGGAACATCCTCCCACTGGTGCAGTGGAGAGAGGGCTGTTTGTGGGAATGATGTTTGGGATTGCCTTCCTGACAGCACAGCTCGGCACATCAAATATGGGCAGCCCACATCCTCATATCCGGGAGCCTCCTGGCCTTGGGGCTGGATGGGACCTGGAGGCTGATTCCCACTTGAAGGCATTTGCTGGAATGTAAAATTCTCCATGGTGGTGAGTCCTCTAAGCAGGGACTGTGGGTTGTTTGCCTCAGGCCTTAGATCCTTGGAGAGCCCCAGGAGCCTCTCCTTTCCCTGCTCTGCAAGGGGCTCTGGGATCTCCAGCCTGGATCCCCCAGCATTAGCCATGTGAGACACCATGTACAGGGAAGGGAGCAGCTTTTCCTCACTCCCCAGGGCTGGGAAGGAACATCAGGGTGGATGGGGACAGATCGTGGCTGCTCCCCTCACTCCATCCTGTGCGGTTTGGATCCAAGTGATGGGAATCAAGATGGCCAGGTCTGGCAGCTGCAACCTCACTAAATAACAGAGACAGCTGAGGCTGGACAGGAGACTGGTCTTGGGGTCAAGCAATCAAAAGGAACTGGCTGAAACTGGTTTTCCTGAAAGACAAGTTTGAGGATGTCTGTGGCACTGAGGGGGAGTTAGTGTAGGAGATGCTTTCCTGAGCAGCCCTGGGGCCACATCCTTACACCTCCTGGCTGGTCCTCTCCTAATGAGTCTGTGCTGAGAGGCCTCGCTCTGGGCTTTTGTAAATCCAAAAACTGAGCTTAAAAGTGTCGAGATGTTGCAAATGTGTTTAACTGGGAGAAATGGGGGTGTTCCTGAGTCCTGACAGCTCCCGCTGACCTGCTGCCCACCTTCCCTGGAGACTCTCCAGGAGTATTTTGGATATTAGGGCAGCTACAGGGCAGCCATGGGAGGGTGTGAGAGTGTCCAGGGAATGCATCCATCTTCAGGAGATGTGGAATGGGAAGTCCTCTTCCATCTCACACTGAGAGCAGGCAGAGGCAAACTACTGCCTGTTAAATGACTCACCCCAGGAACATGTCCCGAGGGAAGGTGGCAGGAGGGACAGGGAGGGCACAGTGTCACCTGTTGCATTTGTCCCCATGAGCTGCCTGGGGCAAAGCTGCTCAAGGTTAATCATCTCCCAGTGCCTGGTTTTCACTGGAAGCAGTGAGGGGTGGTGGCTGAGTAGACACTTGCTGTGGGTCCAGGCAGGGCCCAGCCTTGGTGCTTTGGATTTTCCCACCATTTCCAGCTGTTCATCATTGCTCAAATATGGGGTTTTGTCCCTTTCCTGGTGCAAAGGCCAGAGCAGTGCCTGCAGTGACCCAGCACCAGCCCTTGCATGATGTATTCTCCGCCCCTCTCCAGGCTTTGGAAGCAGGGAAGAACCTACAGGTCAGAAAAATACTCTTCCCAATATCCCACAGCAAGAAGAGCCAGGGTCACATCCTGGTCTGATCCATGCTGGGAGTAGCCACCAGAGCCACAGGGGCTGAGACCATCAGCCCCATGTTTACTGGTGTCCAGTGCCCGTCAGTGTGGGCTCCAGGGGAAAGCTGGGCAGTTGGTAGAACCCCCACCCCTCCTGGGTCCCCACAGCAGCCTACCAGCAGCTGGAGGAGCTGGGGAGGGACTGCCCATGCTTCATGCCCATCCCTATGCCCTGTGTCCCATGCCCATGTCCTGTGCTCGTGCCTTGTATCTGCAAACATTCCATGTGCCCGTGCCAGAGCCTGTTCCCATGTTCCATGCCATGCTTGTGGCCATGCCCACACCCTGTGCTCATCCTGGTGTCCATGTTGGTGCCAGTGTCCTATACCCATGCCAGTGCTGATGCCAACACCCATGCCTGTGCCTGTGCCCGTGTTGGTGTCACTGCATGAGGAGTAAAGGCTGCCTGCCATGCCCATGCCTTGCTGTGCCCGTGCCTGTTCCCACACCCTGTGCCGCTGCCATGCCCATCCCATGCTAGTGCCCATGTCTGTGTCAGTGCCCATTCCCATGTCCCATGCCATGCCAATGCCCATGTCCGTACCCTGTGCTCATCCTGGTGCCCACGCTGGTGCCCGCACCCCACCCGCACTGTGCCTGTGCCTGTTCCTATATCACATATCCCACATCCCATGCTATGCCGGTGCCCACGTCGGTGCCGGTGTCGCCAGTCTGTCGCACCCTCCGCAGGCTGCACCGAGCCGGTCCCGGCTCCCCACCAAGGCCTGGCTGGCGGCCACCAGTTATCCCAGTCCCGACCAGCAGAGGGGAATGACGGTCCGCACGAGCATCCCTCCTCCTCCCGTGCCCTCGGCACCAGGGGCTTCGCATCCCCGGCCCCGCGGTCCCCTCCCTGCCCCGGGGCTCTGGCGGGCGGGTGGGTGCTCACCCCCCGGCGGGTGAGGGTAGGGTGACACCCCCCGACCCCTGCTCTGCCTGCCACAGCCCCGTGGCACCGGCTGGTGGTGTTTTGCAGGTCCCCAGCTGCCCCCAGACAAAGTCCTCCCTGTCTGCACGGAGCTCCATATCCAGCCTGGAGGTAGGGATGGAGCTGATGGATCCTGCACAAAGCTCCGAGCCCAGGTTGGAGCTGATGGATCCTGCACAGAGCTACATGCCTGAGCTGGAGCTGGGGCTGCAGCTGATGGACCCTGCACAGAGCTCCGTGCCCAGGTTGGAGCTGGGGTTGGCGCTGGTGGGTCCTGCACAGAGCTCCGTGCCAGGTTGGAGCTGATGGATCTTGCACAGAGTTCCGTGCCTGGGCTGGAGCTGGTACTGGAGCTGGTGGATCCCGCCCCTGATTCAGCAAGAAGCCAGTCGAGGCAGGCCTGATTCAGCACTGCTTAATCACCCCTGTTATCTGGGAGCGCAGCGCTGGAGTCAGCGGGACGGAGGGTGCAGCAGCCCACGGGCACGGCATCACCGCTCGCGGGGCTGGGCAGAGCTGCCCTCGCTTTTATCAGCAGCAGAAAGTTTTATTGCTGCAATTACGCAGCTGTTAATTGCATGAAGACCAGTTCTCGTGAAGGCGAGCACCCCCGGGTGCAGAAGGACACCTTCACCCCCTTGTTTGGCGGGAGCTCCTCCCTTCTTCCTAACCTTGGGTGGCTCACGCTCCACCCCAGCAGGTCCCTTGACAAGGACACAACATAGAGAGCTCCGAGGCCTCAGAGGTGCCCCCTGGGTGGAGACACACCGATCCCCTCCGGCCGCATCTCCTGCCCGCAAGCACCTGCAGGCTCTTCCCCCACAGCGATCGGGTTTCCCGGTGATCCGGATGAAATGGAAACAGATCCCTGTCCCGGGGTCAATGAGAGCGAAAGGAAAACTCCACTGATTGCTCCTTGTGTCAGTGAGAGGGAAATAAACATTTAGTGAGCTGGAAGCTTTACCCTGCAATGCACTCCTGTGTTTAATAGTTGCAGGAATTCAGCAGGTCCTGGAGGCAGTGAGTGATTGGGAACAGCCTGTTCTGAGCGCTGTGCAGGTGCATCAACCACCTTTGCTGCTGAGAGGTCAGATTTTACACCGTGGTAATGATTTCACGGAAAATCCATGGCAAACAAGGTGGGGTGATCCTCCCCACAGGCACCAAATCCAGGGGGACCAGTTGAGGGGGCAGGAGAGCAGGGAGCTGAGCACATAGACCCTGTCAAGCTTCATTTGACTGCTGTGAGCGTAAAGAATATCCCAAATAATCAACTTTTCTTTTGTTAAAAATACTTCCTCGTGGCCAGGGATTGTGGCATCAGGATCATCCAGAATTGCTGGGTCCCTGGGAGGGTGAAGGACAGTTTGCTCAACATGACAGACCAATGTCCCCAGGCACTGAGGGCTTTACCAATTTGGGGACTATCTCAGCTCACTGCTGCGATCACCCCCATGCCAGGAGCTGCCTGAAACCATGAGAATGTTTATTCTCCTCAACTGTATTCAGAGGGAAATCCTGCATTTCGAAGCTGGGATAATTCAGGCAGCTCCAGGCAGATAAGCATTTTTCCCATATGTTCAGTGAGATGTAATTAGCTGGAATGATTAGACTTTATCACGCTGCAATTTTGTACGACTCTGATGCTGCACTGTCTCCAACAGGAGGGATGTCTGTGCTGGTCCCTCGCAGCTCTGGCACATGGGACAGGGTGTGATAAACCCATCACTTGTGGTGCAGGAGCTGCTGTTTTGTTTTGCCTCTGCTCAGGGCTGCCAAGGGCTCCTGAACCAGGTGGCATTTCCTGAAGCAGGTGTCTTTGTAGAGGGATGCAGGGAAGGGGAGCAGGGAGATGCCTGAGTTGGTGGGCAGGTGCTGCTGCCTGTCTCTGAGCCAAAGGATTGAGCCTGCAAAGTGGGATGGATTTGATGGATTTGAGTCAGGAGAGCAGCAGGGGGCTGTGCCTGCACCCCTTGTCCTGCCACAGCAGGATGGGCTCAGTGCTTGAGCAGGGCCAGGCTGGGCTTTGCTCCATGCTGTTCCCAGAAACTGGCAGCAGGAGAGGAAGGACAAACCATTCCCATCCACATCACCTCCACAAGCACCCACTGAGACAGCAGGGATTAAGGAAACACACACCAGGACAATCCCCTCTGCACGTGACCACATGGGAATACACCAAAATGTGCTCAACTGCCGAGCTTTGAGTTTTCAAACGCCTCTGATCACGACAAAACCCTCCAGACAGCTCCCTGATTCCCCTCTTCCCAAGCTTTAGCAGCTGAGCCTGTCTCTGCCACCAGCCAGCCTGTGCCAAAAATCCAGCGCTGCGTCACCGCTTGGTGGTGACTAACAGTGCCAGGGCATCGTGCTCATCTTCAGGTGGTTTCTGCAGCCCCAAAAACAGCCTCTGTGTCTGTGTTACAGCCTCCAGTCTATTTCTGCATGCCACAAACAAACACTTCCTGTTTGCAAATTGACAATATCAATGCTGTCTCTTTTTTACCTTTTCATTAAGTTTTTATGGATTTTTTTATTTATTGAAGAAACACATCAGTGGGTAAAAGAGGCAGGTAATGACTCAGTGTGTAGTGCTCCAGTGCCTACATGGATTAATTTTTCAAAAATAAGGCTTTTATACCCCTTACTTGGTCTGTTTAGCAGGACTGTGTGTGCACTGTCTAAATCATATTCCATGCACTGCTTTTTTGAAAGGGATGAAGCCTGGCTTCTAATAATGAAGTGATTTCCACGGGTAGATATTCACATTTATTTTCAATTTGAAGGGGGTGGATGCATTTTCACCACCTTTTAAATATCATCACCCACTAAGGCAGACTTTCAAATGAATTCAGAGCCAGACTCCTCAGGGATCAGCACTGGGGAAAGTGTTTAAAAGCCTCCAGTGGAACAATTTTCTATTGGAAATGAGATTTCACTGTAGATAAATTTCCCACAAGAATCCCTTGACTTCAACAGCATTTTGGCCAGGGAAACAAACAGCAAAGAAGCCCTCTGCTAAGGATAAAACCTTCTTATGGGGCATCACAGAGAGGAAAAGGGAAATATTTCAGCTTTGGAATCATTTTCCCTTTGAAAAGACTTGCAAGGGTGTTAAGATGGAAAAGACTGATGCACTGTGAGCATTCCTGGGGGAGAGCCCAGCCCAGGGTGTATCCCAGCCCTGTCCACCCTGGCTCCCGGGACAGATGCAGGCGGCATCTGGATGCCAGTTGATGTTCTTTGGCCTCGTGTGGAATGTTCAGCTCCAGCAGAGATTGGCCTGACATGGGAGCACCCACATCCCCCCCTGCAGGTCTCCCTGAAAGGGACGATGCTTGGCCCCAGGTTGGCAGCACCCTGGCATGGCGAGGGGGCAGGACCTCCTGGTGTCCCCTCGGGCTGTGCCAGGCAGGGGGTGACACCGTCTCAGGGCAGGGCTGGCGGCAGCAGCAGGGAGAGGCGTTTAGAGCCTCCTGCCCCCTCCTCAGCACCGTGGCTGGCCAAGGAGAGCTATTTCAGGAGGATGCCTCGCTCCGGGGCTGGTCGCCTCCATTCCTCCCTCCCACAGCCTGCCGAGGGAACAGTCCAGCCCAGGAAAAGCCTCCCGGCACAATCCCAGAGCTCTTTCCATGCCGCCTGGCCCAGACCAAGCCAAGCAACCTGGCCACAGCTAAGTCGAGCTTTGCCCAGCCCAACCCAAGCTTCCAGTGGTCTGGAAGCTTCCAGGGAACCAGAGCGATCCCAAAGCATGGTTCCACCTCGGCAGCGACTCCCTGGAGCCGCCCTGCAACTTGGAAACAGATTGAACTTTCTGGTCACACCACCGCGTCCTCCTCCTTCCTCCTCCTCCTCTTCCTCCCTCGGTCACACCCCGGCTGCTCGCTGTGCCCGGGGTCTGGGAATGACACCGGCCAGGCTTTTCCTCCAGCGGGATCGTGCCCAGGCAGCGCTGGACGATCCTGAGAAGGGTTGTTTCCGCCTGTTGCTCTTGGGAAAGGAGCTGCAGGAGCAGCAGGAGGAAGGTGGAGCTTTTCCACCGCTTCCTCCAGCTCCGCAGCTCCGGCTGCTTCCTGCCTGGTTCAGTGTGTCCAAGGAGACTTTGCTGGATGGGTGGAACATTCCTGGTTCTTGTACCCCGCTCTGTGCCCTCCAGCAAGCCCGGTGATGCTGGGGAGATGCCAAGCCCCCGTCCCGGGGCAGTGGAACCAAACAGCTCTTTGTCGAAAAATCTTTGGCTGGTGAAGGTTTTAAGTCGACTTGAGTTTTGCCATCCCCTTTTCCCAGAGGCCGGGGAGGGAGAGAGGCCCCTCGCCCTGCCCTGCTGCCCGCCGGCTCCCACGGCCCCTCCGCACCTTGGCACTGCAGGGGCACGGGCAGGGCAGGAGGCCCGGGGTGTGGGCGCAGGTAGGACGGAGCCCGGGTGTTGCAATACCGGGAGCGCAGCCCGGTGCCAACACGGAGCAGGTTTTCCCGGCGTGGGTCCCGCGGGAGTGCGGGGGGACACGCGGGGCTGTGCGNATGGGAGATGTGGTCTCCACGCACCTGGACGAGGGTCGCCGCCAGCACATCGCGGGTGAGCTCCCGGCGCGCCCCCCGCTCCCCGACGGGCTTTGCCCGTCCCTCCTTCGGGCCCTTTGGAACCTGCCCCAACAATATTCCCGGGACCCCCCCTCCCCTTCCTGCTCTTCTCGTCTCTCGCTTCTTAAACTTCTTTATTTTTACAGTTTCCCCGTGTTTTTGCCTCGGCACAGCCCGGGGCGCTCGGCGAGGGTACCCGAGGTGCTCGTTTGAGTCCCAGATGAAAGGCTGGGTTGTGCCGGGGGTGTTTGTGTTGGCTCTGGGGGCCGTGTCTGTGTGCGAACCCCTCGGTCTGCAGGGAGGGAAAGGGGGATCTGGGCTTCGGGGGATGCTGGAAGCCGGGTCCTGTGCAGGGACACCGCTGTCAGCACGGGGACTGGCTGGCAACTGAGTGTTACTTTTCTTTACAGTGCTGGGAGATCCTTAGAAAAGCTCTCCCCTCGAAGGTTCTGGGTGGAGTGAATGACTGGATGCCCCCAGTCTTCCCGGCACAGGCAGGGACACAGCAGTGCCCCCGCCACCGCCGTGGGACGGGGCAGGGTGACAATGTGGTTATTGAGAGCCCGTCTGTCCCGGGGCGTCAGCGCCTCGCCCCTGGCACGGGATGTCTGGCCAAAGCCCCCTGGGAACCGCGGGACGTGGGATTATGGCTCTACACAGGCAGGGGTTGTTCGAAGCAGCAACAGCTGGCGTGGTCAGAGCTGCTAATTGGGGCCTGCGGTGACTTGCTTGACCCCTGTAAGTGGGGTCACCCCTCTGTCGCGGTGCTGGGCTCCCCCGAGCCACCTTGCATCACTCGTGGTGCTGGCGCTTGTCCCCCTCGGGGCTCCCGAGCCGGCAGGACGTCACCTCCGAGCCCTTTCACGCTCGGGCTTTGGTTTCAGCTCCCCAGGCTGAAACAGCCCCTCGTCTCCAGTGGGTGAAGCCACCCCCTCTCCGCCCCCCTGGAGCCACATCTGGGCGGGTGCCACGACCGAGCGGAGCTTCCTGCTGGACCTTGCGCGTCTCGCCGGGAGCTCAAAGACTCGGGAGCGCCGATGTTTTGGAGGTTGCTCCACCATATCATTTCTGTGTCTCGGCCATAAAGCCGCGGGAGTGGCTCTGAAGTCCTTTTGTCCCCAAGGGCTCTGGGGGAAAAGCTGCTGCCAGTGGAGCACAGTGGTCGAGCTGCGTGCGGCTGGCACACGGACCCGGTGTCCCGTGGGGTACAGTGGAGCCCATCAGCCCTGCCAGGCCCCCGCCGTTCCTGGCAGGAATGCTTACGTGGTATGCGGCTCAGCAGGACGCCAGCAGGTTTTTGAGCTTTGAAGGAGAGCTTGGAACTCGCTCTGGGGTTTTCGTCTCGCATTAGTTAAAGCTAAACGGGGCTGACCCGTGAAGCTGCGCCTGAGCGGGGCTGCAGCCTGTTTGGATTCAAAGCACATCCTGAATTTCCCTTTAACTTGCTGGTTCTCTGTACAGAGATAACTCCCTGCCCGAGCCCTGTGATCCTAATCCTGAAGAATAACAAGGAAAAGCCCGTCTGGGTTTTTTCTATGCAGGAATCTGTCTCTGCTGGGTCAGGAATCGGGTGTTTGCAAGGCCAGGGTGGATGGTTGAACTCTGGCAGGGAATGAGCTGTTCCCTCAGGGTGGGTTTCAGCCCGTGGTCGGGGGGCAGGGGGATGCAGATGACTGGGAAAAAAGATTTAATGGGAGAAAGATTGCTGTGGAATAGGATTATGGAGATTGGGCTGGGACATGTCCTGTGCCACACTGCAGCTCTGAAGGTTTGGAGTGAGCAGGGGGGACACGCACCTGTACTGGGACACCTCCCTGGGAGAGACTGGAGCAAACTGGGTTCCTGGAGCACCTCTGCTCTCACCTGGGCTCCTCTCTGGGTGAGGAGCCCCCAGAGCTGGGAGGGGCCGTAACCCAACAGGCAAGGCACGACTTGCTGTCAGGCATGCAAAGCAACGTGGCGGGGAAAACTCCGGGTTTTCCTGCCTAGCTCGGCCTGTTCTCTGCTGCTTCTGCTGCTGGTGCCCAGGGAGGGATCCAGCCCCTCTCCAGGCAACTTTTCCCAGTTGTCCTCACAACTTTAGGGAGTTTGGATGCCCATGCTGATGTGACCCCTTATTGCTGGAGGAATGGGAGCTCTCTGGGGTTGGCAATACTTCTCAAGTTTGCAGCCACCGGAACTGCTGGGGAGAACTTGGGGGGAGTCCCTTCTGGGACTGGAGCTCTCAGCACTGCAGCTGGATTAAAGGCAGGAGGGAGGGAGGAAAAGCCCTCTCATGCCATGGCACAGCCCCCTCTGCATTGGAACCTCTCCCATCAAAGCCAAGCTGTGAAGGTCCCATGCCCTTTCCCAGCCCACACGATGGTGGCTGATGCCAATGTCTCCCAGAGGTCACGAGCCACACGCTCGTGACTTGTGTGTTGCTGGCTCAGGACCAGGGTCTTTCCTCCCACTGGTGATGCTGGTGGGACTGGATCCCTCCAAGCAGGCATGGAGGCAGCAGGGATGCTGTGCTGGGGCTGTCAGGGCAGCCAAGTGTGCTCTACACCTGGATGGTTCTGGCAGCGCTGCCTGAAGCTCCTGCATCCCGTTCTCCAAGGTCTCTGGAACTGGTGCTTCCTTCTGCTGCCCTGCTTTGGACATCTTTTGGACGACATGAGTCGTCCAGTTTGTTTGTCAGCACCCTTTGGCTGCCGCCCTCCTCCTCTTCCTCCCAAACGCGGGTTGGGAGTCGCTTCCAACCTGCTCTGTGGGCAGGAGCAGCGAATGGCTCAGGGATGGGCTCCATCACCTGGGGACACGAGGGTGGCAGGCACAAGGTGTCCTGCCAGGGCTCCTGGGAAAGCTGAGATGTCACTGGGTAACCTGGATTTTTGCAGTGTCCCCTTCTGTCCAGGGAAGTGCTCCTTCCTCCCAGTGCTCCCAGCCTGGAACTGGATGAAGCTCTTCTGTTGTGCTGGAGTAACTCTATCCCTGTAGCATCCCAGCCCCATGGACCCCTTCTCCAGGGGAATGGGCATGACTGGCAGGAGCTGGGTGGCCTATCCTGGGCACCTGGTGGGTGTGGGAGCCCAGGGACACAGCAGGAGCTGCCGGATGTCTCCATGGCCAGAGGGATGTGGAGGTGGGTGGCAGTGCAGGGAGGGTCCCCGGGAGCTCACACCTTGTTTTGGCATCTCTAGGGAGTCACCAGCCCGTTAATTACAGAGTAAACCAGCTGTTAATTTTGGGCTGGGACTTCCACAGACACCAGCCCACGCAGTGGTGGCAGAGGTGACACTGAGCCTCGTCCCTGGGGCTGGACCTGTGGCATTTCCGCTCCAGCGAGCCTTGTCAGGCATCAGTGGCTGCACATCCCCGATCCCACCGCGGAGCATCCTTCTCCTGCCTGCAGGCTGGGTGCCAATGGGATGGGCTATGGGGTCGGATCCAGAACTGCCTGGCAGATGCCAAAAGGTGCTGGGCTGTGGTATGCCACAGGGATGGAGGCTGCTGGCAGCAGGGAGAGGTTTGCTGTGGCTTCCCTAAGCGTGACACTCATTTCCCAGCCTTGGCCACAGCTCGGCTCCAGCCGGCGTGGGAGGCGGAGGATGCCGGTGCTGGGCTCTGGGGTGGGTCTTGAGGCTGAAACCCTCGCCCTGCCCCCGGGGGGGAGTGGTGCAGGGAGGCTCCGAGGGTTTGTGCTGGGGACCTGCAGTGGTTTCTCGTAACGAAATGTGTGTCTTCTTTCATCGTGAAATAAATAACTCCCCTGGCATGTCAGGGCTCCCTGCCAGCAGGAAGGGCTGGTTCTGGCAAGCCAGGGCTTTACCTGCAGCCGTCGTGTCGGGGCACGGGGCTCGCTGGGAGCCAGCGTGCTGGGACAGGGGACATTGTTCTGGTGGCCTTCCCACGTGTGCAGGCAATAGGAGCCCTCCCAAAGCTGCCCGTGCTCTGCCCCGGGGGCAGAGCCTGCCTTCCCTCTGGGAGGGCTTTCCCTGCCTCCCCCACCAAGGGTTTATCCAGAGGCTTTGCCTCAAGCAAGCTGGGGCAGGCACGGAGGGTTTCCCTGCTCTACCTGGGAGCAGGAGGGCCGGGACAGGAGGAGTGGAGCTGGCAGTGCAGCTGAGAGCTCTTCTTGGGTCGGCCCCGGGAGAGAAAAGCACCTCCAGACCAGGACACCCCCACGGCAGCATCAGACACCCCTAAACCCATTGCAGGGACCCAGCAAGGGAAGCACAGCCAGGAGCTGGGATTTTTCCAAGCCTTTGCCTCCCTCCTGCCCTTAAATTGCTGCAGAGGTTGGCTCAGCTCAGAGGGGCTCGGTGCCTCTTGGCCCCTGTCAGCTCCATCCCACCCTTCTGGGATTGATTGGCTCCCAAGTCTCCAAGCTTTCCAGCAGGATCCAGGGATGCTGGTCCACAGGCACTTGCTGAGATGTGAAGACAGGCAAGGACCAGCTCTCCAGGACAAGGCTGAGCACCCTCTCTGCCCCTGCAGGATCCAGTTCTGGTTCCACCACCCTGTTTGTAAGAGGTGTCTCACTTCATCCTGGGGCTGAAGCTCCTATCACCTGGCAGTGAGGTCCCCAAGCAGAAGCTGTGCCCCCTCCCCAGCCCCTGGCTGACCCTGGAGCCTTGTTCAGCGCCTGGACATGCTTGCAGTGGCTCCATGGAGAGCCCGGTGCCAGGGGCAGGCGGGGAGGAAGGGGCAGAGCAGAGCTCCTTGTTGCTTCCTCTCAGTCTCTTGGACTGGAGAGGGAGGAAGGAGTAAAACTCCACCTTTTCCCCTTTTTCAAAGGAAAAGAGCAACGACATTTGACACAGGTCCCAGCCCTGGCTGGTAGAGCACAGTACTTTTCTCCCTGCTCTCCTGCCCTTCTCTGTGCCCTCCTGCCCTTCTCTGTGCCCTCCTGCCCTTCCTTGGCAGGGATCTGTGCCTGCCTGCAGCCAGAATCCCAGCTCTGCCCTGGGGAACTCAGACCCTTCACTGTAGGAATCCTGGGATGGGACATTCGCCAACAGCAGGATGGATGGGACACTCTGCCCTGGAGCTGGCAGAGGACCTGGGGCAGGATTTCTCCTCTCTCCTGCTATGCTGGTGGTTCCTAGGGGACAGGAGGCTTTTCCTGGCTTCCTCTCTCCTTCTGACAGCTGTGCTCAGCCACTTAGGGGGTTTCCCTGGATGAAGGGATGTCCCCAAAGCTGGGATGACCTCGGTGCCACCCTGTGAGGCAGGATAATCAGGCTGTCAGTTCCCAGGCACCCAAAGTGCTGCTGCTCGGCCACGGGAAGCATCCTGAGCCCCTTCTTCTCATCCCAGCACATGTAGGGCATCACCTGAGACCGGGACAGAGCCTTGCCTTGGGAACATCCCTGCCTTGGGATCATCCCTGCCTTGCCTCTGCGTGGGAGCCTCTTTGCTTTCATGGCTGCTGCCCACCCTCCTGCAGCAAGGGTGGGCTCTGTGCTGCTGGGCACTGACTGCCAGCCCCATGGCACAGGTGTCCATCACCCCAAGTTGTCCATAGTTCACCAGGGTCCGCAGTGCCTCCTGAACATCCTTGGCCATGGGAGACACTGATCCCTTGGCCACCCTCAGCCAGGCATCACCCTCCATGGGGATGAGGGAACAGAGATGGAGGGCTGTGTGGGATACAGGAGCTGGGCACAGGACCCTCTCCAGGGTCAAGGGCTGCAGCAGAGGCCAGGACAAACTCAGGACTGTTTTGTTCCAATACCTCTTGATGGGCTTTTTTTTTTTTGGATGTACATAAAAGTCTTTGTTTGGTCTCTTCCCGTGGGACTGGATTGGGTTTCCCGCTGGCACCATCCAGCTGGGCAGAGGGAGAGTGTGCCAGGTTCAGCTCCTCTCCCTGGGTCTGAGCCCAAGGGACATGAAGGGACTGGCTTTTGCCCTCTGCTGAGCCAGAACCCTTTGCTGGGACATGCTGGAGCAAGGATCACCCACCCACAGGTGCCCCCCAGCACACGAGGGACCTGGAGATGTCCAGATTTGCTTTGGCCCCTTTGCCATGGGGCCTCCCCTGGTCCCACAGCTCCCAGGAGCCAGGGGTGCCCGGAGGATGCTGGTGCACACCCTGGCTTGGCATGGTGGGATTGCGCCATTGCAATGCTGCCTGGCCGGTGCTGGTGGATGAGCTGGACCTTATCTGGGGAGGGGTGATGCTGGTCCCACCCTGCTGTGAGGAGAACCTGCTCCAGGGTGAGCACTGAAGGGCTGAAAGCTCTTCTCCAGCCTGGCCAGCTGGTGGGACCCTGGGGGACAAGGGACATGTGGGGTGATGTGGTTGCAGCCAGCATGAAGGTGCTGAGTCCTGCTCCAGCACAGAGTTTGGAGAGGGGGTGTCCAGCTTGAGCCAAACAGCTCCACGGGGATGCTTTATCCCCCCACAGATTCCCCCAGCCCGTGGGACATATCCTGACAGTCCTGTGAGTGCTGTCACCTCTGGTGGTGGGCTTGAGCCCGGTCCCGGTGCCCACCAGGCAGGTGGCACTCTGGGCTGGGGTGGGTTTTGCCCCCAGTCACCTGCGCTCTGTGGCTTTGCCCCCAAAGGCAAGGCTGCTCCAAGGGGAAGGGACAAGAAAGGGGGACTTGCCTGGATCAGGCAGGTTGGATGGGCAGGCGGGGATCTCCTCGTGCCCCCATCCCTCGGAGGCCGCTGGAGCGGGAACGTTCAGGGCAGGCATCTCACAGCTGGGCTCAGGCCAGCCCTGACCGGCTTCAAGAGGCATTCAAAGGCCCCGAACGCTGTTTGTTATTCACATGCACATTCCTCGCACGCAGCCCCGCAGCAGCCTTGTTCCCAGGAAGCAGCGGGACACCGGCATCCACGCCACGGGAAAACACCCGCCGGCACGTAGCCGGACACTAATCCCTGTCCTGCGGGGCTGGATGTGATCCCGAGCCGCGGCATCGGGGCTGGGGCAGGGGGCTGAGTGCGGCTCACGGTGGCCTCTGGGGAGCAGGGACTGGCGGTGAAGGTGTCCGTCGAGAGCTCCGTCGGGGTTTTTCGGCCGTTCTGGGGCTGAGGAGCCGCTGCTCAACGTGGTGCTTCATTTTCAGCCCCGTGAAGATGCCGTGCTTGGCTCCAGAGCCTCGCAGGTCTCTCGTGGCAGGTTGGATTGCCGTGGCTGGGAGGGGAGCGGTGTTGTGCAACCACGGCTCCTGGGCGAGGCGCTGGGAGGTGCGGTGGGTGCCCCGTTGCGGGCACAGACCCCCGGGAGCATCCCCGGGACACCCCCAGGGACACCGCTGGGATGGGGGAATGCCGCAGGGCGCTGGTGAAGGGTGCACCTTGCAGAGAGCCATGTCCCCGACGGGTGCCCCAGCCCTGAGCTGGCACTGAGGGCGCTTCTGACTCATCCGGAGGCAGAGCCCTGTGTGGCAAAGGCAGGGCGAGAGAGGATGAACCGGTTCAGGCCTGGCCCCATCTGGTTTCTCCTCCGAGGCTCCGCTGCCTCATCCCTTCCTGCCGCTCAGCCCGTCCTGCCCACCCTTCCCCACCACGGCTGAGTCAGAGGGCGGGTGAGGGGCCGCTCCGGAGCCCGGGGGAGGCACGATGTGTTCCCTTCCCACCCGTGCTTCTGAGCTGCTTTCTGGCTGAAAATATTCCCGATGGATTCAGGGAGCCAGGCAGTGACCCTGTCCTGCTGGATCCCTGATGCTGAGCGGTGCAGGCACCAGAGCAGCCTCTGCCCCTGGCTTGTTCCACACAAGCTCGGTTTAAATCCTGATGGCACCCCGGGATGGTTTGGGGTGGGGTTGTGTGAAGGGTGCATTTTGCTGCAAAGGGGAAACTGTCCCCAGTTTTGGCTCTCCCCACCACTCCCCCCTGGTCCAGTCTCTCCTGGTCTGTATGAGAGGGAGGACCAGTGCTGGGTCAGCCCCTGGGTTTTGCTGTCACCAAGGAATAAATCCTTCTTCAGCCCCTTTTGTGCCCCCGTGTCCCCCGGGTGGGGAGCTGGTGCCTGACTCCCCCCAGCCCTGGCCAGTGCTGGAAACCCCCTCCCGGAGGGGTGCTCAGCTGGGCTGAGTCAGGCCCATATGAAGGAGTTTATGTTTCTGGGTGGAAATGAGCTCATATTCGAATTCCCGAAACCCTAAACTGCGGGCAGGGCCTTAACCCTTTGGGTGCACCCGTTGGCTCTGCATGGTGCTTGTGCCCCATTGAAGATGGCACCTCTGTCACTGTCCCCTCTCCTGGCTGTCACTGTGCTGCTGGTGCTCAGCCTGCCCAGAGCCATCTCCTGCTGTCACTGTCAATCCCAAACTCCTGCTGGGATGGGCCAGCGCTGCACTGGGGTGAGCTGGGACCTGTATCCGTGGGTCCTCCTGTCCAGGCACTGCTCAGGGCTCATGGGGTGCTGCTGGTTATTGAGGTCTGGCTCAGCACCCCATCCCTGGTCAGCTGGGCAGTGCATCCATGGCATCCTGTGCACCTCATCCATGTTCCTGCCATGCTGGGGATGCCCAGACACACTCTCTGCATAATGCCAGGATTTGGGGCACAGGAGGGTGCCCAGGGGACAGCGGGCACACCCCCTGAGTGTGCTTGGACCAGACAGTGGAGGGGGATGGCTGGAGCAGCCTTGCTGAGACGGATGACCTGGGACAACCGAGGGCATCAGCCTCCCTGCAGTGGCCTTGTCCTTGGTTTCCCTTGCTGGAAGAGCCACCTGGGCCACCACTGTTCCTGTGAGTGCCATTGTGTGCCAGCCTGTGGTGGTTGCCCCTATCAGTGCCACTGGGTCTGAGGCTGCTGGGAGCCTACAGTGTCCCCCAGCAAACCATCCCTGCTCATTAATCATTTACTGTCTAAATTAGTGATTAACACCTTCCCCTTGGCAAGCTGAGCTGGGCCAGCACAAGCTTCCCACGGATCCCCTGCCACTGGGATGTCCCACCATGTCAACAGGCCACCACAGATGGGCCATCACCGGGACAGGGACCCCCAGCAAAGGGACATGATGATGTGGCCCCCCCAGTGTCTGCTCCTTCATTGCCCTGCAAGCACATTCCTGCCATCACCCCCTCCCTGACCTGCTGGGGGGACATGGGACACTGCATGGGGTCAGGGGGAGCTGGGCTGAGTCAGGCTGGCCCAGGGAGCCAGGAGAGGAGCCAGGCCAGGAAAGGAGCCAGGCCAGGGCTCATCAGAAGCGCAGGGGCCATGGCTCTGCCAATCTGGGGGTTCTGCTTCAGTGAGCTGTTCTGTCCTTTTTGTTTGTCTAATTTTTTTTCTGAACCAGAAGGAAAATTCCCTGCCTGAGGTGAGGCATCCCTGCAGCCTCCATGGGAGCCTGCTCCTACTCCCACTCACTCTGCTCCTGGTCTAGTGGAAGGTGTCCCTGCCCACGGCAGGAGGGTGGAAGATGAGCTTTTTGGTGCCTTCCAACCCAAACTCTTCTGTGATTCCACGATTCCATGATGCTCCATCAACCCAGGGGGCTTCTGGAGAGGGCTGGGATTCCAATAACATCTCACCCCCTGGACAGATATAAAGGGCAGCGGACACATGAGGGCTGTGTGTGCCAAACGGGATGTGGGCTGGAGGGAGGATGCAGATGAGTATTCCCACTGGGATTTGTCAGCTGCTGGCCTTCAGCCTCTCCTGGGTGTGAACAGATGTGTGTGGGTGGGCATGGGGGGGATGTTTGTCTGTTTGTTCCTGTGTATGAGTGTGCATTGGTGCACATGTGTGTGCCTGTGTGTGCATGAGGCAGTGTGTGCATTTTGGAGAAGAGAAGGTTATGTGGAGACCTCTCAGCACCTTCCAGTGTCTGAAGGGACTATGGGGAAGCTGGAGAAGGACTCTGCATCAGGAACTGGAGTGACAGGACAAGGGGGAATGACTTCAAACTGACAGAGGAGAGATTTAGGTTGGATATCAGAAAGAAATTCTTCCCTGTGAGGGTGATGGGTACAGGCTGCCCAGAGAAGCTGTGGCTGCCCCATCCCTAGGAGTGTCCAAGGCCAGGCTGGACAGGACTTGGAGCAACCTGGGCTAGTGGAAGGTGTCCCTGTCCATGGCAGGAGGTTGGAATGGTTTAAGGTCCTTTCCAACACAAACCATTCTGTGATTCTCTGTGTGGGGCTGTTGATGATGCTGGAGATGCTTCCAAGGGCAGGACACAGCCAGTCCAGGCTGTTGGACCAGCTCAGGCAGTTTGCTGTGGCCTCTGGAATCCTGAGGGCAAGATCCACCTCCCGCCCTGGCTCGGAGGGACCAACACTGGACCAGGGCTGCTCTGGCCGGGCCGTGACCTCTCAGCACACGAGGGCTGCACGTGCCCTTGGGGTTCCTGCTGCCCCAGGGCTGTGCCATGGCTGTGGATCTGCCTTGGGCTCGGTGACAGCGGCAGTGGCACGACCGGTTGGGGGGGTGGGCAGGAGCAGAGCCTCCTCTCCTGGCTGGTTTCACCCAGACGAGCCTCAGGGACTCATCTTGGACGAGGACAAACCTGTACTGCCTGCCCTGTCCCTGTGTGGGGTGTCCTCACAGGGCTGCCTGCCCTGCTGTGCCCGCAGCACAGGCTGGTGGGTGATGCCAGGAGGGTGTGGGAGTCCCTGGGGATCTGGCAGGGGAGCTGCAGCATGGCTGGGGGCTGGTGTGGTGTGGCTCAACCCTATCCTTGCTCCCACCATCCTGCCTGGCCTTGTGTCCAGCCCGGCTTTGCCTTTCTCTGCCCGCCCCAGCTCTGGAGCCCCTTTATCTCTGCCTGCAGCCACCACGTGCAGCTTAGTCATGGGGACACTGTGGAGGCAGGAGGGGAGCCCGGGGGCTGAGGACAGAGGAGTTCTGTGCCCAGAGGTGCTGGCAGGGGGGATCCTGCTGAGGCAGGCGTTACTTCCTTGGCACCCCACAAAGCCACTGTTTTCTCCCTGCCTTTGCCAGGAACCAGAGGGATGTGCTGGAACCTGTGCCAGCCCAGCCTGTGCCAGCCCAGCCACCCTGGCTGCTCGGGGACCGGTGCCTCTTTCATGGCTGGGTGTGACAGGGGCTGGGGTGGTGGCAGTGGGAGGGGGGTGTGTGCTGGAGCACAGCGGTCCCAGAGCAAACACCAGCATTGGGAAAGCGCTGTCAGTGGGTGGCTGGGGACAGCTGTCCCTGGCAGGTCCCTGCGTGTGCTGCCACCTGCCAACGCACTTTGCTGTGGGTGTCTGAGCCTGCACCCAGGATAGGGTGGCTGGGTGGCAGCCAAACCCCTTCCCTTCATAGCCATGACAGAGGGGTTCAGGTGAGGGTACAAGGGACACAGCTCCCTGAACTGTCACCTGTCCCCAGACCTCTCCAGCTCTTGGTGGGATGTGCAGACAAAGCTACTCGTGGGTGGCTTTGGTTGTGGAGCTGGAGAGGGGAATGCTCTCCATAGCACTCAGTGCTCAGCTCTGTGAGCAGAGGATGCTCCCCATAGTTCCCAGCACTGCTGGGAGGCTTTACCCACCCTGGTGAAGGAGCCAGTGGGTGGCTGAGCTGGTTCCCACGTGGGCACATCAGCCCCACACAGGGTGTTCTGGATCTGGGGTGTTGGGGCACCCACTGGCATCATCAGCATGGGCTCCCCATCCCCTGCTCAAGCAGAGCCTGGCTGTACCACCACTAGCAGCCCACCCCTTGCCACCTTGTCACCTTGTGTCCCCTCCTCCCGATACCCCATGGGTCTCTGTCCCTCTTGCTTCCCCTGGGGTGCCACCAGGGCTCGTGGTCTGAGACGATCAGTAGCCCCCAGCATCCCCTCCACAGGCTGCAGGGGTTTGCTGAGCCTGGGGAGGTTTAGTCACCTCGGATATTTGACTGCAAGTCTTGTTTCAGCCTCTGCAAATAATTGACTTTTGCTTTTCCATTTACTTAAAACCTCCTAATTGGCCCCGCCGTTAATCAGGGAAGAATGAGTGACTAAGCCGTCCCGCCTGCCGGGGGACCGGGGGCTCGTTTTTTCCCATGAACTGAAAGGAAATGAAACCTCAAAATGTCCTTTTAAATCTCAGCTGTCTGCATGGCTGCCCGGATCCGCGGCCAAGATCGCACAGCCTGGGAGACGGGAATTGCAACAGAGGTGCTGCTCGGCCGCCAGCGCGGCGTGGCTGCCTAAATCAGGGCTGAGGAATTCCTCTGGCGGGATGAGCCGGCCTTCGTTCTTTGCTCCGAAGAAGTTTGTTAAATTTAAAGTGGTTTTCACCCCTGGCACAGCACGGTGCTGCTCTAGTCGCTCCCGGTGCTGGCGTTGCTGGCGTCTCATCGGAGATGGGTTTATCTCCCCCCGGCCGCTCTCCCGGGGCAGCGTTTTCCTCTGGAGCTGCTCATCCCATAGGGATTTGCAGCACCCTGAAGCAAGCTGCTCCTTGTGCTGCCTCGACTGCCAAGCACAGCTCTGGGGCGGCTGCTGACGGAGATTTTGGCTCCTGCCAAGCTGTGCCGAGCCGGCGCAGGGGGCTGTTTTGTCTGGGTTCGTGCCCCCAGGATCGTGCTGGCTCCAGCACTGGGATGCAGAGCCAGCATCCTTCCTCCCATTGCCAGTCCTCTGGCAGAGCCCAAGCTGTCAGAAATAGTTGGAGGCAACTCAAATTCTTGCTTTTTTGCAGGCTCTGGGGCAAAGTTGAGAGGGAAATTCGAAGTCGAGGCGCCGTGTGCCAAAGGCAGCTCTGGGGGAGTTTCTTCCCCAGTTCTGGGGTGCTTCATGCCGGGGTTTTGGTGTGGGGTCTGGAGCTGGAGGGGAGAGGGTGCTGGGTGGGTCAGGGTGCCGATGGGGTGCTGGCAAAGGTTGGGGGGCCAGCCCCACTCCCCTGCTGTGGTTGATGCCCCAGAAGGCACAAGGGGTTCCTGTGAGTGCCACCCTGGGGCTGGGAAAGCCCCGTCCCTGCTGCTGGGTGGGGTGGGTTTGCAAAGTCCCCCCACCCTGTGCATTGAGGGGTGGGGGCCTGCCTGTGGGATGGGGGGATTTCTTTCAGTGGGGGGTGCAGGGGGTTATCTGACACATCAGGCTCTCCCAGCACCTTGGGCTCATCCCAGACTGGAGTTTGGGGTCCTGGTGGGGTCCCTGCCTCACCCAGGGGTGCCATGGGGAGCATGGAGGGAGGGCTGTCCTTTCCTCTCTGAGTCTCCCCAGTGCATCACCAGTTGCAGGGCCTGGAGCCCTTTTGGGGGCACAGCGGGGTCAGAGGAGAGGTGGTGATGTTTGCGGATGGGGAATATGGAGAGTTTCCCCCAGTCTCAGCAGGCTGAGGTGGTCAGAGCAGGGCTGGGAGCTGCACAAGGCACAGGAAGCCATCAGCAAGTGCCGGAATCGGCTTCACGTCAGGAATTTCCTGCTGGGGAGAGGAATCCTTGAAATTAATGTGAAAGGCAAAAAAAAGAGATCATCCTGACCCCACATCAGTCCCTGGGGTGGATGGGGAGGGCAGAAAGCAGCAAGTTCTGCTGCGGTCCCTGTACCAAAGTGTGCTCTGGCAGCAGGAGGGCAACAGGAGGTGGGTGTGGAGGGTGGGGGAAGGTGTCTGAGAGGCTGCTGGGGGGGTTTGCAGCAAGGAGAGCCCTGGATCCAGCGTGTTCCTAACGTGGTTCCCCTCTCCCATTGCAGAGAAGACGGGGAAGGTGCTGGGGGAGTTCTGCCGGTGCTACAAGGAGCAGTACGGGGTCGCTCTGTTCAACAGCGTCCGCTACGAGATCGAGGGCAACGGGGGCCCACAGGCACAGCTGCTGCACCGCAAGGTAAGAGCCTGGGCTCTTGTCCTCCCCAAAGCCCAAGCATGGTCCTTCTCCCTGTTCCACCCTGCCAGGTGGAATGTAGCCCATGCCACTGGTCCAGCCCATCCCTGGGGCGTTGTGAAGCACACGGGGCTCCCTGGGGTGGTTTTCTTTCCCACCCCATGGAATGAGCAGAGGCAGCAAGCGGGCACAAGGCTGGCTCTGGGCTGCAGCCCCCTGGATGGCTGAGCTCGATGCCAGGGACCTCCTGGTGCCCAGTGAAACCCTGAGCAGATGTGCCAGGCTGTTGTTCTCCTGCTCCTGGGTGCGAGTGATGCTCTAGCCCAGGCGAATTCCCAGGGAGGAGTAGGAAACACCTGGCAGATGTCCCTGACCCTGTGTGGGAAGCAGAGCTGGCTCCAGGTCTGATCTCCAGCAGCCACACCTCTCTTGCCTCGCTAAAAGTCTTCCTTAGAGGTGGGGCTTGTGGATCTGGCACCTGGGGAGGGATCCTGCCCTTCTCTCCCACCTCCAAAGGCAGATGACACGGGCAGGGGATGCTCATGACACAGGGCTTGAGGTCCTCCCTGGACCCACTGTCCCATGGGTGCTCCTTGGAAACAGGAGGAGACATGATTGCACATGGAGTCAGGCTTGTGCTCTTGTCTGGGGCTCAAGGGGGTGGTTTGTTATGAAATCTAAAAAATGTCTCTGTGAGGTCAGACTCAAGCCCTAAGTGCTCACAGCAGTGTGTACCTGACCCACCCATGAAGGTGACACCTTGCCCAGGCACCTGGATGTGCCCCATCTCCTCTGGGAGCTGCCTGGGTGCTGGGTGTGTTAGGAAAAATAAAGGAGCGGAGGCTCCTGGGGAAGAGCTGGGTGCCAGAAGTCCTCAGCAGTGTGTCCTTTGGGTTCCTTGGAATTTAGCAGATGCCTTCAGCCTCCCCTCTCCAGGATTTACCTCTATCCCAGGTTTGTTGCTTCATTATAAAGCTCCAGCAAGCAGCCCAGGAATGCCTGAGGAACAGCAGCTAGGTCAGGAGGTCAGGGACACCGTGCAAGTCTTGGAAAACATCGGTGTATAAATAGGACATTCCTCTTGCTCAGTGTCCTGTCTGCTGCCCATCCCCTCCCAGGATCCCAGCAGTGCCACTGGGATGTCCCAGTGCTCCAGACACCATGGGGATCTGTCTGTGGGGTGGCTCTGCAAGGAGCTGGGTGATCATCTCCTCCATATGGACTCTCTGCTCCCCAAACATGCCCAAAAAGCTGTGGATGTCAAGAAGATGGAGGATGGCATCCTGCCTATCCTCAGGCAGGTCCAGCTGGGATGTGGCACTTGGGATTTTTAAATTTTGGTTATTTATTACCCATTTTTTGTGATCTCTTTGGGGATGTGCTCAGGGGCTGGTGGCCCTCCTGGGCAGAGGGGCACAGCAGGGCTGGGGTTGGAAGAATGATTCAGTCATCTGAAACACCAGCAAGATACAACAGCAATGAGAATATGGAATAAATATCTCTACCTTTGGTCTCTCCAACAACCCAACATGTCCCCATCCAGAGCCCCTGGAAAACCATCTCTGACACTCTGCTCCCATGTCAGCCCCAAGGCTCCCTGGCCCCTTCCCTGCCCATCCCCACAGTTTGGCACATACCTGCCTGTCCCAAATATTTGCTGGAGTTGGGAGGTGCCACCTCAGTGGCTCCCTGGGGCGAGGAGGGTGTGTGAGGAGGGGACAGCTGTGCTGGGGCTCCCAGGGTGCTGGTGGCCCTGAGCAGCCACTCCCTGACTGAGGGTCCCATGTCAGGGCTCAGCCTGGATTTTGCTCCAGCAGCGGCTGGTCTGGCTGCCTTAACCTGCCTTGGGCAGTGGTTTATGAGGGTTCATTTTCCTTGGATCAGCCACCCTGAGGAGATGCTGATGGGGATTCCCAGAGCTGGCACCTCCTTTATGTCCCCATCCTGCTGGTGGCCTTAGGGCTCAGACAGTTATCCCTCCTGCAGTCCCCCACTCCTGCAGGGCTTAATTTGGGTTTTCTTCTCCCTCTTCCAAGGGCTTTGGAAAGCCCTAAGGAGCAGTGAAGTGATGTCAGCCAAGCTGCTGTCAGACCTCCCCCAGCCCAAGGGGGTGTATGGTCAGGGAAGAGTGTTGGGCTTGGGGAAGGCAGTGAGGTTCCTGTGAGCCAGCACATGGAGAGCACGGAGAGAAGTGGGAAAAGTTCCTCTGGAAGGATCCTGATTCTGTGTCATGGTCTCTCCTGATGGCCACCGTGGTGGATGGTGGGTGGCCACGGCAGCAGAGGTGGCCGCCGCACACTCGAGCCCGCACGAGAGCTCTCGGCTCTTGTTTATGTTCCTGGGATCATAAAAATTCCTGGGACAGATTCTTGGCTCGCTCAGCCAGCCTGTGTTTGGGATGGCGTAAACGCTGCCGGCGTGTCGGCCAAAAGGTGCTGGAGAGCCTGCGAGGGGCTGCCCAGGGAGGGTGGGGGGCGTGGGATGTCCTTGGCCTGTTCCCGTCATAGGATCATATCACAGAATAATGGAATGGTTTGCATTGGAAGGGGTCTCGAAGATCATCCAGTTCCACCCCCTGCCATGGGCAGGGACACCTTCCACCAGCCCAGGTTGCTCCAAGCCCCGTCCAACCTGGCTTTGGACACTTGCAGGGATCCAGGGCCAGCCACAGCTTCTCTGGGCACCCTGTGCCAGGGCCTGCCCACCCTCAAAGCCAAGAATTCCAATCTAAATGTCTCCTCATTTAGAGGAGTTGTTGCTGGTCCTCCATGAAGTCCAATGCATCTAATCATCATCTGATGCTGAGCCCTTTGGGGGCGGTTCTTGCTTTTCCTCTTCCCTCTCCCATGTGGAGACCCAGCTGAGCACAGCTTGGTTCCTGCCATCTGCAGTTGCCTCTGACCCACACCCTGGCAGAACCTTCTGGCTGATGGCCACTGCCAGCAGTGCCACACATCCTCATCTCTGCCCCAGCCAGGGAAATTGCAGTAGCTGGGGCTGGAAATTGCTGCTGGAGGGCTCTTCTCCAGCTTGCACTTGGCCAAGTGAACTCAGGTCGCTCAGCTGAGCTTGGTGTGTCTGTCAGGATGGAGATGCTGGGGAAGAGGTGAGACCACAGCGTGGTGAACACCATCAGGTGTGACTTCAGTGCTGTATGAGCAGCTCCTCCGGGGTTTTCTAGGGCTCTGCATGTGGTGGCTCTCAAAGGTGTGACCCAGAAACACCTGTCAAGGCACTAAAATTTGCAATGCAGTGGGAGATAATCCAGTGGTGAACGTGGAGACCCTCAGCATAGCCCTAGTGCAGAAACACCCACCCAAACCACCCGAAAAGGACCTGGCTGGGCTCCCCAAGGCAGAGGTGCCCCTCACTGACCCCCGTGTGCTTCCCACCTTTCCCCCAGCTCCCACTGGAGGACCATGTCATCTACTCAGGCAACATCTTCCAGTACATCGAGGAGAACAAGAAGTGGAGGAACCGCTTCTGCGTGGTCCCGCACAACTACGGCTTGGTCCTCTATGAGAACAAACTGGTGAGGAGAGCCCCTCTTTTGCCCACCTCCAGTGGGGACAGCTCCAAAGGGGACACCCCATCACCGTGGCATGGCCATGCTTCCCATCTTCCATGACCATCTTTTCCTGCCCAGGCCTATGAGCGGGAGCTGCCACCCCGTGTGCTGGTCAACAGCGCCGGCTACAAGATCCTCACCTCCGTGGACCAGTACCTGGAGCTGGTGAACAACAGCCTGCCTGGTGAGCCCCCTGCACTCCCTGGTGCTGCTGGGCATCCCTTGGGCACCCTTGGGAAGGGGTGGTTTTGGGGTGTGTGATTGCTGAAGAGATTCAGATAAGGGTGACTTCGGAGTGTGGCAACCCCTGAGGACCTTTTGGAGAGGGTGGTTTTGGGGTGTAGCATGCTTGAAGATCTTCAGGAAGTGGGCATGGGTTTGGGATGTAGCATCCATGGGGACCTTCTGGAAATGGTGATTTTGGGGTGGCGCGTTCTTGGGCACTTTTGGGAAGGGGTAATTTTGGGGTGTGGGACTGCAGGGAAGGAGAAAACTCCATTCCCACTGGTGGGATGTGAAGACTCTGCTGCTCAGGTCCTGCCACAGCCACCAGGAAAGGAAAGAAAAAGTGTTTGTGGCTCCATGAGAACCCCATGATTTGGATGATTTTGAATTTAACTTTTCAATTTTCACTTCCGATTTCCTTTCTGGAAGAATAAGGTTCTTTTCCTACTTTTTTTTCCCCCATATTTTTGGGACAACTCACAGGGAAGGAGCTGGGGAATCTTGTGTGCAGGGACTGAAGCTGGGGGAGACGGACACCACCAACCCTGTGGCTCCTCCATCCCTGTCCTGCTCCTCAAAGCATCCTCCTCTCTCTGCAGGTGTGACACCCAAATCGGGGCACTCCCCCATCCTGAAGTGCCCCACGGATTTCCCCCTCATCCTCTGGCACCCCTATGCCAGGCACTACTATTTCTGTGTGATGACGGGCAAGGAGCAGGAGAAGTGGCGCGCTGTCTTCCAGGACTGCGTCCGGCACTGCAACAACGGTGAGTGGGGCTGGGGGGGACACTCAGGGGGTCCGGGATGGGGACAGCATCATCATCCTGCTCTGGAGAGGGTGTTGTGGTGGGTGGGTTGGGGTTTGGGCCAAGGGAGATGATTTGGAGGTCAAAAGGAGAAATTGGCTGGGAGCTGTTGGACAAAATGCTCTGGGAAGATCTTAGAGCGCCTTCCAGTGCTCCAAAAGAGCTGGAGAGGTACTTGGGACAAGGGCATGGAGTGACAGGACAAGGGGTTTGGCTTTCCACTGCCATGGGGGCAAGGATAGATGGGATATTGGGAAGGAACCCTGTGATGGTGGGCAGGCCCTGGCACAGGTTGCCAAGAGAGGCTGTGGCTGCCCCTGGATCCCTGCAAGTGTCCAAGGCCAGGTTGGACAGGGCTTGGAGCATCCTGAGCTAGTGGAAGATGTCCCTGCCCAATGACAGGAGATGATCTTTAAGGTTCCTTCCAACCCAAACCACTGCATGATTCTGTGAGTGAGCACTTTATCCATGTCAGCACCTCTGAGCACGAGGCACAGCAGGAGCATCCCCCTGCCTGGAGCATCCCTGTGCCCAGCTCCATCCCACTGCCCATAAGGACACCTCCACAGGGCGGGAAACACTCGCAGAGCCAGCACGGAGCCTGACTCAGGAGATGCCCTCACGCCTAGTTTCCACCCTGAGGTAGAAAATATTTGGGAATTAAAGTCATCCAACCCCAAACCCCAGCAAGGGCTGTGGGCAGAGGGGTGGGGGCTGTGTGGCCGGGCAGGAGGCAGGACCTGCCTCCCACGTCAGCGATACTCTGGCAGGAAAACACGATTTTCCTGCTTGGCTGTGGCCTGGGAGCTGCTGGGCTGAGCCCCAGGTCCCAGCTGTGCCTGGGATGGTGGGAAGTTTCCTGGGGAAGGAGGTGCCAGAGCTGAAATCTGCTCAAAATCGGGTCTTTTAATGGACAAAGAGCAATGGTGTCTACTTTCTAAGTGCTTCTTTCACTCCTGGGAGCTCTGTGTAACCTCGATTTTGCCAGAGCTGCTGTTTAGGGAGCAGAATAATGGGATGGGATCCAGTGCGTGGGTTTCAGTGGGAGTTTCCATCCTCCCATGTTAGACCAAACCTCCTGAAATTGGCTCTTTTTGGGGTTTTTTTTATGCTGGGAGGTTGGGTGCAGTGACCCCTCATCCCCTCAGGATTCTGCCTGAGCAACATTTCTGGATGGAGCTCAGCACCCCAGGACTCACAACACCAGGGCACTGAGAGCAAAACCAGCTCTGGATAAACGAGGAATCAACCCCAATTTATGATCTTTAATTCCCCCCAGCACTCCCAGGTGCTGCTGTGAGAGAGAGGGGAGGTGTGAGCCCCTCTGCCACCACTGCTGCCAGCTGAGCTTGTGCAAATAAATCCTCTTCTCCCTCTCCTTTTCCACAGCATCTGATGGAAAAGCCTTCCCAGGCTGGGCAGTGGGCAGGGAGGGCTCAGTGCTGGGGGGATTCTGCATTCCTGTAGCCCAGATTCCTCTCTCAGATGATTCTTCCTGCCCCTCACTGCTCCTTCCAGCTCTGAGATACTGTTTCATATTCCATGAAAGCTCTTTTGTTGTTGTTGAGCTCTTTCATTTTTTTCTCCCCTAAATTAGAGGCTCTGTTTCTGCCTCTGGTTGTGATTCCTGTGGGAATTTTCACCTCCCTTTTTCAGGCTGTGTCTCTGTAACACCAGCTCTTCTGTAAGGACTGGGGATGTGCAACACTGTTCCTCACACAAACAGCGCCCAGCCGGGTGTCCCTTGGAGCCCTTCGCTGCTCCAAGACTGTCCCTTGCCCCATCGGTGTCACATGAGGCTGGGACATGCCCACCCCATGAGCTCTTGCCCCTTGTTGCAGGATATCTTGGGTTGAAAGGGACCTTAAAGCTCATCTTATTCCACCCCTTGCCATCAGCAGGGACAATTTCCCTATCCCAGATTGCTCCAAGCCCCATCCAACCTGGCCTTGAACACTTTTCAGGGATGGGGCAGCCACAGCTTCTCTGGATAACCTGTACCAGGGCCTCCCAGTGAAGAATTTCTCCCCAGTATCCCATCCAACCCTGCCCTCTCTCAGTGGGAAGCCATTCCCCCTTGTCCTGCCACTTCATAAACCACATATTAATGAAGTAAACGTTAAATTTGCCCTGTGAAACAGCACAAGGGCTTCTTGCAGCCCTGCTTCTCCTTGAACAGGGCTCAGGACAGACTCAGGGACATCCCCAGGCTCAGCCTCGGGTGAGTGAGCCTGGGTGGCAGATCCAGGAGACTTTTTGTGGGGCAAATCCTGCCTCTCTCTCTGCAGGGTTTGGAGGATGAGGTTTGCCCGTAGCAGCCTTGGCTGGGGACTGAAGCCTGTGCCAGGCTGTCCCACCTGGGAGGGGATGCTGACCTTCTGGGAGCTGTGGATGGAGCAGCACTGGCCCCTGGAAGCTCAGCATGGCTCTGGCTCCCCCTGGGTACTGAGAAAAGGGACAGATTTTACTTTCTCAGTGTTTTTTTCCCCCTCTGTCTATTAAGCTGCCCCTTAAGAAAAGCTGCTTAGGCTTGGAGTTAATTGTAATCATCTTATGAAGTCTGTGTGCAATGAGAAAGATCCACTCACTGCCCTGGGCTGTTTCCTCCTGGGAAGGGAGAGCCCACCCCTGGCTGTGTCCCCCCAGCACCTCACATCCCTGGGTAGTCCAAGGAAGGGCCATGACCTTCCACTGTCCTCACTTCAGGGATGCCCTCTGGGAGCCTCTGAGCAGGGTAAATGCTGGGGAACAGGTCACCCTGGGCTCAGGTGCCATCCTGCTTCCCTCCTGCCAGGGGTCCAGGCATGGGGAGGGCAGTTGGGTGCTGTGGGGTCACTCCCAGAGGTGTTTCTCTGTCTGTGAGGCACCTCCACAGCCTGGAGAGGCTGGAACAAGGCAGGGACATGTGTGGGATGTGTGGGACAGCTCTCAGGCTGTCCTGCCTGCCCGCTGTCCTCATCTCCTCCTCCTCCACATGGGATGTGACCATGGGCTCCCAGCACCCTGCCCCTCCTCCCGAGGGGTGCTGTGGGGGTGACATCTGAGCCTTCCGCGTGCTGGTGACCCTGTGAGCTGTGACTCACCTTGGGGACAGCCCAACTGGCTGGGAACGGGGCCCTGACTCATTCCCGATGCCTCTTGGCCACTTTCCTCTTCCTCCTGAGCTGCTTCTCTCCCTACAGGCCCCCCCTTTCTTTGGGCCCCATGTGGTGTCAGGGGTCACTGAGTCCCCCATCCTACTGTGCCTTTGGAGCTCACTGAGCCCTAGATCCCCATGTACAATCAGGGGTCACTGAGCCCTCCCATCCTGCCAAGCCCCTGCTCCTGCTGTGCCTTCAGGGCTCACCAAGCCCTTGGCTCCTCATGTATCATTGGGAGTCACTGAGCCCTCCATCCTGCTGAGCCCCTGCCCTTGGTCTGGCTCTGGAGTAGGGGTCAGTCTGGACAGAGAAGGAGACCCCCCGTCACTGCTGCCCCCCAACCCAGTGGCTTGGAATGAGACACCCGCAGTCCTGGAGACAGCCCTGAGCTCCTTGCACAAGTCCAAGGGTGTGGGGGACAGGAGGGACCTGCTGCAAAAGTGGGCCGGGGTGCTGCCTCACTCCTCGTGCCCAGGTTGCTCACTGGTGCCCCGTGCCCTGCCCAGGGATCTCCGAGGACTCCAAGGTGGAGGCTCCTGCCTTCACGGACGCCGTGCGCATGTACCGCCAGTCCAAGGAGCAGTACGGCACCTGGGACATGCTGTGTGGGAATGAGACCCAGGTGAGCGCCTGTCCCCCACCCTGGGGTGGGGGGGAGTGTGGCGGTGGGCTGAGCAGGGTCCCCAAAGCCTCCTGCCTTACAGGTGCTGAGCAACCTGGTGATGGAGGAGCTGCTCCCCGAGCTCAGGAGCACCATCGGCCCCCGGCTGAAGGGCAAGGCTCCGGAGCGCCAGCGGACCTGGATCCAGGTGTGGGGCTGGAGCTGCCTGGGGGGTCCCCATGTCCTGCCCTCCTCCTGCCTGCAGTCCCAACTTTGGGGGCTGCTGTGCCTCCTCCTCCTCCCTTCCCTGCTGGGCTTGGTGCCCATCAGCTTCCCTGCCCCCTCTCCCGGCCCCCTCCAAAGAATCCGTCCTTTCTCCACAGTGGCTTTTCAGAGCTCCTCCTGTGCCCCTGCCCAGCCCTGCCCAGCCCTGCCTGCGCTGCCTCCTCCCTGGGGCCAGGGAAGCAAACAGGAGGAAGCCCAGCCCCGGAGCAAAGCCTGTCCTGGCTATATTTAGCAAGCCATTTTTAGAGCGGCACAGGCTAAATCCAGCCCAAACCCTTGCGAAAGACTGAGGGCTCTTCAAAACTGCCTGTTTAAACCTTAAAACCCGATATATAATTACCACCAGGCTCCTAATGGGCCACTGGAGCAGCCTAAAAACACACAAACACTGCTTTTTCAGTAGCTGTGGTCTTAGCTGCAAAGCTGGGAAGCCCAAGGGAGGGAGAAGGGGATGGCTCTGCTTCCTGCTGGCCCTGAAATCCCAGCATTTGGCTGCAAAGTCAGTGTTGAGTCTTCAGTGAGTGATTCCATCCTGCTCATGGGGTTGCCTCTTGAGTCCCCAGGCAGGCTGAGAGGGGCAGGGCACAGCTTTCAGGGGGCTCTCCTGCCTGGACCACCAGTATCCCTGGACCACCAGCATGCCCAGAACTGCAGCCTCCCCATTCCTGCAGCGTCTCCAGACCTGCAGCATCCCCAGACTACCAGCATCCCCAGATCTGCAGCATCCCCAAATCTGCAGCATCCCCAGATATGCCTGGGGCAGGTTATCTGCTGGAGGTTCAACTCTGTGTCCCTCTAGCACCTCTTGGAAGCAGCTTCTGCACCGTAGGAGCTTCATCTCACCCAGCTGGGGGGACCCTGGTTTGAAAACCTACTGCCAGGTTGCGAGGAAAGGTCCTGTCAGGGCAGGGATGAAGGCTTGGCAGGTCCTGCAGGTGATGGTTTAGTGGGTGCAGCTGGAAGCGTGGGGGGCAGGCAGGTGACCACCCCAGGTGTCCCTGTGCTCCCCAGATCTCGGATGCTGTCTATAGGATGGTGTACGAGCAGACCAATGCGCAGTACGACGCGGTCATGGCCAGGTGTGAGCAGGAGCGGCCCCGGCTGGAGAGCACCATCCGCACTGACATGGACCAGATCATCACTTCCAAGGAGCACTTGGCCAGCAAGATCCGAGGTACAGCCCTGCAGGGATAGACATGGATGTGTGTGGATGTGTCCTGGGAGTCTTGGGGAGATGCCACCAGCCACAGTTCTGGGTGCATGTCCTCACTGGCATTGTCTCAGGAGATGGGTGGGACAAGGTGGGCAGTCACCCCTCCCAGCACAGCAGTGGGGCAGGAATGGGTTCAGTACAAACTTGGAGTCCTCTGAAAAAATCCCTTGTCCTGCAAGTAGGAGCCTTCCTGGAGTGTCTCAGGGAGGGGATGCAGGTCCTTCTCCATGGGGTGGGTTTAGGACCTGATGTGAAGAGCTGGATGGGAAGAGGAGGAACCTCACCATGCTTCTCCCCACTCTCTGCCCAGCCTTCGTCCTGCCCAAAGCAGAGGTGTGTGTCCGTAACCACGTCCAGCCCTATATCTCCTCCATCCTGGAGGCCCTGATGACCCCCACAAGCCAGGGCTTTGCCGAGGTGCGGGAGGTCTTCTTCAAGGAGGTGACAGACATGAACATGAACGTCGTCAATGAGGGTGGCCTGGAGAAGCTGGTGGAGGTGAGACCTGGCAATGATCCCTGCTGGCTGGCTCAGGGAGGACAGGGCCAGTCCTGCTGCTCCCCCCAGTGTGGGCAGCACCAGGGGACCCCAGGCTGAGAAAATACATGGGAATTTTTTCCCATGAATACGTGGAGAAGTTGTTCCACCCTGCTGAGCCTGGCTTTGTCCCCAGTACATGAAGAAGCTCTCCCACCTGGCCTTCCACCCCGTCAAGATGCAGTCGTGCTATGAGAAGATGGACCAGCTGAAATTAGAGGGTCTTCAGCAGCGATTCGATGTCTCCAGCACATCTGTCTTCAAGCAGAGGGCTCAGATCCACATGAGACAGGTGGGATGGGGACTGAGGTCCTCCTGTGTCCCCCCAAGCTGGGAACAGAGCGCCGGGGAGCCCAGGCTGGTCCAGTCCAGGCAGGAGTTTGTCTGGGATGTCTGTCCTGTCTCAGGCACCTGGACAAGGGTGGGTGATGGATCAATCCCCTTTGGTCCAGAGCTCAAGCAAGGAGAGGGCCTGAGGGTGGGCAGCAGTGCGGGCACCTTCCCAGCTCAGCTTCCAGGCTCGGGCATCATGGCACAGCTGTCCCTTTGCCACTGAGCCCACTGGCACCAGCAAGGCCAGTAGCCCAGTTTTGGGGTCAGATCCAGCCAAACCTGGCGTGAGGTGTAGGAGGATGAGGGGGTGCAAACCAGCTTTGAGCACCCAGCTGTCCCACACCCTTGGTCCTTGTGATGGAGTCTGTGGATTCCATGCTGGCATACTGGGCACCTTGCCAGAGTGATGGATATTTACCTGTTGGATATTACAAAGAAATTCTTCCTGTGAGGGTGGGCAGGCCTTGGCAGAGGTTGGGCAGAGAAGCTGGGGCTGCCCCATCCCTGGAAGCGTCCAAGGCCAGGTTGGACAGGGCTTGGAACAACCTGGGCTAGTGGAAGGTGTCTCTGCCCATGGCAAGGGGTGGTACAAGATAATCCTTAAGGTCCCTTCCAACCCAAGCCATTCCAGGATTCTGTGATAAGGCTCAGCTGGGTGTGGCAGTGCCCCAAGAGCCCTCTGCCCACCCCTGTGGTTGGTCCCTTCGGGTGGCTCCCTTGAACTGACCACCCACCTGCCTCTTCTCCCAGCAAATGGACGATGCCGTGTACACCTTCGAGACGCTGCTGCACCAGGAGCTGGGGAAGCTGCAGGGCAAAGATGACCTGTGCAAGTCCATCCAGCGCATCCTCGAGAGGGTGCTCAAGGTAAGGCAGGGGCTTGGGGCCTTTGGTGGCCTCCACTGGCCTTGTTCCAGGGCCAGCAGACCAGGGAAGATGCCAGAAGTGATGTTACCTACTTCAACAAATGTCTTCTGGGGAAATATTTCTTTATAGTGAGGTTTTCATGGATTTTGCTGGGGGCAGGCGAGTGGGAAATCACCTGGAGGAGCCAGGTCCCCTCTGAATACATGTCACTGTAAAAGCCACCCAGGGTTCAGACTGGCCCCAAAACCTTCCTTTAGACAGCCGTGGAGAACTTCGCTCCTACCCAGGCTCAGGCACCCTGGGAACCAGCTGGAAGGAGGGATGTGAGGGCAGAGGAGTCTGTTCACACCTGTACAAATGGGTTGAGGGGGCAATCCTCAGGGGTTTGCACCCATGGGCAGGGGGCTGCCAGCCCTCAGCCCTCTGTGACCACCTGGGGCACCTCTCACTTGCCCTGCAGAAATTCGACTACGACAGCAGCACCGTGAGGAAGAAGTTCTTCAGGGAGGCCCTGCTGCAGATCACCATCCCCTTCCTGCTGAAAAAGCTGGCACCCACCTGCAAGGGGGTAAGAGGGTAAAGGTTGGGGTGGGGGGAAGGACCATCCATCGCCATGGAAGGGCTGGAGCATCTCTCCCACCTGTCCCCCTGGGCTGAGCTGCTGCTACTTCCCCTGGCAGGAACTGGCCAAGTTTCAGGAGTTGATCTTCGAGGACTTTGCCAGCTTCATCCTGGTGGAGAACACCTACGAGGAGGTGGTGCTGCAGTCAGTGATGAAAGACATCATGCAAGGTAGGGTCCCGTGGCACCTGTGTGAGGAGGGGTGACACCGTGCTGGGGGCTGTTCTAGGAGGGGTGATCCCGTGCTGGGAGCTGTATGAGGAGGGGGTGACCCCACGCAGGGCGCTGTACAAGAAGCGGGAGACCCCAGACAGGGTGCTGGGGGCTGTACAAGGAGGGGTGACCCCATGCGGGATCTTGGGGACTACCCCAGGAGCAGCCTTCCCCCCAGCTTTCCCGCTGGCAGGGCTGAGTGGTGGGTGGGATGCTGAGCCCTCTGCCCACCTCCATACACTACTCCCTGCCCCCACGGGGAGGACTGGGAGAGGTGCCCCAGGCTGGCAGGTGCCAGCAGCCCCTCTGACGTCCCTGTGCCTGTCCCCAGCTGTGAAGGAGGCGGCCGTGCAGCGGAAGCATAACCTGTACCGGGACAGCATGGTCATGCACAACAGTGACCCCAACCTGCACCTGCTGGGCGAGGGCATCCCCATCGACTGGGGCGAGGAGTACCCTGGGCAGCCCGAGCCCGAGCCGGGCGCCGACAGGCGCCGCAGGGCCAAGCAGGTGGTGTCTGTGATCCAGGATGACGAGGGAGCCCTGCCCTACGAGATGGGCATGGAGGCACTGGTGCAGCCCGGCTCCCCGGAGCCACAGGAGCAGCAGGAGCCGGGTTCTGGAGCGCCACTGAGCTCCCCGGATGGGGTGAAGGAGATCCGGGAGGCGCTGGCACAGGAGAGCCTCGGGGAGGGTGTCGAGGCGGAGGAGCAGCTGACGAACGGTACCGATGCCAGGCGGGAGACTGGTGCCAGCGAGGAGGTGGCGGCAGGGGCTGTTCCAGGGGATGTCACCCCCCGAGCTCCAGCCAGTGAGGGGGACGGGGTGCGCTGTGCCACACCGGCATCGCCTGGAGCCGAGGTCCCACCCCGGGCTGGGATGAGACGCGCTGCACCAGCACCGCCTGTGCCGGCAGCTGAGGTGCCACCAGGTGCTGGGGGGCAGCGTGTCACACCAGCATCACCTGTCCCTGAAGCTGATGTCCCATCAGGGACTGGGAAACAACGTCCTGCACCAGCTCCGCCTGTGGCTGGAGCTGAGGTCCCCTCTGGGGCTGGGGAACAACGTCCTGCAGCAGCCTCACCTGTGCTGGCATCACCTGTGGCCGGAGCCGATGTCCCCTCAGGGGCTGAGGTGCCCCATGCCGCACCAAGATCATCCTTGCTGGCATCACCTGTGCCCGGAGCCGACGTCCCCTCAGGGGCTGAGGTGCCCCATGCCGCACCAAGATCATCCTTGCTGGCATCACCTGTGCCCGGAGCCGACGCCCCATCCGAGTCCAGCGTGCAACACGCCGCACCAGCATCACCCAAACCTCGAGCCGATGTCCCACCCGAGGCCGAGGTGCCCCGTGTCACCCCAGCATCACCTGCCCCCGCAGCCGAGAGCCCCTCCGCGGCCGCCGGGACAGCGTGTCACCAGCCCCGCGACCAGGAGACGGGCGAGGGTACGGCCCCCCCGGGCGGGCGGTGCAGCCCCCCGCAGCCCACGGGCACCACAGAGAGCGGCGAGGGGGTGCAGACTGAGTTCTAGCCCCAGCCCCCCCTGCCGTGGACTGGCCCTGGGGACACTGGGGAACTGGGGAGGGGGAATAGGAGCCACCGCACTGCCGGGGATGGAGAGCGGCGCCGCGGGAGAGGGAGGGGATGGGAACCACCGAGACCTTACTGCCTGGCCGGGGGTCCCCGCTGCCGTGGGGGGCTGGCCACAGCCACACGGCCCTACTGGGTCACACTAGGGGTGGCTCCGGCCCGGCACGGGGCACTCCCTGCAATCTGCTCTGTCCTTCTTCTGCCTTACTTTCTTTTCTACTGAAGAGATGCTTTACTGAAGAGATGCTTTATCTGCCCCCCGCCCCCAGCACAAGTGCCTGGGGCTGCCGCGGGGCGGGGCTGGCACCAGCCCCATTTGGGGTGTGGGATGCTTCTGGTTGCCCCGGGGTTGTCCCCTGCCCCAAGCCGGGGGGTTTCCTGGGAGCTTGTTCACCATCGCCCCACCCGGCCGGCTCCGGGAGTGCCAGTGGGAGTGGAGGCTGCAAGGGATGATGGAAAACATGATGGAAAACAAGCAGGGGCATGGCAGGGATACAGCCATGCTGGGTGCAGTGAAGTGCTGCTGAGGGGGCGAGAGCTGGGGCACGCAAGGGCTCGTGGTACCCAGGCTGTGCTTACAGCATCCAGGCTGGGCTACTGGTACCCAGGCTGGGCTCATGGCACCCACGCTGGGTTTGTGGTACCCAGACTGGGCTCATGGCACCCAAGCTGGGCTCACAGGTCACCCTCACCCCGGGGTTTTCTAGCAGCTATTTAAGTTCAGAGTGAAATCTTTAGGGGAGGGTGACACACTGAGCTGTCTCCAGGCTCAGCTCGCTGTGCAGTGGAGGGATTCCAGCCCTTGCCCTCTGGAGCTCCACACTCTACCATGCTTGGATTTCTCCAGGGCTCAGGCTTTGCAGGTTTTGGCACCTGCAGTGACAGTCAAGAAAGGAGCTGACCTGGGTTTGCTGAGCGCCCCCAGCAGCCCTGCCCACCGTGGGGAGGGGGACAGGACTGCTGCAGCCCCCACACAGCACTGCCAAAGGCCCTGGAGCTGGTGGGGACCTGCAGGACTCAAGGGTGTAAGACACGTGTACAGGTGTGCACGGAGCAGGGACCAGCACCCTGACACTCACCTGTGCTTTAGGTGCCAGTTTCTGCCCCAGAAGGGGGGTGCCCAGCCTAACCCACTCGGGGAGGCCCCCCAAGGTGCCTTGGGAGGCCCCCCCAAAGTGCCTTGCTTTGGGAACTTAAAACCTCTCTCTTTCAGGATATTTTATTAAGAAAGTTATACAACTGTTTAAAGATATGCTTCTAATAATTAATAAAATGGAAAAGCTTTATTTAAAGCCAGAGGAGATTGTCCTTATTCCTGAGTCTCCCTCCTGGGGAGTAGGGCTGAGGATCTCTATTCCTACTGTGACCAGGGGATGCCACATCCCGAGACCATCCAGCAGTGACACAAACCAGAAGCCAAGTGACTGAGATGATTTTATTAAAAGGGGTGTCCTGGGGAAGCAGCAAGAGGCACCTGGAGCAGCAGCTTCCCCTGGCTCGGGGGCTGCTCCAACCCCATCCCTGAAGCACTGGCAGGAGGTGGGGGGCAGCAGGACCCCCATGCATCCCCAGAAGGCACTGTGTGAAGAGGGGCTTGGTGCAGGGCAGCTCTGGGCAGGAGGGCAGAGGGCCCTGTCCCCAGCATGTCCCTTCCCCAGCAAGTCACCGGACCATTCCTGTTCCAGCCAGGATGAACCTCCTCAAAAAGTGGGGAGGGGAAAGAAAAGTGTAGCACACCCTCGCTGTCATCACCCCCTGAGAGCTGGGGGACAGCCACCAGTCAGGGCTGGTGGCAGTGTGGCAGTGCTGGCCACGGGGCTCCCTCCCTCCAGCACTGCCCCACCCGAGCAGGGCCAGCACGGAGAGTCCCACAGCAAGTCCCTGGGCTCTGCGTCCCACCCAGCACGAGGACAAGGACAGATCCAGCAGAAGTGACAGCAGCTATTCCAGACAAAGGAGCAGGAGGTGGGAGCACGTGCCTCACCACCCCAGAGTGGGGCTTAGCCCCGGCCGAGCAGGGGGTACACCATGAAATAGCCCAGCGTGGAGCCCGCGATGGCCCCGAGGAAGATCCAGGCGTTGTAGGACATGACAGCCAACATCACCATGTAGCCCAGCACCACCTGCACCACGTGGAACAGCGTTTGCCCAACGTGGTACCGGAACCACCTGGTGAAGAAGATGGGAAACCCCCTCAACTTGGGGCTGGAGCAGCCCACACCCCTTCCCACCAGGATCCGGGAGCAGCCAGACATGGGTTTGGGAGCGGGGAGAGGGATCGGGGCTGCAAACAGCAGTGCCGGGGATAATCCCACCCCAAAGGGCATTTTATTAAGAAAAAGAGGATATTATAGGGGAGGATATTATTGAGGTTGGCAGGAAGAGCAGCCACAGGTATGATCTGGGATTAAACATCAGAGAACAAACCCAGGGCTTGGCTCCAAAGGAAGAATCACTGGGGCCAGATCTGCTGCTTGTGCCCATCCTTGAATCATAAGGACCCTCCTGCACCCACAATGGCTCAGTGAGCCTTTAGACACCATCCTCCCAGAACATCTCTCAGAGTACCTGGAGGGGCCAGAATGCCCCTGGAGCCCCCTCCCCTGGCTGTACAAATACCCAGGGGGAAACTACTTTTCCTAGAACTTCTCAGCTTCCTCCTTATAGCCCTTCTTCCCTCCTGCGCTGGCCAAGGGGACACAGACCCCTCCCTGAGCCCCTCCTGCCCATCAGTGGGTGCAAAGGTGGGGTCCCTGAGGTACCTGCCCTGTGCAGGGTCGGTGCCCCCCTCCTCTGGCTCCGTCAGGGCCTCCTGGCTGAGGCTGCGGGGCAGGGCCAGCAGTGCCCGCCGCAGCAGCACGGCTTTGCCCATCTTCACAGCCTCGTAGAGCACAGACAGCAGCAGGATCACCAGCACCGAGAGCACCATCCCTGCAGGAGAGGGCTCATGTTGTCCAGGCTGGGCTCACGGCACCCAGGATGGGCTCGTGGTACCCAGGATGGGCTTGTGGTACCCAGGATGGGTTTGCAGCACCCAGGATGGGCTCACAGCACCCAGGCTGGGCTCGTGGTACCCAAACTAGGCTCACAGCATCCAGGCTGAGTTCATGGCACCCAGGCTGAGTTTGTGGTACTGCAGGAGAGACACCCCAGTGCTGCACGTCACCAGGGAGGGGCTGTGGGGGCCAGGGAGGGGGGGTCGCTTGGGATCCATGGGATCCTAATCCATGGGATAAGGTGAAGGGCTCCTGGCACTGGGGTTGGGCAGCAGGTTTGTGAAGTGCTGGGGAATGTGGGGAATGGTGGATTTAGCACAATCTCCCCCTTGAAATTCCTAGGGAGGATTTTTTGGAAGGAGTTGTGAAAAAAATATGCAACTTTGCATCGACTCTGCAAAATTGTGGGAGTTAAAATACGATGCTGGGAGAATAATTTAATGAATAAATAAAAAGTGTAAAAGGAAATGGGAAGCTGAGCCATCATTGAGTGACCTGGGAGGGTTGGCAGGCTAAGAGGGGGTGCTTCCCACACCTCCCTGTTTGCTGCTCTTGGCGTGGGAAGATCTGCACAGCTCAGCAGGGTAGGGGAGGTCCTGCCAAAAACAGACAGTGCCCTGTGAGCCCTGGGATGAGGGGTGTGTGGAGCCACCACAGTTCTGCCCAGAGCCCCCCATCCAGTAAATGCTTCAGTGTTTATGCTGGGGTGGGGGGGTCCTGCTGTCCCCCCTCCCAGCATGTCACTTCCCTGGGCAGAGACCACAGCTGGTGGTGGTGGATAGATGGATGGATGGATGGATGGATGGATGGATGGATGGATGTGTGCCCCAGGGCGTGGCTGGGGCTGGCAGCCTACCTGTGGGGCTGTGGACATTCCAGAAGTCAAAGAGCAGCACCGCAGTGTCCGAGAAATAGAAGGTCATCTGGAAAAGAGACCAAGGAAAGGGCAGCACTAGGAACCCTTTGGAATCCAAGCACCCAACCACCCTAGAGAGCTGAGCTAATGCTCATCAGGGGTTTTACCAAATGGTGCAATCTTTTTTTTTCCCCAATTCCTGAAACAGGAAGAGGAACTTGCACTGACAATCCCAATCACGCTGACTGGGCTAAACTCTTCCCTTGACCTCCAGCAGGACAATTTTCACCTCCAGCAGCAGCTCCTGTGCATGTCTGGGCTGTGAGAAAAAGCCAGTTTGTCCCTGTGGCAAAGAGAGACGAGTCCAGGGCTCCATCAGCTCAAATTTGAGAAGGGAAGGACAGGTGGAGGCTGGTGGACACCACACACAGCCTGGAGTGAAGCTCGTGGGCAGAGGAACCTCCCAGGACAGAGAAACCTCTTGCACCCAAAAGCTCAACCAACCAAAGAACCCAGAGCCTCTGTGACCACCCAATGATGTGACTCCCTGGTGGGAGACAGGTCCCAGCACTGTCTGTCTGTCCAGCCTGGGGCTCCTGGAACCTACAAGAGCACCAGCCCACTCCTTCATCATGCTGAAACAGGAGGAGCAAGAATTGCTCTTGTGTAACAAAGCCAGCTACCAAGTCTTGCTTGTTTTACCACAAAAAGTGGAATTTTGTTGGGTTTTAATCCTCCCTTTGGTGAATCTCTCTAGGAAGTGTTTGTGGAGCTCACAGCTGCTCCTCTGCCACACTGACCTGGCTTTGGCAGAGTGTCCCCTCTGTTACTGACACCAGCAGATGAGACTGACAGGACCAGCCTTGGCCAGAAATACCATCCAATAACCTGGTGTCATTAGAGACCAGCTCTAATTACACCCTTCGGCCTCATTACCCAAAGCACATTAGCACACGTAATTGGCTCACCCTTTTAAGCTTCCTTTGGCCATGGATTAATGATAATTAGCCTTTAAATGAAGCTATTTCTCCTTTACAGGTTTCACCCACAGGACTGCAGTGTGGTGAATGGAAGTGAGTGTTATAGGGACAGGGGAACAGAAATGATGGGCAGAATCATAGAATCATTAAGGTTGGAAAAGCCCTCCAAGATCATCGAGTCCAAATATTCAGCACTGCCAAACACACCACTAAACCATGTCTTCAAGTGTCTTCATCTGTATGTTTTCTGAACACTTCCAGGGATGGTGATTCCACCACTTTCCTGGGCAGCCTGTTCCAAAGATCCAGGGGATCCCCTTTGCAGCCCCAGGTCTCCCAGCCTGGGGTGAAGCCACATGTCTTTGGGTGCTCAGCACAGCCCAAAATGCTGCTCCTTGGGCTGACAGCCCCTCGTCCTTCTCCTACAGGGATGCTACAGTGGGATTTCTCCAGAGACAACATCTGGCTGGGCAGGGTGTGGTGGGCAGAGGTCCAGGAGGCAAGTCCCAAAGATCTCTGAGCTCTTTCCAACACAGAAGAGTCATCACTGCCAGGGCGATATAACAGGCTCAGGGATGTTGGATGGAGGGATGTGATCCTGTCCTCACCCACCTGCCCACGCAGCAGGGATTGAGCAGGTGCCCAGGTGAGGCTGCACCCATCTCCTCCTCCACACCTCGCAGGAACTCACACAAGAGAACACCCCATGCTGCCTCTGTTCCTGTGCATTCAGTGGCTGAATCTGCTGCAGTTTTGGGGTTATCCTTAGAAAAACCCCAAGTGTCCTGACCTGCTGCTCCGGTCTGACCAGGATAGCTGGCCCTGCACCCGACCCCTGCTCTGCTGAACAGCCCATCATCCCAGCCAGCAGAGCTGCAGCACCACACTGGGCCCTGGGGGAGTGTCCCCAAATGGGGATTCTCCTTGGGGATGGTCTCAGCCACCCTCTGGACCACCAAAGTGGGGGCACCTACGAGCCTTAAACACCAAACTGAATCACAGAATGGTTTGGGTTGGAAGGGACTTTAAAGCACATCCTCATCCAGGACTTTAAAGCCATGGGCAGGCACATCTTCCACTAGTCCAGGTTGCTCCAAACCCTGTCCAACCTGGCCTTGGCCACTTCCAGGCATGGGACATCCAAGCACCACATGTGAGCTCGGAGTGCAAACCAAACCTGCTGCAGGGGGGTGGTTTAAGGCCTGAGCTGTGTCATGAGCTCCTGAGGCAACAGCCTGGTGCGTGTCTGCATGGGGGAGTGGGAGACGGGAGTGGGAGATGGAGAAGTGGATAATGGGGAAATGGGAGATGGGGGAGTGGGAGACGGGAGTGGGAGATGGAAGAGTGGGAGATGGTGGAGTGGGAGATGGGGGAGTGGGAGATGGGAGGGGGAGATGGGGGAGTGGGAGATGGGAATGGGAGATGGGGGAGTGGGAGATGGAGGAATGGGAGATAGGGAAGCCTTCGGGGGGGGATGGGGCGGGGGGGCGAGGAGCAGACAGACAGACAGACAGCCTGACATCCCACCCTGTGCGCAGCCGGTGCAGCTGGTGCAGGGGGCGAGGGGGGACCGGGGTAGCCGGGACGAACTGGCGACGCCGCAGCCGGCAGGAAGGTGCGCGGGGGTTTCCGTGGGGTTCGAGGGGTTTCCGTGGGATTCGAGGGGTTTCAGGCAGGATTTAGGGGGTTTCAGTCAGGATTTAGGGGGTTTCAGGCAGGATTGACGGTACCGCCTGCGCCCCGTCCCGCCCCGCACCTCCGACCCCCGCGTCCCCCGGGCTCACCTGCCCGGGCTCACCTGCATGGTGCGGGTGCGGAGCCCGTCCCGGCCGTGCCAGCCGGGGCTGTCGCGGGGCTGTCGCTGGGCTGTCGCTGTCACGGCCGCTGTCGCTGTCGCGGCGGTGACGCGCGCGCGGCGCTCCCCGGGATGTGTAGTGCGGCGCGGGTACCACCCCCGCATCCCTCGGCATCCCTCGGGGAAGCGCGTCCTTTCGCTTCCCCTCTGCTCCCGGCTCCGTTCCCAGCGCCCGATCCCAGCGCCCCACGGGGTTTTCCTGCTGTTTCCCACTCCCCATCATCCCCGGCATTCCACCATCCCCGGCAGCGGGGCTGTCACCCTGGGTTTGCACCCGCGAAACGCTGAAGGGATTTTGGGGGTATTTTGGGTGGAGAAGAAGTGACTTAAGAGCCCCCGTTCCCCCCCCGCCCCGGTGCATAAAAAGGTTCCAGGAGAGCTGGAGAGGGACTTCGGACAAGGGAGGGACGGGACAAAGGGGAATGGCCCGCTGCCAGAGAGCAGGGATAGATGGGATATCGGGAAGGAATTCTTGGCTGTGAGGTGCCCAGAGAAGCTGTGGCTGCTCCATCCCTGGAAGTGTCCAAGGCCAGGTTGGACAGGGCTTGGAGCACCCTGGGCTAGTGGAAGGTGTCCCTGCCCATGGCAGGGGGTGGCATGAGATGAGCTTTAAGGCTCCTTCCAACCCAAACCGTCCTGTGATTTTTTTTTTTTCCCAGGGGATTGGCAGGACAGACCAAAGAGGAACTTTCCTTCCAGCTGCAGCTTGATGAAAAGCACATGAACTCTCACTCCATGCTGGCACGTTCCAGCCATGTCCATCACACCAGGGAAGAGGGAGAGCTGAGATCTGGGGGCTCGGGGGCTGTGCACCAGAGAAATGGGGGTGCTGCTAACCCAGCCGTGGTTCAGATGCCACACGTAGAACCCTCAGCCTGGGCCACGTAGCCCGGGGAGAGTGGGACTGTTAGAGGCAAGGGGAGTGTTGCTGGGAATAACAAAAATAAGGTGATAAGGATGACGAGGGGCTTCCATCCTGCCTCTGCCTACCCAGAGTGACACCATGGTGGAGCTCAGTCTTACTACAGCACCCAACTCTACACCACTAAAATCCCTCTCTGACCCTCCTGTGTTTGTTGCAGACTCAAAACAGAGGCCAGACGTGGGGGGATTTGCATTTTTTTACCCCTCTGCAGTCCCTGGTGCCTGGCTGGGCTGGAGCTGCTGGAGCAGCAACTGGCAGCACCACATGGACCTGGCCAGGCTCTCCCAGGCTTCCCAGACAGGTCCTGGGGAAATGAGGCTCCAAGTATTTGTGCACTTGACCTTGGCAAAGAAAAGCCCCTTTCCTGCCCCTCCTCCCAAGCTGGCAGTAGTTTTGCTCATTTTTTTTTCTTTAGCAGACAGTTCCCAGCACTTATAATTACATGAACCTCCCCCAAGCAGTCATTAAAACAGCACCTTTCCATATATAATATATACATATATCATATATATATAATTTATAGAGAAATGACTTTTGTAAACAATATTCTTCTACTCCAGAAGGAAGTAAGTGTAGTCCGTGGCATAATGCAGCTACAAACACGGATCCCCGAGAGAACCGGCAGCCCCGTGCCACCCCCAGCCCCCACACACGCCCTCTGGGGTGGGGAGGGAACCGGCTGGCTCGGTTTGGGTGGCACCAGTTTCAGCTGAAGCAAACTGGTCCGACTGTGAAACCAAACTGGTGCGAGGCGTCGCCGTTGTGAAACACGGCCAGGTCGCGCAGGGGCAGCAGCGAGAGCTCCTCGGTGCTGAACTGGAAGATGGTGTCGGTGATGGAGGACTCGTTGTCCAGCTGAAATGTGCACAAAGGGCAGCTGAGTGGCACCAGAACCCTCGCCTGGGGGACCCGCTCGGAGCACCCGCTGTCCTCTCGTCTCCTCCGGCGCATCCAGCATTGGTCATCCCCAGCCCTTGGTGGCTTTTCCAGCGTGGTTACCTCCCCCGTGTCCACCTCATCCCCCTGCCGCATCCCAAGCCAGCTCCTTGGCCCCAGGGATGCTCTGCATGCCCGCCCCACCGCCTGAAGCCTCATCCATCAGATCTATCCAAAACTTCGGGGGTGCAAACACGGGCCCAGGGGCTCTGCAAAGCTCAGGGCGCTCTTCCGAGCCCGGCCAAGGTCACACAGAGCCAGGCTTACCACGCAGCCCTGCAGGCTGGCCGCGTAGCTCTGCTCCCGGGAATCGGCCAGGAAGCGGATTTCCTTGCCGGGCTGGGGCCGGCCGCGCTCGGGGACCGGTCTGCAGGAGTACGAGACCTTCTGGGTGGCCAAGCGGCTGTGCAGGCGCAGGAAACGGAGTTGCACCGGGCTGGCCCCCGTGTATTCCAGCTGCGGGGACAATGACAGAGGAAACCGGCAAACGGGGGATGCTTGGAGCGGGCTGTGCTCCTCCCGGTCCCAAACTGGGCAGGATTTAGCGGCTAAAGCGCTGGTTTGGAGTTGTGCAAGGAAGGGGGTGTCACATCTCACTGTGCACGGCTAGGGTGACCTGAGAGCTGCCCAGCACAGAGGGATGGGCGCTAGGAGACCATGACCCCACGAGATGGGCTTTGTGTCCCCCTGGCTGTTCCAGCTGGGCACTCACCAGGAAACCCCCGGGCAGGGTGCTGAACCACTCAAAGGTGTCCTCGGAAGTGTAGGTGCTCAGCCAAGCCTTGATGGGGACCTGTGGGGAGTGGAGACCGTGTCATGCTCTCCCAGCAGGTGACAGTGGCACTGCCAGGACAAGGAGCCAGCATACAACCCACGTATGTGCCCTGTCCCCGCAGCGTGGGCACACAGTGTGACCTGTATCCTCACTCCAAACTTCTCCACCATGGCAGTGGTCACCTTGGCAAGGAACTGGTCACCACAACAAGGGACCGGTCACACTGTCCCTCTCCAGCCCCACCAGCCCTCATCCTCACCCACCCCAGGGGGTAACACAGGGCTGAAGCTGCCCTGTGAAAGCCACCCTGTACCTGGTTGTGGACGGGGGCTATGCAGGTCTCCCCTCCTGCTGTGAAGTTGCAGAAAGCCACCAGTGCATCCTGGGGGCTGCCCTGGTTGGGGTCGATGTAGTATTGCCCTGGAGGAAGGCAGAGGGGAGCTCCTGGCACCCGAGTTTTGGCACAGGGAGGGTGCAACACAGTGCCATCCCACCCCCACTGGCAGCACATCCCTGGCTGCAACCTCCATCCTCCTGGGATGCAGCCTGGCTGCCCTTCCTTTTCTCCAGGGATGCACATGAAACCCAGGTGACTCCATCCCCCAAATCCTTATTCCCTCTTAATTTCCAAGAGCTGCCCATCCCTGCACAGGCTCTGGAGAGCTGGCCAGATCCAGGGCCAACAGGAGGGACCCCATGTGCACGCTGGTACCATCGGGCAGGCTGGGGTGAGCCAGCAGCAGCTCCTTGCAGGTGGTTGCTGGGTTGGTTTTGGTGCCATTGGGATGCTCAACAAGGGCCTGCAGCTCCTGGTTCAGGGTGTCCAGCAGAGCCCAGACTGCCGTGTAATTCAGGTGGTTGGAGGAATAAATTAGATGCTAAAAGAAAAAGAGGGGGATATATGCAAGGTGACATTAGCTGCACTCTCCTGTTTTAGCCAGAAGCATCACTGGGTGCTGAGGGAGGGGATGGGACATGAAGGGAACAAGGACAAGTGTGGTGAGAGAGGGATTAATCCTATCTGCTTGGCCCTTATGCACTGGGGATGTCAGACACAGCGGGACATGGGACAACACTGCTCTCAGCCCCTTCCCTCCCCGGGTGGCACCCACCAAAATAGGATGGGAAACCCCTCACCTGCAGCTCCTCCTGGGACAGCACCAGTGCGGGTCCACTGGGACCAGGGGGGCCGGCGAGACCCTGGGTGACAGTGACAGTGCTGGTGACATTGGCTGCTGCCCATGAGCCCCCTGCCATGCTGGCAGCTCCTCTGACAGCACCAGCAGCTGGACGTCCCCAGGGCGTGGCATGTCAGGACCTTGCTGCCAAATTTTGGGGGAGCAAGGGACCCAAATTTTGGCACAAGGGGTGACTGAGGCTCCACTTACCGGCATTCCTGGTGTGCCCCTGGGTCCTGGAAGTCCTGGGAAGCCCCTGAGCCCCTGCCAAAGGATGAGGTGGAGGAGGGAAGGAAAGCAAGGTGTGGAGATGCTGCTGTGCTGAGCTGCAGCCTGGTGTCCCCGTGGTGCCCCCCTGCACGCCAGGGAGCAGGAAGGAGGGAAGGGTATCCTGACAGGGCTGATCCCCCCTCCAGGTGCTCCTCACTACTTACTTTGGGTCCAGAGAAGCCCTGGAAGGAAAGGACAAGGCCCAGCTAAGTGGGAGGCAGGTGGGATCAAAGCCCCATCCCAGTGGGGCCATTCTGTGGGGCCAGCAGTGAACCCAAGCCTGTGGGGAGGGTGAAGGACTCACTGGTGTTCCAGGGACTCCAGGGTGTCCCCGCGGGCCAGGGGAGCCACTGTCACCCTGCAAAGACACCAGAGGAGGTCAGGGCACTGCAAGGGGCATTCCCCAGCCCTGTATCCCTCTACACCAAATCCCTTCCTGTGGATTTTGCACGGATATATGAGGAATTCACCCCAAATATTCATGTCACCTTCCTCTCCACCCTTCCCTTACCTGCTTTCCCTTGGGTCCAGACCTCCCAGGGACACCATGGGGTCCTGGCTTGCCCTAGGAGATGTGGCAGGATGTCACACAGGGTGACAAGGGACCAGTGGGATGAAGGTAAGGAGGAAAAGCTGTCACACACCTTGAAGCCATCATCCCCTTGCTGGCCCAGGTCACCCATGCTGCCCTTCTCACCCTAGGAGAGAGTAAGGGAGAGCTCTGGTGGCAAAGCACTGCTGTGCTGAGACATGGTGGAGCAGGGGACAAAGCCCAGCACAGGCTGCCACAGCCTCCCCTCCTCCTGCACGTCAGCTTCTGCTGCTGCTCACCAAGCTCACAATAAATTTAAAGCTTTATTGATTCCCAGGGTTTCATTTTCCTGAAGGATGTGAGCAGCTTCTCATCACCAGGGACTGCTTTTCACTCTTATTTATGGCCATGGGGTTGAGAAAAGGGATCGTGAGAATGGGCTTGGCTTCTGGAGCCAAGGTTGGATCCATCATCTCCTCAGGAATGGCACAGAGGAGGTTCATGCTGCATCAGCATCAGTGCTGAGAGCAGTGGATTAAAAGACTGCTGTTCTTTCAACTCCAGGAGCATGGAGAGGCTGGAAAAGAACCTGGCTGGGGAGCAAATCTAAAGGCTCCATCTCCTGGCACCTGTGGACACAGTGGTCAATGCCCAAAGAAGGATGTTGCAGCCATCAGGGTTCACCGAGAGGGAAATAAATGAAGACATCCAGCAAATCAAACACTACTGTGCCCAGGGTCCCTGCTGTGCCTGCTGCACGTCACCTACCTTGTGTCCTTTGGGTCCAGGGTCTCCCTTCATGCCCTTCAGCCCTGGTATGCCCTGAGAGAGAAATGTGGTACTGCCTCACTCTGCAGCTGAGCTGCTCCTGGGGCTCCCTGGCAAGGAGGGACCTCACCACAACTGAGGCTGCTGCCAGGGCTCTCAGACTTTCAGGCACTTTTAGAAGCTTTGAGGCATTTTTCTCATCTTGTCTTTGATTTTTGCTTGTGGGAGGATCCCTCGGCAAACCTCTTTAAAAAAGCAGTATAGGTGCCTTGGGTGGCTGAGAACACCCCATATTTCTTTGGTGAAGTTGCCAAAGGTGGGATTTTTTTTTATTTCAAGTAGAGAAAAAAGCATTTCCAGTAATTAAAAGAAATATTTGAGTCTGTTTTTTTTGGCCAGTGCTGGTCACAGCTGGTCCCTCCAGCCACGGCAGCTCCCCATGGAAGGTGGGCACAGGCGCTCAGCACTGCCTGACATGAGAAACTTCCCTGCAAGGGAAGGGTTTGGCCTCCAGAGCCACATATTTGAAATTATGTGATTTGCCTGACTGCACACACCCTTCTGGGATGCCAACTCAGGAGGAGAAAGCAAGAGGAGATGGATGAACCACCTAGAAACTTCCCTTGTTTTAAATGGGTCTCTGCTTTGGGTGTCCACAGAGCTGGGTCACACAGTGATGCCCACGGGGGTCAAACAGGGACCAGCAGCACCCCAAAACCTCCAGGCTGATACTCACGTAGGGTCCCTGGGGTCCTTGGGGTCCTTGAAGCCCTTTGTCACCTGGGTAGCCCTGAAATGCAGAAGTGAGAAGCCCTGGCTGCTGTGCCCAGGGTGATGCTCCAGTGCCTCTGGCAGGGAGAGCAGCCCAGGGGGGCTGGGGGTATGGGAGGGACTGGGTTTACCCTTTTCTAATCCAGGGGCTCAGGCGGGGGGGAGCACCCCTGGCTTGGCAGCACCCCCAAACTGCCAAAATGCCAAGGTAACCCTTGCCATGGGGGCAAAACCAACCTACCTTGGGTCCCCGGGGACCTCGGGGGGGCTGGTGGCCCATCTTGCCACGCTTGCCCTGGGAATAACAGATTAAAGAGTCAGGAGCAATTCCAAAATAAGCCAGTCACCCCTGGGCCCCCTTGCTGCCCCACCCAGGGATTGTGAGCCCCAGCAAACCAGGGCACCTCTGCAAAACCTCCCCAAACACCAGCTCCGTGCCTTCTGCCACCCTCCATGGGGACAACAGTGCCATTTACCCGTCTGCCAGCTTCTCCAGGGACCCCTTCTTCCCCTTCATGCCCCACATCACCCTGGGGGAGGAAGAGATGGGAGATGTGAGTCTCCAGCAGCTTGGCCACAGCCCAGACCAGGACTGGGGCAGAGGAGCTGTGCCTGCATGGAGGTGGGGACAGAGCTCTGTGACATGGACACCAAGGCCATGGTACAGAGCTGGAGAAGTCTCCTGTGCCCTCCCCAGGGTCACTGGAGCCAGGGTGAAGGAGATCTGCCAGCCCCTCACCCAAAAACCCAGCCAAGGCAGCCCAAGGGCACCCTGTGTTTGCCGGGCACTGATCTTCCAGTGGGGAGAAACAGGTCCCTGCAGGTTCCCCCTGGTTTCTCTCCATGGATCGCAATGGCACTGACCAGCTCAGGCTCAGCCACCCCCTACCATGCCCAGAGGACGATTTTGGGGGTACCTTTTCTCCTTTGCGACCTTTCCATCCTTTAGGACCGGCTTGTCCTGGAGATCCCTAAAATCCCAAAGGAGAAAGAAAACCCTCTGTGAGGATGCTGTGCCAAGGATGCCCCTCTCAGCCTCCCTGCCCACCCTCGCCCCAGCCAGCACAGCTCTAAGCTGAAGTCTTCCATTTGGGATTTCTGCAGGAGCAGGCTGGGCAGAATGGGGCTGTGGGGTGAGATGCTGCCCATGTGGGACCTCACCACAGCCAGGAGATGCCAGCGTGCCATTGCCTGTTTCAGGGAGAACCAGCATGGCTCCATCCCACCACTCACCATTTGTCCCGGTTTTCCTGGCTTGCCTGGCTCCCCTTTTGTACCCGACGGGCCCTAAGAAGGAAAACAAAATTCAAGCCAAACCCAAAAAATAAGCTCCAAGGTTATTCACCCAAATCCCAGGCAGGCTGGCAGATGGGCACAAAGCTGGGTGGTGAGAAAAGCTGGAGCAGGGAATGGGGCAGCAGAGGAGCCCACTCACCTTGATGCCACTCAGCCCTGTGGCTCCAGCTTCGCCAGGTGGCCCAAGAGAACCCTGAGTCCATTTGGGGACAAAACACAGGGCTGGCATCAGGGCAAGGCAGGAGGGTGAGGGCACAGTGCCTGCCTTGCCCTGGGAGCTGGACTGGGGCTGTTCTCCCCAGGGACCTTCAGTGCTGGAGCTGTGCCAGGGATGTCCCCACTGTGGGGATGTCCCATGGCACAGGGAGGAGTTACCTGCTGGCCTGGCTTTCCCTTGGTGCCCGTCAGTCCTCTGGCTCCTTCATGTCCAGTGTATCCCCGGAGCCCAGGGGCACCTGCCAGCCCCCGAGCCCCTGTTGAGCCCTGGGGGGGCACAGAGAGGGGGGCACTGGTCACCCAAACCCACCAGAGCAGGGTCTGAGCAGCCGCCTCTCGAGGGGCTTCAACTGCACTGAGCTTTGCAGATCCACCTGGAGTTTATTCCACATCCCAACCTCTCCCAGCAAAGACAACTCCTGAGATAAGGAAGTTTGCTTTGTTAATATGTGATTTACAGCATGGAGGGACAAGACAAGGGGGATTGGCTTCAAACTGACAGAGGGCATGGTTAGATGGGATATTGGGAAGGAATCCTTCCCTGTGAGGGTGGGCAGGCCCTGGCACAGGTTGGGCAGAGAAGCTGTGGCTGTCCCATCCCTGAAAGTGTCCAAGACCAGGTTGGACAGGGCTTGGAGCAACCTGGGCTAGTGGAAGGTGTCCCTGCCCATGGCAGGGGGTGGCAATGGATGATCTTTAAGGTCCCTTCCAGCCCAAGCCAGTCTGGAATTCTGTGATTCCATGATAAGGGCATATCCTGCTTGGGCAAAGCAGCACTGCAACATGGGAAAACTGGGATGCAAATGTGATTTATCCTTCAGCTGAGCTCAGGGCATCAATAACACATCTGTGGCTGTGTATGTGTGTCAGCACCACAACCACAACCCCCATCCTGGGCCAACAGGAGTGTCGCTGAGCACCAGGAGGCTCCTGGAGCCCCCTGACCACACAGACACGAGAAGGTCTGCTCTGGGAGGTGGAACCAAGAGCCCTGAACTCTGCCAGCTGAGCATTACCTGCACAATGGTCATGGTCCCTTGGCATGGCTTTTAATTGCTGTATTAAAATTCCTTTCAGCAACTTTGGCTCTGAGGAATCCAGTTACAGGGCAGGAGCTGGGAGCCACAGCTCCATCCCAAACCTCTTTCCCAGGGAAGTTTTACAGGAGCAGGGCTGGTTCTTACCACTGGGCCGGGCTTGCCTCCATCTCCCTTCGCTCCGTCATCTCCAGCGAGTCCCTGTGGGGATGTTGGGAGTTTAGAATAAGCCCATCACCACCACGTCCTTCACCCCTGTGGGTATTTGGAGCATCCTCTCCCCTTGTATCATTCTCAGCTGGCCAAGGAAGCACCAGGGACATGTGGGTGGGAACAGATTCCATAGCAGGAATGGGTCTTCCATGAGGCACCCCTGGGTGCTAGACTGAAAGGGTCTCGTACCTTCACCCCAAATACCAAAGTACCTGCTGTGAGTCCATGCCAAAGCTTTAAGAACCCCTCCTGACCCAGGCAGGGAAGGGGCAATAAATCCTTTGGCTGTGGTTTATGTTGGAAATGGTGGAGCACTGAGGAAGCTTTGGCAGCTCCTGGCTCTACAACATCCCAAACATCAGTACCTCTAATCCTGCAGCACCAGCGGGTCCATCCATGCCTTGTGGTCCTGGATCTCCCTGTGGAAGAAGGGGAAGTGGCTCTGTCTCTGAAAAACCCTTTCCTTGCCTTGCTGAATTTGGACCTCAAGGCAGGGGGTGTCCCATGGCAGGTCATCCCAATCCCAAGCCTGACCCCGCTCCCCCATGCAGCCAGTCCCACCACATCCCCCACCAGCAGAGCCTGAGAAAAGGCCAGAAAAGGGCATTTCACCCAGAGATGAAGGGTTGGAGCCATCAATCCCACATACCTTCTCTCCCTCAGGACCATCGAGCCCAGGAGGACCTCGGAGTCCTGTCCCACCCTGTTCAAGGCACAAAGAAACCCCATTGATTCAGCCTTGCCCAGTGCTCCCAGTCACACACACACGTCTCCACACCACGTCCGTGATGGGTTAAAAGGGGAGGAGGGACATGATCTGACTTACAAACCATCCTCTGGCTCCAGCAGGTCCTGCAGCTCCAGTGACACCAGGCTGGCCCTGGGACACAGGGAGATGTGCTCAGCAGGGTCCCAGCACAACAGGGGCTGGAACTTGGCTGGAGGCACCATTACCCCAAACAGCCCCACCAGCCCAAACCATCCTTTGGTGTCAACAAGACCCAATGTTGGGGTCATGCCCATGAGACATGAAACTCCCTAATTATGGAGATTTGGCAATTCTAGGATTTTCTGTGGCCCCTGGAGCCCAAAGCTTCCCATTGGGGTGAGCTCCCTCCTTGGCACCCAGCACCCAACCTGTGGGGGCACTGGGCACCCACTGGGTGAGGCAGCCCAGCCCCCATCTATACTTGCCATCAAACCTTCTTGGCCCTTCTCTCCTTTCTGGCCTTTTCCTCCAATTTCTCCCGTGGCAGCTCCTGCACCAGACACTCCAGGGATACCCCTGGGGCCAGCATCACCCTGCTCAGGGATGGAGAAGAGCTATCACCACACAGATGGAAAAGGAACAGCAAATAAATGGGCTTCTGCATGGAGGTGACGTGTTTCACCCTCTTGTTGGGTGCCACAGGCAGCTAGTCACCCTGGGGTGCTCAGCAGAGGTGCTGAGCCCTGCATTTCCAGTGCTCCTCAGCCATGGGGACACCCTTGTCCTGCTCTGTCCCCACTGTGGCACAGGGAGCAGGGGAGGCTGAGCAGACCATGGGTGTTCTGAGGTGCTGGAAGGAGGGGCAGAGTTAGAGACACTCCTCACCTTCCGTCCCCGCGGTCCTGGCTCGCCTGGCTCTCCAATGTCACCAGTGTCACCCTGCCCAGGGGGAAATGCCCATATCAGATGCAGTGGCTGATGTGGTTGTGCCCGTGAGATATGAAACTCTAATTATGGAGATTTGACAATTCCTAAGACTTTCTGCAGCTCCCAGAGTCCAAGGTTTCCCATGGGGGGGTGAGTCCCCTCCTCAGCACCCATCACCCAACCTATGGGGACACTGGGTGCCCGGTGGGTGAGGCAGCCCAGCCTCCATCTGGACTTGGCAGCAAACCTTCTTGGCCCTTCTCTCCTCTCTGGCCCCAGCTCCATCTCAGGGCAGGTTAAAAGCTGAGATCTGACTTCCACGGGCTTCTCCACCCTCCTCTGGTCAGGATTTTGGTGCTGGGTAGGGCACAGCCTCAGAGCTTTGCCTGTGCCAGGAGGTCACCCCAGCTGTGACCCACGGGAACCCAAAAGTGAGCACAGCCAACAGCACCTTGCTCAACACAAGGACCCCAAAGCATACTTCCATGGAAGCATCCCAGTCTGCCAGTGCACTGGGTGGCACCTTTCCCATCCCCACCAACCTGGAGGAGACTGAGGGGAGACCTCAATTGCAGGGACAACTCCCTGGGGAGGGGCAGAGGAGGGGCAGGCACTGATCTCTGCTCTGTGTGACAGGGACAGCACCCAGGGAATGGCTGGAGCTGTGTCAGGGCAGGGTCAGGTGGGATCTCAGGGAAAGGCTCTTCCCCCAGAGGGTGGTGGGCTCTGCCCAGGCTCCCCAGGGCAGTGGGCACGGCCCCAAGGCTGCCAGAGCTCCGGGAGGGTTTGGATGATGCTCTGAGGGACAGGGTGGGATTGTTGGGGTGTCTGTGCAGGGCCTGGAGTTGGACATGGATGATCCTCGTGGCTCAGGATCTGTGATCCTGTGATATCCTGACAGGGGACCCCAGCAGGCACTAATGACCCCAGGGGGACAGTCCCACACGTACCTCCTTCCCTTGCTTCCCAGGCCGCCCTGGAGGCCCCTCTGGTCCATCATCCCCTGGCTCCCCAGGGCTCCCTCTGACACCCGGAGCTCCGCGAATTCCTGCCTCTCCCTGGACAGGATAAAAACGACCAGGATTATTCTTGGCTGCCTTTTCCAGTCTCTGGCTCTGCCCTCCATCATTTTGCACCCTATTGGGAAAAGCCCAGTTTTCCTTGTTCCAGCTACCAAGCTTTGAGGGGACCCCCTGTCCTTCCCAGCAATGTCAATGCCCAGGCATGAGGATACTGGTGGGGATATCAAACAGCCCCCCGTGGATTTAGAAGCCTGCGTGATTCTCCATCAGCAGGGCCAGGTGAGCCCAGCACCACCCCCAGCATCATCCCAGCACCCTTGGGAACCCACCTGCTCGCCTTTGGGCCCCGGCTGACCCTCCACTCCCGGTGGTCCTGGGGGTCCCTGGGGAGGAAAGACACAGCCCAGCCTTAGCACAGCTCATTTACCCCTCACTGACACAGACCCAGCTGACACAGACCCTCCGGCTTAGCGGAGCATCAGCAACCCCCTCTTATCATTTCCCATGTGCAGGAAGGCACGTGGGGAGGGGGAGGCTGGAGCAGGCCAGCCAGGGGAGGACACAGATACCCAGCTGATGTACCTGCTCACCATCCAGCCCACGGACACCAGCTCCCCCAGGATCTCCCACATCACCCTGGAGAGGACACAAGGCATCAGGAGAGCCACGGTGGTCTCCACATGGGTACCCTGCAGACCCCGCTGTGCAGGAGGGCTTGCAAGGCTCTTCTCCCTCTTGCAGCAGAGATGCAAAGCCAGTGGCCAAACTGGGAGGGGTGCTTGTCCCTGCAACCCTGGGGTGGTCAGCAGAGCGAGCCCAAGGCTCCCCTGGGGCTGGGCAAGGGGAACCAAACCCCCTCCTCTGTCCTTACCTTCTCTCCCTTCATCCCCGAAGGCCCTTCACGTCCGTTTGGACCTTCCCGGCCCTGAAAACAAACAATCCCCATGAGCAGCAATTTGCACTAACTCAGGAGGCTTTTGCAGCTCCTGAGCCGGCTCTGGCATGTCCTGGCACACCACATGCCCACAGGAGGAGAAGTCACGAGGTCCTTGCACCAGCTTCCCTTTTCCTTCCCTTCCTGCAGGTGCTTTAGGGAGCTCCCCGAAAGTGCTGCACCAGCCCAATCCTTGCATGTCCTGAGCCAGGGGGATGTGCTGGGCATCGATGGGGGAGCCCCAGCTGCACTCACCGGGTACCCAGGCGGGCCAGCAGCACCAGCAGCTCCAGGAGCCCCAGTTCCTCCGGCCAAGCCAGGCTTCCCAGGAATGCCATCTGGCCCCCGCATGCCAGGAACACCCTGCAAGGCCAGAAAGCCACTTAGGTACCCTGAAATGCAGCTCTGGCTGCAGCTCCAGGGAGGGCAAAGCCAGTGGGAGCCCTGTGGCTGACGCAGTTGGGCCACCACAGGTGCCTCACTGCTGCAGGTGTAGGAGGGCACTGCTGTCCCTGTGCCCAACTTGTCACCACCCAGCCACCCACACCGGGTTTGTTGTTCTCTGCCCCACAACCAGCCCAGAGATGACAATTTCTCCAGAGTGGGCACCCATCTTTCATCCCGTGGGGCACCACCCCACTTCAGCTCTGCACTTACAGGCAGCCCGGGGAGCCCTCGAGGACCTGGGTCACCTGTTCTGCCCTGAAAAAAGAAGGATGCTCGGCAAAGGGGACAAGGGGACCCTGAGCAGGGGTCCCACTCAGATCACCCCTGTGTGCTGGGACCATCTCAGTGGTGTCATGCAGCTTCAGGTCAGAAGTCAGGAGTGGGATCAGGTCCTGCCTGCTCCCACAAAGGGCTCTGGGATGGATCCATGCTGCTAACACTCCAGCAGGATCACAGGGACCACACAGAGGGAGCAGAGTGGCCCCAAAGGGAGCATATGGAGCCCTACCTGGGAGCCAGGAGCACCGCGTGGACCAGGAGGACCTGGCAGGGCCTGAGGGCACAAGAACATCATCAAAGAACAGCTGAGCCCCTCTCCCCGGTTTAGCCCCTTGATGCTGTGAGATTGGCAAAAGTGTCCCATCACAAAGGTTTCCCATTTTTCCCCATTCCCAACCCAGCTCAGGTGACTTCGTGCTTCTCCAGGGGGCTGGAGCTGCCCAGAGGAGCAGCAAACTCACCTTGGGACCAGCTTTTCCTGGAAATCCTGGTGGACCTTGGGCTCCCCTTTCTCCCTGTTAAGAGGAAAGAAAGATTTCCTTTCCTCTGTATGTTTTAATGCTATAACCTCTTCAAAAAAAGCCCCAGTGAAACAAAAAACCCCAGCTTGTAGAACAATCCACAGGAGTTTGAGCAGAAGTGCTGGAGAGCCACCCAGTATGGGAGTCACCTCCAGCCATTCTCCTGCCATGGGTGGGGACTGCAGACACCACTCAAACCCAGCCAGTGGGTTCAGCAGCTCCAAAATGCTTCTGAAGCCTGGACTCCCACCCCAGAGCATCCCCCCACTGCTGTGCTGGGTGTCCCATCCCTACCTTGTCTCCCCTGCGCCCCAGCCTCCCACGGTCACCGGCAGGTCCTGGATAACCCTGGGAAGAGCACGGGGTGAGGAGGCAGCCGGGGCCACCAGGCATCTCCACATTTTGGGGAGGAGGAAGCTGAGGGAAAGGCAGGACCCCAGGCAGCACAGCAGCCCTGGGAGGATGGTGAGGCTGCTCCAGCCTCCTCCCAGTCCAGCCACCCCCTCTCCAGGCAGATCTATCACTTACGTAGGTGCCCACAGGTCCTTGTGGCCCCTCCAAGCCAGGCTTCCCAGGCAGCCCCTGCCAGGCAAAATGAGGGAATTAGTGAATCCCTAGTCCCAGCCAGGCATCCTCCCATCCCTGGGGAGCCCATGGGATCTGGTGAGCCCTGGGACAGAGTCCATGGGATCACCCCAGGTCTCCCCATTGACTCCCAGGGCTGTTCACCCCCATCACTGCTCCAACCAGCCCCCAACATGTTCATGACTCCCCCAAAGCCCAGATCTCACCTTTGGGCCCAGGGAACCCAGGTCTCCATCAGGTCCAGGCTTTCCCGGAGAGCCCTTTGGAATTATTTGGGGAGGAGGTGTCAGTCAAAAGGCTGAGAGGAGACAAGCTCCCCTGAGCCCCCCACACTGTGCTCATGGTCAGGTGTCACCTGATGCAAACAGGGACACTGGGGACAAACTCAACCACTGTGGCCCATCCTGGTGGCTCCTGCACACCAGCCCCGCCACGGCTGGCAGGGTTGTCACCAGGGAACGTGACAATACTCGGTCTCAAGATCATCACCAAGCCTAGCTGACCAGAAGCTCTCAGGGAGAAGCTCTTCCAGCTGCAGGAGCTGCTCTGGGTCTCCATCCCAGACCACAGAATCATCATCACAGAATCCCAGAATATCCTGAGCTGGAAGGGACCCACAAGGATCATCCATGTCCAACTCCTGGCCCTGCACAGACACGCCAACAATCCCACCCTGTCCCTCAAAGCATTGTCCAAACCCTCTTGGAGCTCTGGCAGCCTTGGGGCCGTGCCCACTGCCCTGGGGAGCCTGGTCAGTGCCCACCACTCTCTCCCTGAACTTGCACCACCCATCTCCACTGGGATCTCCTCCCAGGACCAGCTGCTATTCAGCCACCCAAGTGTGGAGGGTTTCCATGAGCTGCCATCCCCCATGGACACCCTGCTAGGCTTAGGGAAGCTGCACAACCCCTGGAGCAGCCTAATTCCTGTGGGAAACCATTCTCCTTTTCCCCAGCCCCAGCTTTTCTGCAGCTGAGGCTTTTCAATGTCTTTTAACAGGAAGGTAAGACCAGGTCCTACAGATGCCTTGATCCCCTGCCGATTCCCAAGGAAAGTCCCATCTCCCTCACGAGCAGCACCAGCTCCACTGACATCCCCCCTGAGAAAACACAGAGGGAAAGAGGAACATTTTTGCTTTTCATGCAAGAAGAACATTTTTTTCCTCTTACTATTGATCCAGGAGGTCCGACATGCCCATGGCCCCCTGGCAAACCAGCAAAACCCTGGAGGAAAAGGGCAGCAGGTGAGAAATGGAGGGAAAGCAGGAGCAGGAGGATGGAGAGACTCTGCCTTGGGTCTGAGCCCAACCCAAAGCACAGGAGAAGGGCTTGGCCTGATGAAGGCAGCGCTGGAGCTTTCCCCTAAAATCCAGCTCCTGGATTCCTCATGGAAGCACCACAGCTGTGTGTGGACACACACAACACACTGACAGCACACTCGGGGGCCTCTCTGACCCAGGGCAGGGCAGTTTTCATCTTCTGCTTTGAGGGCAGTGCCAGATTTTTATTTTTTTTAATTATTTTTTAAATTTCAGAGCAAAGGTGAAATCGCACAGGAGGGAAAATTTGCCACCAGCCCAGGCCTTACTGCTGGACCTGTTCAGGACAGCAGTGCCAGGGATGGGAAATCACACTGCCCTGTTCCCAATCCTTCTCCCTTCAGCAGGATTGTCAAAGGAGCACACTCTGGTTGGCCTGGCTTCACCCACCACCTGTGCCCCATCCCATGGACATGCTTTTGAGACCCATTCCCATGGGGAGAGAGCTGAGCAGAGGGGAAGAAGGACAGAAATCAGCTCTACTCACCGGCGATCCCCTCCTGCCCGGGCTGCCCACGATCCCTGGGTTACCCTGCAGGACCAGGCAGGTGAGGATGAGGATGGGGAGGCAGGAGCACAGCCTCTCCCAGTCCCATCATGGCAGCTAATGGACATCATGGCAAGGTCCCCCAGGGTGTCAAGGTCTTTACCCGCATGGCCATGGGGACTGGGAGGTTGGGAAGTTCCCCTTGTTGGGCTCAGCTCCCCCTCTGGATACATCTCACCACCCCAAGCCTCCCCCAGAGCCAAGTACAGAGTGTAGGATGGGAACCTGTGTACCAGGCTTTCCTTCTGCTCCTTCTGCTCCCGGGACACCCCGTGAGCCCTGGAAGGAAAAGTCTCATCTCAGGAAAGCAGAACCTGGCGCCAGGGTGACCCCACCAAGGGCTCATCCAGCCCCAGAGTTAAAAGGTGGAAAATCAGCAGTGGCACCATCTGGTGTGTATCGAGCTGTGGGTTTCTTCGTGCACAGCTCATCCCATGCAGCTCCTCCCTGCTCCATCCCACCTTTGGAAATAACACCAGTGTGGGAGGAAACCCGTTCCCACCGTGAAAACCTCAGCTGTGTTTTTTTTTTCCCCTCCTGCCCCAGCTATTTATTCCTGGCTCCTTCAGCAAACACGACTCTCAATAACACCGCTTTCTCAAAAAGTTGTTATTTCCTGGAATTTTCTGAGCTCAGCGTTAAGAAGGAAGTTGTGGTGCAGGGCAGGTGGTTTGTTAAAACACTTTGTGCAACGTGCAAAAGCCTGAGTTGCTCATCCCTAACTTATCCTGTGCAAATTCCCAAGCAGAGCCTGACCCTCTGATCTGGCTACATCCCAGGATGCTGCTCCCCCTACCAGCGCAGGAATGTGGGATATCTCCTACTTACGGGCAGCCCAGGGACTCCAACCAGCCCGCGCTGACCCACGCGGCCCTGGAAAACATCAGGCATCACAAAAACATCCATCTGCCAGAAATAAAGCTGCACTTTTGGAGGCAGATCTGGTCCCAGCACATCCCAAGCCAAGTAAAGGGTCTCCAGGTTTTTTTCAATGTCCCACAGTCAAAGATGCTCCAAGATCCAGCCACAAGCACCAGCACCCCATTAGTTACCCGGGCTCCCCGTGGTCCTGGGCTTCCCTTTGGGCCATCGGGTCCTTGCCCTCCCTAAAAATCACACAAATGGAAACACAGACATTTTAGGCAATTCTGCAGGTCTCCCCCAGCCCCTCCACCCTGGGACACTGAGGGGGCTCATCCAGCCTCTGCCATGCACAGGGTGGGGGCAAAGAGGCAGAGGACCCTCCCCAGGGATGGTGGCCCTGGGTAGGGCAACCCCATCCCTGTTCTCCATGCAAGGATGGGGGAAACCACGGGAAACCAGGAGACCCAAGAGCAAACACCAGTGCTGACCTTGGGTCCCTCGCTACTGTTCAGCCCTGCTGGGCCAATCTGGCCTTCCTCCCCCTGCCAGGAGAGAGGAGAGGAGTCAGCCATGGCAAACACAGCCTGGTGGCTCCCTCAGCCACCATCCTGCTGCCTGGGGTAGGGAAAAAACACAGGAGTGTGACCAAGGGTGACATTAATGGCAATGGGAGCTGGGGCACCAGTCAGTCTTCAAGGTGGGAATGAGGACTTCCCCTGTTCTCCAGGATTATAAAACTGGGCAGGAAAAAAGCTCAAAACAACACAGTTGAATATTTTTGTTTCCCGAGGAACAAATTTAAGGCAATTCAAAGGACTGATTGCCAAGGTTCCTGCCTGCTCCATCCCAGCCCGGCTCCAGACCGACACCATGTGCCAGCAACGTGTGCCAGGGTGGGTGGACAGGGCAGGGAGATGAGTCCTGCTGAGTCTCCAGCTCTTGGAGATGTGGGAGGATTTGTTATCCATCCTGAAGAACAAATGTGAGAGCAGATCCAGGCAGGCATCCCAAAATCCCTCCGAAGGGGAGGGCATCACCCACAGGGAGATGCTGCAGACCAGAGATAAACAGCCAGCCTGGCTTCAGTTCCCAGGTAGAAATACTGATCTGGAGATGGGTTCATCCACCCTGACAGCCCACTGGGAGGACACACTGCAGGGAAAACCATTCCAAAAGCCCATCAGAGCTGCCAGCACAGGCTCCAGGAGGCAGAGAGCCTTGCAGCAGTCAGAGACGGGCAAAAAGTGAGCAATGTGTGAGCCCTGTGCTCTCAAAATACCTGGGAAGGTGCTGACCCAGAGCAGGGACTCAATAGGATCCCTGCAAAGCTGCTCAGGCAGAGTCAGCTCAGGAGGGCTGGGAATCCCCTGCCTAAAGCTGCTCTCACATTGCTGAAGCCTCCAGTGAATTTTGGGATGGGGGCACAGCCAGAGGGGTCTGGAGCAGACAGTCAGAGCCCTGTTTGGGTGCTGGGGGCACCTGCAGCCCCATGGGCTCTGGGCAAAGCTCCCCGTGGCCGAGCAGGGGCCAGTGAAGCCTGAGCAGAGCAGGGGGTGATGCCATTAGGGGGGTCTCTTAGGAGGGACCCTGTGCCAGAAGCACATGTGGCACTGCCTGCACCCCTCAGGGCTGTCCCCTCCCCAGAGCGGGCACACCCATACCCCACCCCAAATTACCCCGGAGCATCCCTGGCACTTACATCTGGTCCCCGGGGTCCCACTGCCCCCCGGGGGCCAGGAAAGCCCTGCAAGCCACCCTGGCCCCGGGTGCCTGGGGGGCCTTTTGCTCCTCGTGCTCCATGTGGACCCTTGGAGGAATAAGACACAGTGTCACAGCAGCAGGGACGGCCAGTGCCTAGGGTTCCCAGCAGGAATTCCCCTGGCGAGCCCACCACTTGCTGCCCTGGCTCTCCACACCCCCAGCCTTGGGCTTGGGGGTGCTCTGGGTGAACACCCCATGAACCAACTCCACGAGCATCCCCAGGGCACCAGCAATGGGGAAATGCAGCATTTTGACAGAGCAGAGAAGGCTGGAGCAGAGGCAGCAGCAGTGTGGTGGGACCCTGTCAGATCCCCTGGGTCCTCAGGCAGCCACCCCAACCCACCCACCAGCTGGGACACAGCACATGTGAAGAACAGAAGAGGAAGTAACTGGAGGGACCACAAGCTTAGGAATGTGGTACCTTGTCTCCTTTGGCTCCCAGGTCTCCCTTGGCTCCACCTGGACCTCGGCAGCCCTACAAGAACAGCAGCAGAGGGTACGCTGAGAAAACCCTGTTATGGCCCTCCTTGCAACAAAAACAAGCTGTGATCCAATTTTGGCAGCAAATAAAGGCAGTTTTTCCCTATTTCCACCAGAATTTATCTCCTGATGGGCCTTTCAGAGCTGGCAGCAGGCACCTGCTGGATCTGCTCCTCATGGTGGGGACGCTCCAGGGCTTCTGGGTTCAACCCCCACCAAACCAACACGCCCCCAGCACCCCATGACAGTCCCAGTCCACTGGCAGGCAGGACACCTGCAGATCTGGTGGTGGCATCCCTGATACCAGCACAGGGATGACAAGTGCTTTGTCCTCATTGCTGTGTTCCTTAACTCAGGCTAAAGCATTCCCAGGGCAGGTGATATCTCAGGACACGCTGTGGTGTCTGAAAGCTCCTCTTACTGCAGCAAGATGAGCCCAAGGGCAGCTCTGCCTTCCCAAACAACTGCAGCTGCCACCTATTTGAACACCAAGTCCAAGAACACCAAGCTGGTGCTTTGGGCTGCTCTAAGGCAGCTCTCCTGCATGCCAAGCGGGGAGGGCAGGGATGCCATCACTCACCCGCTCTCCTTGGGTGCCTTTTGGACCTGGCAGGCCAATAAACCCCTTCAGAGAAAGACAGAAAATGCAAATTAAAACACAAAGGGAATTATCACGTGCACTCATGGAAGAGACTGTCTCACACTACAGGGATGGGATGATGCTGATAAATGGGAAGCACCAGTTTAGCTGCTGATGCCGTGGTGGGATTTGCTCCACAACAGGTTCCAGAGGACACACAAGCCCTCCCAAGACTGCCTCAGTATGAAGATGAGGTCCTTGTTAGCCTCTAAAACATCCCACCCACATCCCACCCCGCTCATCCTTCTTGCAAGCCCATTTTCAGCTCTGGGAATTGGGTTCTCAGGACACAAGAAATGGGGACATTGTGGGTCAGGCAGGAGGAAGGTCAGGATGCCCTGGCATCCTCATCCTTTGGAAAGGGCAGCTCAGCATCCAAACCACTTGGGAAAAGGAGGGCACAAGGGAAGGGCTGGGTCACCTCTGCTGATAAATCCATAGGGAAGAAACCAAAACCTCAAGGCTCCTGAGAGCAGAAGATTCAGAGGAACTTTGGAAATGACACAGGGACGTGGCTGTCATCTCCATCAGCCCTTGTGCCACAAGCACTGTGGGAAGCTGGGGCAAAGGGCTTTGGGGGGCTGTGAGGGGGAGGACGAGAGCACCCCACACCCAGCCACCTGCACCCATGGACTTACCCCAGGGCCCTCCAGTCCTGGCTGTCCCCTCCCCCCAGGGGCACCATCTGCTCCCTGAAAGAAGAATCCTGGAATCACAGACTATCCTGAGCTGGAGGGACCCACAAGGATCATCCAGTCCAACTCCTGGCCCTGCACAGACACTCCAACAATCCCACTCTGTGCCCCACAGGATCATCCAATCCCTCCTGGAGCTCTGGCAGCCTTGGGGCCATGCCCACTGCCCTGAGGAGCCTGGGCAGTGCCCACCACCCTCTGGGGGAAGAGCCTTTCCCTGAGATCCAACCTGACCCTGCCCTGGCACAGCTCCAGCCATTCCCTGGGTGCGGTCCCTGCTCACAGAGAGAAGGCTGACATCATCTTGTGTCTCTGGACAGAGCATCCAGCCCTACCACATCCCCTCCCCAGGATGACCAGGGACATCCAGATGGCATTTGCAAGGTCTACTGGAAGCGTTGCCCCCTCTGCCCTCCAAAAGCAGGGGCAGGGACCCCTCACCCCACCTCCCAGACCCCTCTGGGGAAGCCCTCAAACCTGGGCTTCGCCCCTTCCCAAGGTCAAAGCAGGCCAGCAAGAAGCTCTTACCGTGTCTCCTTTGGGACCAGTGGATCCCTCCATCCCAGTTGGACCCTGGGGAAAAGCAAAGGCAGTGGGATGTCTGGGAGAAGAGGGATGCTGCTCACTGTCCTGCTCTGTGGGTAAGACCTCACCCCACAGGAAGCCTGCCTGGCACCCCCAGCAGCTGCCTCTCACACCACAGGGACCACATGCCCACCACCCCACCCTTCGCCCACTCTGCCCACACAGCCCTTCCCACCTTCCCACTCCCAGGGGGCCACAAGGACCCCCAGGGTCAGGGAATTCTCGTGCATTTGCAAATGGGGGACAAATCCCAGCAGCTCCTTCATCACTCAGCAGGAGCACGGAGTGGGGGGATCATCCACCCCAGGACATCACCCCTTACCTGTGAGCCCCTGGGGCCGGGGGGGCCACGTCTGCCCTGCAACCCCTGTGGGCCCTGAAAAGCAGTAGGGACAAGGAGAATCAAATCCCAGGAAAATCTCTCCCGGGTGGAAAATCTGTCCTGGGAATTCCCAGCTGCTGAAGAGCTCCAGTGCCACAGCAAGGGGTACAGAAAGGATTCCCACCCCCACCCCAGTTTCTGCAGTTTTTGGGGTGGGGTGGGATCTCAACCCAGCTGGAGGTGACCCTTGGGACACCCTCCCATCCCAGGACACCCCATCCCCATGAGGTTCCCTCATCCCTGAGTGCACAAACCTTGGGGCCCCTTGGTCCAGGCATGCCAGGAGGGCCCATTTCCCCCTGTGGAGAGAGCAGGGAAGGGATGGGATGAGCACAGCGACTGGAAAATCCCAAAAAGCAAAGGATGGGAACTGGGGCAGACCCACCTGAGAGCCATTGATGCCTTGGCATCCGATGGATCCCAGCTGGCCTGGCTCTCCCTGCAAGGAGAGACGCTGCTCATCCCTGTGGCCACGCTCACCACGTGGAGGGGATGGCATGGGGACCCCATGGCACCTCCCCTGGCAGCAGAGGCAGCTAATGGGGATGCTGGGGGGGCTTTACTGGGGTCCTTCTGCAATTCCTCCCCCCCACTACCAGGAGGATGCATTTTAATGAACTGCATCATTTTTAGATGTAACTCAGCACAAGGGATGACCTGGGTAGGACATGGTGGCACATCCCAGCCTGCCCATGGGGGTCCTGCCCAGCTCCACTGGCTGCACTTCAGCCACAGTTTGCACCAAAAATCTGTGACTTACCATGGGGCCAGCAGAGCCAGGGGGACCCACTGAGCCAGCTTCTCCCTGGAACAGCCGAGAAAAGATGTCATTTTTGCTTTGAATCTCTCCTCCATCCCAAATTCCCCCTTTTCTTCACACCAAGCATCAACTCAATGCCCCCTCAGCCTAGTCCCAGCTCCCCCACTCCCTTCATGCTGGAAGGTACTTCCATTCACAACCAAACCACTCCAATTTTCCCTTCATATTCTCTGCAAGCCCAGTCCTGGCTGGGATGCTCTCAAAGACCTGGCTGGGATGCTCTCAAAGACCTGGCTGGGGTGCTCCCAAAGACATGGCTGAGAGCAGCATGGAAAACCACAGGTGCTGCCAGCCTGGGATTCATCTCAGTTGAGGGTGGTCACCTCAAACCAACCAGGATGCCATACACTCTTCAAAGGCTCATTTCTCTTCATCGCCAGCGAAGAGAACAGGCTGGGATTCAAACATCCATGTGGGAGAGAGGCAAGGGAAGGCTTCTGCTCCCAACATGCGGAGGGACTGGTTGCAAATCCCATTTTCCAGTGGGGATCACCAGGCTCCTGCACCTCTTCAGGGAGGGCTGGTGACACAAAGGAAGCAAAACCACTCACCTCTGGCCCTGCAGGGCCCTGGAAACCCATCAGACCCTTCAGACCCGACATCCCCTGGGAGAGAAGCCGGGAGTGGGGTGTCAGTGAAGTGCCCACCCTGAGGTGGCAGCTGCCTCTGTGCCATCCCTTGCAGGAGGGTCAGGATAAACACAGGGACCATGAGGGCTCTGCTCAAAGCCAGGAGAACGTGGGCTGGAGCCAGGGATAGCAAAGGGGTCAACCCAGGAAAGGGGATGGCGGGAAGGAGTAATCCTGGCCCAGCAGGGAGCAAGATACCCCTGGCTTCCCTCTTAACTCACTTGGAGTCCAGCAGGACCTGGCAGGCCATTTTCTCCCTTCACCCCCTGGAAAAGCCAAGAGCAGCCTGAGCAAGGGAGGAGAGCACCACCTGGGACTGGGGGGTCATGGTAGGGAAGGAGAAACCCCCTGCCCGTGCCAGGAGCACGGACAGACACCCTCACCTTCACTCCCTTCTCTCCTTTCTCCCCAGCCGGTCCACGGTCCCCCAAGAAACCCTGAAATGGGAAGGACAAGGTTTTGTGATCCCCAGCTGGACCATCAGGGGCTCAGACATGGCTTAAGGACACAGTTGGTGGGGTTTCGGGGGGTGGGGAGGACCCTCAAGTTTGTGCTAAATGAGCCAGCCCAGGAGCGAACCCTGGGTGCTGGTGCCCAGCACGGTGTCACCTCATTGCAGTTCCTATTGCATCACATCACCCACAACAGTGACCCAGAGGTGTCCCAGCACCCACAGGGCTGGCAAAGGGCTCTCCACAGGTGGAAGGGTACAAAGGATGGGCCAGAAAAGATATATGATAATATATCAAGTTATATATAAATGATATATGTGATATATGATAAACCACGTGGGATTGCTGTTTCAAAATGAAGAAATCAGGTTTCAAAGGCTCCAGTATGATCACACCTCAGTGGAGCCCAAAATCTCCTGGGCAGCTCTAAAAATTTCAGCCTTAAAAAAGACTAAGCAGGGGGAAGGTATAAAAACAAAAAAAAAGGGTGGCAAACCACTAGCAGGCACCTTTTTATGGACATTTTAGATCCTGGCTGACAAATCCCTGGAGAGGAACCGCAGCTCCTGCTGCTGGTGTGGTACCAGTGAAACCAGTAATGAACGCTCTGAGTGCTTGGCATGTGCTGGGACTGGGGTTGGCACTGCATCGTGCCCACAGCACCATGTGGCAAGCAAGAGCCAGCTTACCTCTTCTCCCTTCTCTCCAGCCAGCCCTCGGTCACCCTGGAAGCCCTGCAGCCCCTGGGGAGAGGGACGAAGGAGCAGAGCCAGCACTGAGGGGCTGCCCAGCACCTCCCACCCATGTCCAACCCCCTTCCCACCGCCTGGGAGCCCCAGACCCCTCAGCATGGTGCAGTCCCTGTCCTCTAAAACCCCCCGGAGAAAGCTGCCGAGCCTGTATTCCCCAGGGATTGCTGGAAAAGGCAGGCACTGTCACAGCACCAAGGAACCGGATTCATGGACTGAACACTATCTGGGCAGACCGTAAGTGCTCTCATTTCTTTCTCCACCTCCAAGTTTTGAGCCCTGCAAGACTTGAAGCAACCTGGTCTGGTGGAAGGTGTCCCTGCCCGTGGCAGGGGGGTGGAATGAGGTGATTTTTAAGGTCACTTCCAACCCAAAGCATTCCATGATTCTATGTTATTTTCAAAGGTTCAGGTGTGGGCCTGGACCCACCCCAACCCAGGAGCTGCAGCACTCTGGTTATCCCAGCACCTCAAGGCACATGTGGGATGTTCTACAGCCCCTTTTTTTTCCTGGGAAACATGAACCAAAAGGCACTAATCCAGGACTGCCTGGTTTGTGGGCTTAGGAGGAATCTTCTAAAGCAGCATTAGGAGTCTCTTGTCTCCTGCCCGGGGCTTGGGGCTCCAGCTTCCCTCCGATCCTGGCCATGCCCTGCCCATGGCTCACCTGCTCCCCTGGCAGCCCCCATGGCCCAGGTTTGCCATCCAGGCCAGGGATGCCATCTGAGCCAGGGTAACCCACCCGTCCTGGCAAGCCCTGGAGCCCGGGTTCACCCTGAGGAGAAAAAAGCCAAGTATGTAAAATTAAAAACCCCACATCATTTAAGCAATAAATTGAACCCTGAGCTCTGCCTGCCTCTGGCTTTTACAGCAACTCCTGCTGAACACCCAGTCCCATGGGCAGGACATGGGCAGGTCTGGCAGGGAAAACCTTCAAGAATCCAGGTGCTGCAAGTGTTTGGCACGTGGATCTGCCCAGGTTCTCCACCAAAACCATGGAACATTCCCAACCAGTGGCTGTACAGCAGGAAGCAACACAATGGTAAGGAGGAAGCAATGCAGTAAGAGAAGGTCAAGTGAAAACCTTCTGCATCAGCATCTTGGCTCCAAGCCATTCCTGATGCTTTCCCACATGCTGGAGCCTGAGCAGATCCTCAGACTGGGCATCACCACCTAAAGCTTGGGGGCAGCTTTTACTTTACCCCTTAGCTCACTGATTATCCCAAATTCAGGCAACTTAAAGAGCAGCCTGGACCAAAGAGAGGATGGCTCCCCTCAACTCGCTGTGATTGTTTGGATTTCTCAAAAATTTTGGCACATTTTGTCAAGTCCAAAAGCTGAATTTTGTTTTAGTTTATAAAGGCAGAGTTTGAAGTTAGGGCAGAAAGATGCAGCTGCCTCAGCTACCGCTCAAGTAAAGAATGTGGCTGCAAAAATACCAAAGCTGTTTCGGGGAGATTTGCTTTCCCACCTCCCACCCTGAAGGGCCCCATCATCACACAGGCAGCCCCACACATCCCCTTGCTCACTCACGGCCGTGGGGCATCCAACCCAAAACCCAGCAGGTTTTGCCCCATTCCACTTCCAGCCCAAACTTCAGGGAATGTTTACTGTTATTTGCAGTTTTGCAAGAAATCCGAGCACGCCTGTGGGCAGTGAGCCCCAGCAGATGGACCAAATGTAAACCAGACCGTGGGCAAACCCGACCCAACCACGTGCTCAGGGGCTGATGCAGGTGGATGAAATCCCTCCTCCTCTTCCTCACCCCTGATGTCATGGATCAGCCTCCCCTGGGCAGCGAGAGCGAAGAGCAGAGACCTGCTGGAGCCTGAATGGGCACCAAACACCTCTTGGAACAAGGTCTAGTAGAAACGTGAACCTTCAAAAAAGCCACCCCAGGCTGGCCAAGAGCTGATTCCAAGGCTGAGTTGAGTTTCCTGGTGGAAACCTGCCATGTGAAGGCCTTGGCAGATACCAAAGCAAGAGCTGTGGCACAGCTCCCCAAAACTGAAGACACTGGGCTTGCAGATGGACTGTGATGGGTGACGGGATGATCAAAGAGGGGCAGGGTCACCGAGGGTCCCATGACAGCCCCAAACACACACTCAACCTCTCCAAACTGGGCTCTCCCCACAGCCAAGCCCCCACACTCCCAGTACCCCCACTCACCATGTACCCCCGCTGGCCTTTCTCCCCTGGCTCCCCCGGGGCTCCACAAGGTCCCTGTGCACAAAAGGGGACTGAATCAACCCCTGTGCCCCCCATCCTGCCCCGTGCCACCCCATCCTGCCCTGTGCCCCTCCCATCCTGCCCTGTGCTCCCCATCCTGCCCCGTGACCACAGAGACTGGAATGGGGAGGACACACAGCAATGCACAGAGCTGGCTTTGGGAAGGGCAGAGCAGGGGGACTCACATCCCCTGGCACCCCCCACCCTGCCCATATGCACGAGGTCTCTGCCCAGGACAAGTTTGTGGTTGACACCAGATCCTGATCCCTTTCTGGTGCCTGACAGGAGACGAGGACAGAGAGATTTGCCTTCATTTCCTTTGCCCCATGGCACTGCCCTGCTCACAGAGACCAGATGGGGGGAATCATCTCCCAGCAATGCCAGGATGTTGGGCATGGGCCTGCAAACCCCTCGGCACAGGGCACAAATCCCGCACCAGCCCTTCTCTGGCTGGCTGTTGTGCCTCCGGGAGGGATCCATATGGTCCCTATCCAAAACCAGAGGCAGGAACCTGATGCCCTGGGGAAACGAAGCCAGCGCTGTTCAGCTGGCACGGACGGAGGGGCTGTGGCTGCCAGCGAGATCCAGGGAGTTGGATATCAAACAGCCCCGGGTCTCAGTGGGAAGCAGACAAGAAAACCATTAGGCTGCTTTGAAACCCAATCCCAAGGCCCTTAATTACAGCATAGCCAGGGCTGTGCAAGTGCTTGGGGACATCGACCCTATAAGTGTCCCCAGCCCAGCCGGGGTGGCAGCAGGGCCAAGCAGCTCCCGGCCACTGAGGGCACACGGGGGCTTTCCTACTTACAGGTGCTCCTGTTTTCCCTGGATGTCCTGGGGGTCCAGGGGCTCCGGGTTTTCTCTGGATTAAAAAGAAAACATTGATAAAACAAGGGCTTGGAGCAAGGAAAACTCAACAGCCAAGCCAAGGAAAAACCCCACCACAAAAGGTGCAGAGATACTCACCGGCCAGCCCGCGTGCAGAAGTTGGTAAAATGATGATTGCTGAGAGGAAAATAGGAGGAAAAAGGCAAAATGTTAAAAGAAAAAATCCCAACCCCCTTTTTTCTGGCTTCAAGGTATTTTTTACTTGCCTCGGGAAGACACAGCAATGAACCAATCCTCTGATTCACATTATTTCATACTGTGTGCATGCAAGTCACGGGAGAAGACTTAATTTGAGGATAACATGCAGGAAATTAGGAATTACTGCCTCCATTAGCAAATTAAGACAGAGAGCCCACTTCTGCTGGGGTTTGGTGAAATTCAGCTCCCCCGTGGATGCCTTGCAGCCTTGGGGCACCGCAAATGTTTGGCACATGGGAAGGTCAGAAACATTGTTGGTGAGCACAGGTCCTGTCATATTTAGCCCAGGCTGGACTGTTTTGACCCTGCAGTTTGCCCCAGGTGAGGAATCTCACCCAGCTCCATGGAAAACCTAGAGGAGGAGATGCCCAGACAGTTCTGCCAGGCAGGTTTTCCTCCCCCTGCTCCTAGCAGCCAAATCTTTCCCACACCTCCAATTTCTTAGAAGACCAGATGACTAAAAAGAGATAAAAACCCACCCAAGGGCCCCAGGGTGGACTAATCCCATCCCAGCCACTGCTAATCCCAACTCAAAGGTCCTAAACCCCCACGGTGCAGCCTCCTTTCTGGACACTTCCAAGTTGGTTTTCCCAAGTTTTTGGAGATGGCAAGGAAACAAAATGTCTCTCTCTAGCCACCAGCCACCCTCCTTCCTCTCAGCAGCACAGGCATCAGGAGGCAAATCCCACCTTTCCTCCTCCTCCTCCTTCCCATGGTGAGCCCCGACACATGGTCTAGGCTGCTCCTCCAGATCCTGGTTGGCATCAAAGGCTAGGAAAATCCCTGCCTTGTCCATCACCCCAGTTCCAGGCAGCAGGAGGGGCAGGGTCTCTATGTGCTTCCCAACACCTGGAATCCACCTCCAGTCCCTTGCTCTCTGTCCTCCAACACCAGACGAGAGAGAAGGAGAAAAGCCAAGAAGCTCATTAAGGAAAATAAACACAGACCTTTCAACATATGGAAATATTTCTAGCAATGAACAGGGCTCTCAGGGACAGATGATGGATGAATGCATTTATCCAGCTCTAACACCACACCAGGCATCCCTGTGTCTTTTAAGTTGATCCCAAATTGATTAGTGAGTGAACGGGTGCAGCCCCTGCCAGGGCTCCATGCTCCTCCTGTCCAGCCACTTCTCATTTCCCTCAAAAGCTGCTCACACAAAAACTTTCTGGAGGAGGTTGGAGCCCAGCCAATGCTTTTGCCTTGTCTCAGGAATCACTGAACTCAGATTCACTCGGGACAGGATATTATTTCATTAGGCTTCAAAAAAAACCAAAACCCAACCTTTAGAAAGGGGGGAAAAAAAATCCCACGTGAGACCTGAACTCATATTTCGGAACACCAGATGCCAAAGAGAGTGGAGAGAAATTAATTGCCTTCTGCAGTTTCAGCAGGAAACAGTAAGTGCTTTGCTTGCTGCAGGATGGGGCAGGGGGAGTGCTGGCAGGAGGAGGGGATGGAGGATGGGGATCCAAAGATCCCTGTGGATCTGTGCTCCTGTAAAACTCCAGCGTGGGAGCAGGGCAGAGGAAACTCTTCCAACAGCCTTGTAGGGAGCAGGTCATACCCTCAGTGCAGCCTCCCCATCCCATCCTNTGACCCCATGGCCACCCCACCCTGTGCACACCCTCTCCAGTGACCCCATGGCCACCCCACCCTGTGCACACCCTCTCCAGTGACCCCATGGCCACCCCACCCTGTGCACACCCTCTCCAGTGACCCCATGGCCACCCCACCCTGTGCACACCCTCTCCAGTGACCCCATGGCCACCCCACCCTGTGCACACCCTCTCCAGTGACCCCATGGCCACCCCACCCTGTGCACACCCTCTCCAGTGACCCCATGGCCACCCCACCCTGTGCACACCCTCTCCAGTGACCCCATGGCCACCCCACCCTGTGCACACCCTCTCCAGTGACCCCATGGCCACCCCACCCTGGGACACCCTCCCTGTGGCAGCTGCTGGCCTTGCAGAAGCAGCACATCCATGAAAGTTCCCCCTTTTTCCACATGCACCAATATTTTCTCTCACTCTGAGGTTACCAGCTCTCATTTCCTAACCTGTCCTCCTGCTGTTAAAGGTATGGGGATGGATAAAAAGAGAGGAGTTTGGCACTGCAGATTAAGCTCGCCAATAACTCTGGAAGCTCCAGTTCTCCTCCCTCCCTTCCCAGCCTTGGGAACTCCACTGCTACCAAAGTCAATGCTGACAGAATAAACCAGCAGCAGTTCCTGCCCTTTGATCTATACTGAGATTTCTTGGCAAACCTGATGCCTGTCAATACATTGTGAACAAAACCACAGGCCAAGGGGTTGGGGTGGAATCACAGTGGCCTCGAGCTGGTTTTCCTTAATTCCCATGAACACCAAAGGCTTTTTTCACGGGAAAAGAGCAGGGGAGTCTGCTGAGGACCACAACAGCCACAACCACTCCATCATACTTCACCATGCCCTGACCCTGAGAAGCAGCAGCTCGGAGCTGCATTCCCCGACAATAGATGCCAAGACATCCCCTCTGGCCCCCAAACCACTCGACAGCGCAGCACTGCCCCAAGGCACAGCATTCCGCAGCCAGACAGCCCCCTCCCCGCAGCCCCCGGCCTTTCACCCCGGCGCTATCCCAACAGGGATTAGCAAAGCCCAGCCCGCGGCTTTGCGCTCCCGTTTCCTGCCGCCTCGCAAAGCGCCGCCGGCGCTGCCGGGGTCACTCGGCCACAGACACAATGGCCCTGCAGGGCTTTCGGGTGGCCCGGTCACCCCGCCAGACACCGCCTTCCCCTCCAGATCGGCACCGGGCCAAGAGCCCCCCCCGGCCAAGAAGNGCGGCTCCCTCCAGCATCCCGAGCGCCACGGAGTGGAGGGACACCACTGAAATCACGGCAACAGCCACAGGCATGAACGTTTCTGCCTGCAGAGGAACGAAGCCTGAGGTTTCTTTCTGTGTGCAGGCAGGGAAAAGGTAAAAAAAGGAATTGTGAGTGAGCGTGCAGAGTGAAGGATGGTAGCAGCTCTGCAAAGCGATGCAACCGTGCCCTGCCAGCAGGACCTGATTCTGCCCTGGCAGGGAGGGATGGTCCTGGCAGGGAGATGCTCCCTGGCACTGCAGGATCCTTTCAGCCGGCACCTCCGGCTCTCTCCCTCCTAGACCCGTTTATTCCGGTGTATCCTGGGGGCAATGGGGCTTGGGAGCACTGACACCAGGACAGCACCTGCTCCGGAGCAGCAGGACAGGAGAACGTGGAAGTCTCCCAGCAATCAGCTCTCCTGTGCTTTCCAGGAGGAATGTGAGCTCTGCTTTGATCCACTCGAACACAAGACTGAAAAGACTTCTGGTGGGTCAATCCAAGCTCCGAGCCAGAGCAGCACAGAGCCATCCTCCTCCTCAGCCAACACTCTCGGGGCGTGCTGTGCTGGCAGAGCAGAAATCCTCGTGGCTGTTTCCCCTCCCCAGAATTCCAGGCATTTACCCTGGAGCAGAGGATGCATTGACAGCTCTTCAGCAATGAATGAGCTGTAGAGAAGTCAAATGTCCTGCCCAAGGTCACTAAGGATTTTAGAGAGCTGGAGTGTAAAGCCTGAGCTCTCACCAGCCCGTTGCTCTGTCCCTTCCACTGACCTGCCACTGATATCATCCTGGCAGGCTGCAGTTCCCCCAGGGGGACATTACAGACGCACAACACAGAGAGCGTTCCCACCCCAGGGAGCTCCAGCCCCAGGCTGGAAAAGTGCTTGAGGCAGATAGAAACCCAATGCCTTCAGCTCTTGCCCTGCTTGGATTAGGCCAGGCTCCACAGGGAGTTTGAAATTAAAGCTTAATCCCAGCAGTCGCTGCGCTGTCAGGAGCTGGGGATCCGAGGTGAGGCTGCCTGGGTCGTTGCAGTGAGTTTTGGAGTGGTCTCATGGAGTTCTGCATCCAGTTATGCAGTGGCTGAGGCACTGCTGCCTCCCCACAGGTCCTGTCCTACTCCTGTGCTCCCCACAGCAGGAGAATCAGGTCAGGAAACGTCTCAGCAAGAAGCCTGATGGGCACAGACCCTGGGGAGCAGCAGGAAGGTGGGATAGGGTGGACAACAGAAGTGCTTTGTAACTGGCACCACAGAGCAGGAGACGGGCTGCTTTCTGCATGGCTTGGATCTCCCTCGGCCCCTGTCCTGCAGAGGGAAGGTCTGAACCATTCCAGGGAGGTGATGGATGTGTGCGGACCATGGGGAGCCAAGAGTTCCTGGTCAGTCCCAGGGAACAGAGGGACACGCTGATCCCCTTTCACCCACAGACAGCTGCCCACAGAGCCATCCCCTGGGAGCTGCACCTCCCTCCTTGGCATCTTCCCTCTGCCCTCACCTCCCACCCAACAGAAGAGGAATCTCAAGCCATGGCATCCCTTCCCCAGCAGAGCAGAGGCACCTGCTGGGGAGGTGAGTGCAGCTCACCAGCCACAGCTGTAACTCACCGTGAAGGTCTGCCAGTCCTCCCTGGAGTTCCTCCAGAGGACGATGGTGGGCACACCGGGGATGCCCACAGGGCCTGGCTCACCGGGGGGGCCCATCCGCCCCATGGCTCCAGGGTATCCCTAGGGAGACAAGGGCAGCTCCTTAAAACCAGCCAGGGGGTTAACAGTCAGCTTTAACAGGGTCTGGCTCAGCTCAGAGTGGAGTCTGGCACTAGGCACATTCTTGGGTTCGAACCAGCTCTTAAGGTCTAAATAACCCTGAAAAGAGGGAAAGCAAAAGAAATGAGCACGTTCCTGTGCCCAGACACACTTAAACACCCCCAGCAGAGAAGTTATCATTGACAGCTATTGTGGGGGGCAACGAGTTTGCCCTCCACAGCTTGGGAAAGGTGGAAACTGCCGTGCAGAGGGTGCTCAGGGGCACCTACTGGTGGGGAAATTGAGGCACCACCCTTAATGCAGCCCATCACCAAGCAGGACACCAAGCTGTGCCATGTGGCTGCTGCTGCACGCCGGGTTTCTGGAGAAGGAAGGGCAGCCCTGGGTCTCACCAACGCAGGGCTGGAGGACAGGTGCCACTCCAAGATGATTTCATGGATATAGCATGGGGCTGGGACATGCCAGCATCCCTCCTCTAGGTGACCTGAGCTAAAGCTGCTCCACCTCCTGGCTTTGCTGCCTCTGTGGACTCAGAGGAAAGACAGCAGCTTGTCCAGTCACCCCAGTCCTGAGCCTGGGCTTAAAGTACCCACTAAAAATAGTTTCTTCCTCTTCCAAACTCACAGCAAGAGCCACCACCCGCAGCTTCAGGAGCTCCCGCTGGTGTCTGGGTGAAAAACACTCAAACCACCCGTGGTATTTGCCCCAGATCCTACACCCCTGTTTTTCTGGATACTCACTTTGTCTCCTTTGGGCCCCACCAGTCCACGTCTGCCAGGACAGCCCTGAAAGGCAAAGGAGAAGAGCTGTGCCACCCCAAAGGGGGATCCCACGGTGACTGGGTGACCGGTGCCATGGCCCCAGGGAAGTGGGAAATGAAATGGCTGATTCAGAGCAGCATCAAGTCGCAGAGAAACACCCCAAAAACTGGTGGGGTTGGAAGTGTTCCCTGGTTTATGCTGCTCCTGCCCTGCCACCAGCAGCCAGCTCTGCTTGGGTGGCTGAGCAGCACAGTGCTGAGGCACCCACTCCAGAAATGCCCCAGACCACCTGGCCAGGGAGCAGGAGCACGTTGCCTGGCACCTGGTGAGGAAAGGCAGAGTGTTAGGGGGAAAAAGATCCCACAAAGTTGGATCCTGGCCACAGAGTCAAACAGCAGTTTGGATGAGGACATGATGAACATCTGCTGCTCTAACCAGTGTGAGATCTGAGCTGGCCCAGCTCGAGGCAAAAATGCATATCTTGGCCAAGAGGTGACCCCACTTCAGAGCTCCCCAAAGCATCTGTCTGGGCATGGTGCGGTGGGAGATCCTGGCAGTTTTGGAGGACAGCAATCCACCTGGAAGATGCTGGCAGAGGCTGCCAACATGCCAGGCTGTGGCACAGCATCTGCCTGTGTGTGCTGCGGAGCTGCAGCTCTGATGGCACCAATGACAGACACCAGGTTTGTTCTGACCTTGCAAACAGCCTGGGCTGAGCCTGGAGCAAGGCTGGGAATCCACAGGGAATTAGCAATCCCCAGCACAGACCCGGCTGCAGGCCTCCAGCCCCAACCTTGCTGCCTCGTGCTGAGGGGATGGGCAGGAGCAGCTTCACCAAAGGGACTCTGATCACCTGAAGGGCCCAGATCTGAAGCCCACGGGGCTTTGGGGCTCAGCTCCCCTTCTGTGGGGGCAGAGGGCTGTGCCCACTTGCCCTCAGCCTGGGGAGCGGCAACCAAACATGAGGGAAGGTTGCCAGACTTGGCTCATATTCTAGTTAAAAAAATGGCTTGTGCCCAGCCTGTGCCACCACAGAGCTTCAGCCCTACACAGACTCAGAGACTGCTTTGTGTTTGAAGGGACAGTAAAGCTCAGACAGGTCAGCCCCTCTGCCGTGGGCAGGGACACCTTCCACCAGCCCAGGTTGCTCCAAGCCCCGTCCAACCTGGCCTTGGACACTTCCAGGGATGGGGCAGCCACAGCTTCTCTGGGCACCCTGTGCCAGGGCCTGCCCACCCTCCCAGGGAGGAATTTCTTCCCAATATCCCATCTAACCCTGCCCTCTGGCAGTGGGAAGCCATTCCCTTTTGTCCTCTCACTACAAGCCCTTGTAAAAATTCCCTCTCCATCTTTCTTAGAGGCTCCCTTACTCCTAATGCTGGGATAGAGCTGCTGCTACCTGTGTTTCCCCCAGGACACTCAGGACCAAGAGGAAAAAAAACCATCTCCAAGCTTCTACAGTAGAGGAAAGCAATTCCCCTCGTGGCTGGGTCCCTCCTGCCTCCTGACAGCAGGGCTGTCAAACGTCGTGACGTTTCCTCGGCTCCTGGGATTTTTTCATCCTTCAGCATCTGTTCCTTTTGCCATTTTCTTCTATTTTTTGCAGGCAATAGCTGCAGCAGCAAGGAGATGGCTTGAGGGGGAAGGTAACAATCCTAAATTTAACCATTATCCTACAAAGCCTGGCTCACGGATGATGCATTTAGTGCCAGGTCCCTCAAACACAGCCAGAAAACCAGCCATGGGTGGAGATCTGCCCTGCAGGGCCCTGATGAGCCCCAGGGCAACCACGATGGCTTTCATGTGGGTGACAGCCCTGGGGGGAGGAGAAGGTGCCCAAAGACACTTCTGGAAGTGGCACTGAGGAAATGAAACACAGTTTTCTGGAGGAATTATTAAGCAAATGCAACCAAATTACGGAATCATTTTGGCAGAATGAACAAATACAGAAAAATATGTAAAAACACTTTTCAGCTACTTCTCAAAGAAGACTTAGGACTTCTCTAATGATTATCTTTTTTTTTTTCCTTAAATTCCACTTTTTTCATTCTCTACAATGGATGAATGAACTGAAAAATCATCAAAACTTATTTCAAGACCAACTCAACGCTCTGCTTCACACCAGCACCAGTTCTGGGGTGTTGCAGTGGTAGAGAACCAAAGGACAGTGATGCCAGTAGGGTTCATGGGCAAATGCCGGGGTTTGCTGGGGGGGCCGGGGCTGGAGGAGATGGTTTTGCCCCTTCTGAGACCCTCAGCCTGACTCTGGGCAGGACCAGAAATGAAAACCAACAGCAGGGTTAATTTTAATTACTTGAGACCATCTCTAGGGCAATTTCTTCTAGTGAAGTTTCTTCAGAGCCATCAAAAAACCTTCTCCAGGGCCAGGCTGGTGCACAGCCCCATTCTGCCTGCATTGAGAGGCTTTCAAAGATTTCTTTGTCTAGAGAAGGTTTCCTTTTCCAGCTTCTCCCAGGGAGCTGTTGGCACCACAGCTCAGCATCCTGTGCCCACCACCCACTGTGGAGGGGAAGATGCTCTACCACCAGTCCCTCCCCTCCCTCAGCCATCACCTCCACCACTCACCGGGAGCCCCGGTGGGCCTGGCAGCCCTGGGGGTCCTGGTTTCATATGACCTTGCTGCCTCTGTGCCACCATGGAGGGTCCTGGGTGGGCAGCGACAGCAGGGCTGACTGCTTCCAGAGGATGCTCTGGTGTCCTCACAGGACCTTTGGGCACATTTCCTTTGGGAGCAGCTGCCTGACGTGCTGCCAAGACCTTGGTGAAGGTGTAGGGCATGTCCAGGTCAGTGATGGCATGGCTGGGTTTGCCACGCAAAAACCGCCGCTGGATGCCCGCGTTGCCCATCAGCTTCTCTGTGGTGATGTTCTCCTGGGGCTCAGAGGCACGTCCCTTCTTGGCTGCTCTGTGTGTCTTCCCGGAGGCTCCTGGGTGGATAAAAGTCATACCTTAGTATGTAATAATACTAGAAATCCATAATAAAGGATAAAGAAACCATCAGGTTCCCAGGAATCGTGATGGAGAAAAGGAGTAAACCATGACCATGGACTCACCAGAGCCACCAGCGACCCACGGGCTGCTCCTGCCCAGCCCTGGCCTGCCAGGGCCAGTGATTTTATTATAGGTGGAGTTCAACAGCTCAAAGCCTTCATCCTCAATGGAAAGGCTGTCCTCCTCCTCCTCCGTTGATGGCATCTCGTGAGCAGAGAGTGAGGACAGGGCAGTCCCATCAGGCTGGAGGTTGAGGGTCTCCTGGGTGTCCTCCCACGTCCAAGGTGGCCCCAGGGTCAAATCTGAATTGGTGAGTCTGGAATCCTGAAAAGAAAGCAGGAAAGCCCCTGAAATGTCAGGATTTCACACATTTTTCCCCCTTTGCTCAACACACAGGCTGCCCAGGGGGGTGGTGGAGTCACCATCCCTGGGAGTGTTCGAGAAATCCCTGGACATGGAATTTAGTGCCATGGTTTAGTTGACATAGTGGTGTTTCATCAAAAGTTGGACTCAACGATCTCGAAGGTCTTTTCCAACCTTAATTTCCCTCAGTCACAAACACTGCTGGGAGGGACAAGCCAGGGCAAGGCTTGTAAGTTCTGGGCAGGAGCCCCTGAGCTCCGGGGCAGTTCAGCCACAACAGGCAGGGCAGTTCAGCCACCTCTGAACCAAAACTCGCCCTCCACAAGGGACACAGGCCAATTGTCAGGGTGGGCCACACTGCCATAGACCTCCCTCTCACAGCCCCACTGCAGTGACCGCCCCACCGAACCTCCTGTGCAGGAGGGGCACTGAGAAAGGAATCACAGAACAGTTTGGGTAAAAGGGACCTTAAAGATCATCCAGTTCCATCCCTGACATGAGCAGGGACACCTCCCACTAGCCCAGGTTGCTCCAACCTGGCCTTGGACACTTCCAGGGATGAGGCAGCCACAGCTTCTCTGCCCAACCTGTGCCAGGGCCTGCCAACCCTCACAGGGAAGGATTTCTCCCCAATATCCCATCTAACCCTGCCCTCTGGCAGTGGGAAGCCATTCCCCCTTGTCCTGTCCCTCCATCCCTTGTCCCAAGTCCCTCTCCAGCTCTCCTGGAGCCCCTTTCAGGCACTGGAAGTTGCTCTAAGGTCTCCCTGGAGCCCACAGCCCAATGACAGAGGTCCAAGCTTGAGAGCAATTACTAAACAACTACAGCAAATGTCCGGAGTGACACCAGGGATCAACCTGTCCCTTCAGCCCTTCTTTGTGCTGCCTCTGCACATTTCAAGGCTCCTGGTGGTCTCAGGGGAATGGTACAGGCAGGTCAGGGAGAGAGGAGCTCAGAGCTCCCACCACACAACTTTCCCCTCAAGCATCTGCAAAGCTCTGAAGGTTGGGAAGGGCAGGCACAAACCCAAGTGGAGCCTCCTGCAGGCTCGTAGCTAATTAATTTAAGGCAGTGGCTTGCAAGGGGCTCATTCTGTCTTCAGCTACCACATTCAATGGTCCCTGAAGGTCTCAAGGGCTCCTTCAGCCCTAAAACCACCATCAGAGCCCAGACACCGCCCATGGAAAACTGCAGCATTGATAGAAATATCTCCACTCAAGATAAAAGAACTGACTGTGGAACAGGAGTTAAACTTCAGGGTTCCCTGCACTTCAAAATCGCACCAGTTTTACACCCAGCACCAGCTCAGGTGTCTCAGGCCGGCCTTGCACACGAGTCATGTGTGCACAGACCCAGGCTTGGGCTGGTGGGTGGGTGTGGAGGTCCTTCAGCCCTCCTGGAGCAGCTGGCAGCATTGCCCTCAGCCCCACACGCCCACCACATGCTCTCGGAGCTCATTCCATGCTCCCACTGAGCTCCACAGGGCATGGACATCCCGGCCCAAGGTGTCTGGTGGAGCTGGTGGGACCCCAGCCCTGGCTGGGGGCTCCTCGAGGCTGGTGCCATGCAGCTGATGAGGAACAGGCTGAGAGGAGTCACTAGAGGGAGATGCAGGCACACGCTTCTCTTGCAGGGCCGACAAGGGGAGCACAGAGGTACAAGGAGAACTGGAGCATCCTTCCCATCGTCCTTCCCATCTTCCATTGACTGGACCCATCATCTGGCTCCCACTCTGCTCTGCACCACGGACACAGTTTTCTTGGGAGCACCAAGGTGGATTTGCACGAACAGCAAGTAGAGAAAACAACAATTTCACTGCCAGAGCTGGTGATTCCTCAGGTGAGAACCCAATGGTACAGGTGGGGAAGAGGACCCAACTCTGGCCAATCCCCATTCTTGGAGGACCACAGGAGGCAGGGGAGCTCCAAAGGCAGCAGGAGCTGCTGAAGCTTTTACTCTGCTGCCAGATGCCACACCACCAGATCGGAGATTTCCAAACTCTTCCCATCCCAAATGGAGAGGAAAAGTGAAAATTTTAATTTTTCAATTTTCAGAAGCCAAGTTTCAAGAGTTTCTTTCAAGAACAGCTGAAGTGCTTTGCCCTCTGTTATGAAAATGTTTTTAGGGGGAGGGTCCTGTCTGTGTTATATTTAATTTGTTGTCATCTGCTTTGATTTCAAGCTTTCATGAGCAATTGATTTTATTAGCTAAAATCCACCTCAAATCTGGAAAAAATGGTTTAGTTTTTATTTTTTTAACTATCCAACCAAAATACTTTGACAACTTTTTTTCCCTTCCAACATGCACCACAAAAAGACTTATCTCCATGAGAAGTTCTAACGAGGACAAATCAGCATCCTCCTCAAAAATTAGCAGTGCCCAAACCTGCTGGTCCCAGCCATGGTACCATGGATTGTGCTCCACGAGCACCTCCAACCTCACAGGAGGAGGATGGCCAGGCCCAGAATGTCCCCATTTGCATTGGTAAATACACAAGGGAGGTATCTCAGACCACGTGTGGGTACCAGAGGAACCCACCCTGGGTCACATCCAGGCCTCCCATGACCCGCCCTTTAACACAAGGTTTTCAGACCCCACAAGGGGAGAGACAACTTCAGTGTGTGGGTGTCACTCTGCTCCCCCAGCCAACACTACACCGGGACCACCATTCCTCTGTCCCCAGGATTTTTATGCCCCAAATAGCACCCAAAGCCATATTCTTTAAGAACTGTGTCTGCAGCAGGGGTTAAGTAGGGAAGTGGCACAGAAGGGCGAAGGGTTGAGAAAGGTCAGGATGAGGCAGAGAAGACAAAAAGCCAAGGAAATGGAGGTGGAAAGTGGGAGAGCCCAAAAGAGAATGGACCAGCCAGGCCTTGTTTCCCCAGAGCCCTCTAAGGAGAACCCACAGTCCTGCGTTCCTTGCAGACTGGAAGAAACCCTGGATGCAATGGAAGGGTAAATGCATCAAACACAAGGGAGAGGAGAGGTGATTTAGAAAAGGAAAAGAACAACCCTAAAGCATCAAGAGCAGCATGGGCAGCAGGGAAGGGGGGGATCAAACTGATGGAGGACAGGGTTAGATGGGATATTATGAAGAAATTCTTCCTTGTGAGGGTGGGCAGGCCCTGGCACAGGTTGCCCAGAGAAGCTGTTGCTGCCCCATCCCTGCAAAAGCCCAAGGCCAGGCTGGAGCAACCTGGGCTAATGGAAGGTGTCCCTTCCATGGCAGGGGTGGGACTGGATGATCTTTAAGGTCCTTTCCAACCCAGGCCATTCTGTGGTTCCATGGTCTCCAGGCAGCTCCCTTCAGCCATTAGATGTTCTCAGATATTCCTCTGGGCATCTTCCAGCCCACAGTTCACTCTCCAGGTGGACTCATGACCCTCAGAGCCCTGAAGAGCAAGGAAAGGTAAGGACTGTTTTCCCTAACAGCACCCAGAGTTCCAGGTAAAATCCAAGGAGATGGAGGAAAGCAAGTGGCAAAAGCTCTGCACAAAGTCATCAGAGCAAAGGACCTGGAGAGGACAAGCTGCCATGGAGCTGTTTCCATCCACGGAAATGCTAATGTTGAATGAACGAGCCTGCAGAGCTCAGAACGAATTAGACCATGTTGCCAATTAAATCACAGCGGTTTTGCTGCCTCCGAGGTGGAGGGAGATCAGGCTTCAAGTGGTGAGAGCAGGGAAGCAGCCAGCACTGCTCCTCTGCTGGACATGGAGCACAGAACCAAAGCAGCACAAGAACGTTTAGGTTGGAGAAGACTTCCAAGATCACTGAGTTCTAATGTTAATCCAGCACTGCCAAGGCCACCACTAACCCATGTCCCCAGGCACCACATTCACACAGCTTTTAAAGGAATGGTGACTCCACCAGTGCCGTGGGCAGCTGTGCCAGGGCTGGACAGCCCTTTCTGTGAGGAAACTTCCCTAATATCCAACCTGAGCCTCCCCTGGCACAACCTGAGGCCATTCCCTCCTGTCAGAGACTCGCAGAGAGCCGGAAGGTCCCCCCTGAGCCTCCTTATCTCCAGGCTGAGCTCCTCCCCAGCTCCCTCTGAAGCTGCCCCTGCTGCTCCAGACCCTTCCCCAGCTCCGTTCCCTTCCCTGGACACTCTTCAACCCCTCAATGTCCCTCTTGTCATGAAGGGCCCAAAACAGACCCTATTGCTGGAATAGGGGTCGAAGCCATGTAGTCTCTTTATGGTTGGAGTCAGTGATCTCAGAGGTCTCTTCCAACCTAAATAATTCTACTGTCTTAAAAACAGACACTGTCCATCCAGGTGAGCCCCTGCATAGCCACACATGGCCCAGCCAGGCAGAGACGGCAGCACCAGGAATTAAACTACTTCCCAAATACATCAGAATCAACGGATTCACTGACAACCCTTCAGGGGCTCCTTCAATGTAACATTCCACCCTAGTTTGGAGCCACCTTGTCATGAACTGACTTGGTTTGTGGTTCTGTTTCTGTTTAAGCAGGATAGTTGCAAGCTGCTGGTGGGCTGTAACGAGCTGTAACACACAGGCTTTAAAATAGCATTTTTATATCTTTTTTTTTTTAAACTAATACCTTTTAAAAAAACCCAAAACCCCAGAGCTTATTTTACAAAGTCCTTTTGGGCAAGAAATCAAATATCTGCAGAAAAAGCACTCTGGCTAAAACTCAGCTCCATCATTTGTTCATGCTGGTAATTATGAGAACCACATTCCCCACAAGGTCACCTTCCCAAGAAGGTGCAAGAGGAGCCAAAGGGGAACTGAAGGGACCTGCAGGTGGCCGGGGCTCCCCCTCAGCCCAGCCTGGCACTGGGCTCTCTCCCAAAACCCCTCAACAACCCAGCAAAACTCGTGCTTGGCCACATACCCAGCTGGTCACCTGCCCAGCACGTGGCTCCTGTGGCATGTCCAGACATTTCTGGGTAGACTGAACCCCCAAGGGGGACCTACAACCCCAGCTGAGCCAGATGGGTTGAGGGAGACCCACTGGGCTTCACGATGGCCAAGTTCCCATTTGGAGCTGTGTTCCAGCCAAGCCCTTTGCTAATAATTAACAGCAAGTCACAGAAATAGAAATCCCCAAGAGAGCCATAAAAGAGGTGATTTGGGCGCTGGCTCAGACACGTGCTGTGGTCCAGGAGCTGGGGAAGGGGCAGAGGGCAGGAGCAGCTCAAGGCTTGGAGGGGATTCACCAGCTTCACAAAGGTCGAGGAGAGACAAGCTCAAGGCACAGCTACTGCAGGAGGAAAACCTTGCTGGATGATCCCACATTCCGTGCTCGCACAGAGAGGTCACACACAGAGGTCACACTCAGAAGGTCCCACATCTCCAACACAAGCACTAGGGCACAATGTCCAGGTGTTGACTCCCCTCAGGGTGCACAGTGCCCTGCCCAGCGCTCATGTCCCACCATCCAGGAGGTGCTGGAGGGCTTTTCAGGACATTTCCTCATTTGCAGCGCTGGCTGCTGCCATGGAGACTGGTGTCCATGGGCTGCCGTGGGATCGCCTTTAGCAAGAGAGCTCTTAAAATCAATGGGCTGTTACATAGTTTGGTTTTGTTGGGTATTTTTTTAGCTTGTTTTGCTGTTAAAATGCTAAAAAAAGAGAAGCCACCTGATGATGGTTTGTCTCAGGTGAAGACACTGCAAGGGTTCCATAAAATCCATCAAAATAAACTGGTGGAGGCATCACTCCACAGAGAAAACCAGAGGGGAGGTTTGTAAATACCTTCCCCTCACCCCATCCCAGCCCACCTTCACACTGTCCCCCCAGTGCTGTTGGCATGTGCTTGTCAAAACTTGCCTGAGGAGACGACAAATTGGGGTCCTGATACAACCAAGCCCACCTGGACATCACCTGCCACCCCACCAGCCAGGTCTCCACCCCCAGGCCTGGCCTCATTGAGCTGGAAGAAGCGTTTGTTCAAGGTTTGGAACATGGTCCATGGTTTATCCACGGTCCTCCCTGCCCTGTGGTGGTGTGACCTGCTGCCAAGATCTTCCCCAAAGTCCAAGGAGCCCCTCAAGAGCTCCACTCTCATTTATACACCCCAGAGAAGCTCCTAAGAGGGGGACAAATGACAGCAGAGATACAAAGCCACCTGGGTGACCGTCACCACAGGACAGCAGCTCCCTCAAAGGCAACACCAGGAATGTTTGTTCTCTTTGCAGCAGGCCCTGGAGGGCATAAACCCCACAGCCGTTCTTGAAATAAAGAGTTTAGCTTTCCCTTTTAAAAATTAAATTGGGAAGTGGCGTGGTTTTGGTGTTGTTATTTTGCTTGCTTTGAGGGGTTTTCTGTTAAAAACAGTCTTGGAATGCAGCTTTAACGGTGCAAAAAAAAAAAAAATCAAAATACTTCAGCCTGCCACCTTGACCTGTATTTCTCCCTCCAACCAAGTCTGCCAGTTTTCAAGCAAAGTGCTTATTTCCTTCAAACACACTTTGCAACCCATGAAACCACAGTACTGGAAAGTTTCAGCTACAGCCATTTGTGAGAGAACCTGCCCCTCTGCCCCCTCAGGTGACACCCCACCTGCAGAGCTGCCTCCAGCCCTGGGGAGCAGCACAGGAAGGACACGGAGATGTTGGAGAGAGGCCAGAGGAGGCACCAGCATGGTCAGAGGGATGGAGCAGCTCTGCTGGGATGAAAGGCTGGGAGAGCTGGGATTGTTCAGCCTGGAGAAGAGAAGGATCCTACTGGCCCCTTCCAGTACTTGAAGGAGCCCACAGGAAGGATGGAGAGAGACTATTTACAAGGGTCTGGAGTGACAGGACAAGGGGCAATGGCTTCAAACTGTCACAGGGCAGGATTAGATGTGATAGTGGGAAGGAATTCTTGGCTTTGAGAGTGGGCAGGCCCTGGCACAGGTTGCCCAGAGAAGCTGTGGCTGCCCCATCCCTGGAAGTGTCCAAGGCCAGGTTGGACAGGGCTTGGAGCAACCTGGGCTAGTGGAAGGTGTCCCTGCCATGGCAGGGGTGGGACTGGATGAGCTTTAAGGTCCTTTCCAACCCAGGCCATTCTGTGATTCCATGAAGCTGGTGCAGAACAGACCCACAAGCTGCCAGCGGGAAGCCGGATCCAGCCCTGGCAGCTGCCACTAACACAGCCTGGAATTCCTACCCATTGCAGCCAAGAGTTTTTTAATTCAACCTCAGTGCTTGACATGGGAAAGGTCTACACTGGAAACTCTCATCTGGTGAAGCTCAGGGGAAATGGGTCTCCAAGCTAAAAGTTACTGCTCTCTGAGGCACAAGTAATCACGGCTGAATTATATTGGTTCTGTGTAAACAGGACGAAAAGCCAAAATCAATACCATCCATGCTTGCTCCTTTAAACAGGCCAAATTTAGAGAGGAACCAGCTGAGAAGGACAAATTGGGAACAGCTCAGAAGTTGTCCAAAAGCGTGAGAGTTGAGGCAGAAGGCATGTGGGTTTGAACTCCCAGAAATGAGATCTGAGAAGCGGGGAATGAGCCCAAATTGAAAGCAGCCATTAAGGATGACTAAAACAGAAGGAAGAAAAAGGGATTGGCACGTGATAAGCAAAGCAGGGGCTGGGATTAGCGGAAAATCAAGTTAACCATGGAATATAAAGGCAGGAGAAGCCTCTGACCCAGCCAGCCCTTGGACCATCCCCTTTGGGACCCTCTGCCACGTGGCAGTGGCTGAACCACCAGCAGCGACGTGGGAAGACAGAGCTGGAGAATCCCCTTTCTGTCCACATTTAGAAAAGCCAGATGACACAACAAAACACTTTCCATTCCAGAAGTGACAAGGAGGGACGGTTTATCCATCCTGACCCCGTAATTCAAACCAAAAAGCATTGAAATCCCCAACACAAGCTCTGATTTTTCATTTTGGATCAGAAAGCTGGGGAAGCTCCAAGGGACTGGGAAAAGGCTTTATGTTGTGCCAATATGAAAGAGAAAAAAAAAAAAACATAAAAAAAGAGGGGGAAAAAAAAAAGGCAAACAGGAAGCTTTGAATAATTACAGACCTCTTCCCTCGCACCAAACCCAAGGAAAATAACAGAGCAACTGACAGGGGCTCATTAATAAAGACACCACAGATAATGTAATTAATGCCATGGGTTTGGAAAGAGTTGCTGTGTAACTAACTTGGTATCTTGCCTGAGGAGACCAAGAGTGTCTTATTGACCAAGATAGCAGGGTTGGGGCAGTGATGCTGGACTTCTGCAGGGCTTTTCAGTTGATACCACAACCCAAAATCTCAACTGACTTCCTCAATGGCAAATGGGTTAAAACACAGCTTGGAGCATCCCCGTCTCCAGGAGCCCAGACAACCAGAGTAACATTCTGCCCGAGTTTTCAGCCAGGTCAGGCTGGGTAAAACTGAGTTCAAAGCTCATTCTCTTCTCTGAGGAAGCACATTTTTGTTAATAGAAGCCTCTTCCATCCACAGCCAAAGGTGCAAAATGATGTACAAGCTCAAATAAGAGAAAGATAATTTTGAACTACTTTTTTCCAGCTAGTTCTAGCATCAAGTTCCTGGCAGAGGCTCTAGCACTGGAAGACTGAAAATCAAGCCTGGGCTGATTTAAAGAAGGAAGAATTGCCAGGAAATCCTATGGGCAGTGTCCAGCAGCAGACCAGGTCATTATAGCTGTGGATCTGCAGCATCCACAGCAGGAGGATGGGGAGGAGAAACCCCTCCTGGTGCTCAGCACAACCTCCCTCTGCTTTGCCTTCACTTCCTCAGGGACTTGAGGGGCTGCAGCCCTGAGGCATCACTTGGTCCTCCTCCAGTTGCTCCAGGCCAGAAGGACAGGAGACACTCACTGAAAGCTGGACTAGCACAGTGATCCCCCAGACCACCAGGGCAGAAATCTTTGCTGAACAGTTTCATATGTGGCACCTGGGTGCTGAATTTGGGAAGGGAATACATTGTAAGAGTAAATAAATGGATAAGATAAATGATTTCCAGAACCTAAAGGGGCTCCAAGAGAGCTGGAGGGGGGCGTTGGACAAAAGCATGAAGTGACAGGACAAGGAAGGGTAGTTTTAAATAAAAAAGGGAGAGATTTAGATTGGATGTCAGGAAGAAATTCTTCCCTGTGAGGGTGGGCAGGATTAAAAACCACTGTGGTTCAGGTGAACACACTCCTTTCATTACTTTTATCTCACAGTGGATTTGAGGGGCAATAAATGATCCACAGATCTTATCCTGCCTGAGAAACTGGTTTCAGAGCTCTTCAGGTGGCTGAGATAGCTGAGCTATCAGAACAAGAACAACCTCCTCAAGATAATGCCTGAGAGCAGAGGAGATAGTGCTGGGCTGCCAGTCAGGGATTTGGGGTGTTAGACCAGGTTATCCCAAGAGTCAGCAACACCACAGCTTCAGGAAACCAGGAGTGGAGGAGCCACAGTTTCCCCACGAGGGCTTGTCCTTCTTAGCTGGGAGGAACTGAGCACAAGCCTTTTGGGACAGGTATCCAGCATCCACGTACAACTCCTGACTGCTCTGGTTTTCAAGGATGGAACTGTTACTATTCAAGGAGCTACCAGCAGTTTTAGGATTGAATGAGACTGAACAAGTGATTCCAACACTAATTCTGCTCAATAACAAAGCTGACCATGAAAGAAGAGACACACCATGACCAAACACCATTTCCACAGAGCCTTCACAGCATTTGTGAAGCAAGAAGAAATTTCCAAAGCAGTTTGAACTGCCCAGATAATTAAACCTGTGAAGTTTTGTCTCTCTGGAAATCAGTGGGATTTAAGCTTTATTTGCCTGTTTGTTGAATGGCTTTAAGATCCCAGATTAAAAAAGCCACTGAGTTTAGCAATCAGCTCAGCCCTCTTGCTCATGTTTAGCACAGACAGTCAAGGAGAAGACAAAAGGCAAGTGGCTCAACACCTCAGAAATGACAATTTACCCCTCAAAAAAAAAAAATTCCCCAAAGGAATAGGCTGCAATTCAGGTGTCATTTAGGCTGTCTCAACTATTGCCTTCCCCCACTTGCATCTTCTTCCACCATCACCCCGAGCCTCTATAATTATTTAGCTCTAATTAGCAATTAAGGAATTCACCAGTACACTAATTTACTTCCAAATGAACAAAGGCAGGGAAAGCACAACTACAAAGCAGAGCTGTGGCCCATCCCTGCAGCAGAACTGATCTGCTTTCCATTCCTTCCAAACTGTAAAGCATTAGTAGCACTTTTTTTTTTTCATTTAATAAATCCAAATGCCAAAGATTCCGAGGCATCTCTGGTCCTTATTAAAAACTCGAAAAATAAACTTGTCTCGAATCCAGAATATCCTTAATCTTCCCCCTGCAGACTCATGAATTTCACTGCTTTTCTTATTACAGTGGCAACTCACCAGGCGTCGGGAGAACCAACACCGGAGGGAGGGATCACATCCCAACCAGGATCCATCAGGGCTGATTGCAGGGAGGCAGAATCCACCTTTCTGCCATGCCCAGGAAGAGTGGTTTTGCCACCTCAGTTCATTACAAACCCAACCATCAGCCCCTCAACATTCACCTGTGAGCTGCCAGCTGCTCGTGCCACCATCACCTCCTGGAGCAAACGGGATGACCCAGCTGGAAAACGCCCCTTTTTGCACCACACCAGAGGTATAATTTGCCCAAAGGAGAGAGGAAGCGAGGTGTAACCAGACAGCTGAAGCCAGGAGTGAGAAGAGACACTCCCCAAAGAGTTAAAAACGACCAGGAGGGCGAGGGGAACGAAGGAATTGAACTGCTCAGTCACACTCACACAGAAATCTCCATTTACATTTGCTGGCGGGTTTCCCCCTCAGGATGTCTGTTTGCATGAGCTTGAACAACACACCTTGGCCAGAAATCCCAAATAAAGCAGAAACACAAAGGCCTTGCAGCCAGCCTCACTCCGAGCGCTCGCTCATCTCCCCAGCACATGCAGAGGAGCTGGAACACACTCCACGCTCCAGCTGGGTGACAGCAGAGGTGACAAGCAGCCCTCAGCCCCAGGGCCATGACCACCAGAGCAGCCTCCAGCCCCATGGCCACAAGAGCGGACACCACTCACCCACCCCTGGACCCCACGGAGCCATGCCCCGCCAGGGGGATGCTTTACAAACCCCCTCCTCCCAGTGCAGAGCTCCAGCCCTTCCCACCTCCTCAGGGAGCAGCAGCAGCAGCAAGTTCTCCCCCAGCAGGTATCACATCTCACAGGTGGGCAGGAGCAGTGGACATCCACCCTCCTGCTTTCTCCTGTCCCATGAAGAGCTTCACTTCCTTCCTCCAAGCTAATCCAGCTCCACACAGACTCACAAACCCCTCTGTGCACCTGATCTGTCTCACCTCCACCTCTATCACCATCCCTCTGGGGCTCAGCAGAGCTCAGGAAGGTCATCTAAACACTCCCCTTGACCTCCACCGGCTCCAAGACATGCCAAGTTACGTTAAAACTGTTAAAGAGCAATATTGCAATAAAGGAAATAACAACTAATAGTTGAGAAGATAACAGCTAATAGCCTTGTCTGGGTATTTTGGCTTTTGCTTCACTGTTCATCAGATCAACTCACGTTCCCAGGAGACACTCAGGGGGTGGGACAGCAGAGGGACACGGGGAGGGGTGATGCAGGAGAGTCTCACCTGAGCAGAGGAATCCTGGATCTCATTGGTTTCCTTTGGCACCTAGAAAGATGGAGAAAGAGGGAAAATATCACTGCCCAGGGACCACACTGGCTTAAGCAAGTGCTTATTGTTGGCTCCAGGATGGAAGAACTGCCTCCAAGCATCCAGGGAATGCACACTGGGAGCCAATCCTCACAGCAACATGAGGGAATAGCTTTGGATGAAACATCTCACGTGTTTGGGTGGGTTTTGCAGTTTCTTTGGATCTGGGAGCTCATCAGTCCTGACGGGGGCCGGCAAGGGATGGGAACTGGTAGGATGTGGGGCAGAATTATCTCATGGGGTTCTCCTTGCAGCCAACTTACTGGTGCTTGAAGTAAAACTTTCTCCTTGCTGGGTGAGATACCAGAGTGTCCCACCAGGTAAGTGCCCCAGGACTCCAGAGCACGGGATAACACGCATGGTAAGAGGAGCCCAGCACCTCACAAGCTCAGAGGACACACCTTTAGCTTCGAGATGAGAGATCTGCCCTCACCTCTTGGCTCTAGGGAGCGAGTCTAACTTATCTGAGAGCTGCAGCAGCACTCGAGGGCTCTCAGTGTGAGAAATGCATTTTGGGGATGAGTAGGGGTTACACTGCTGTCCCTCAGAGCAGGAGAGAGCCAGTGTGACCTGCTCTGTCTTACATACTCAGCCTCCTCTGCATTTACTCCCTGGCAAAGCTGCTCCTACTTAATCCCTCATGATCAGGGCTTTCCCTAAAATCCTCCTCTTAAAATAATAAACACATTAATTAATGCAGCCCGTGGTGGGAGTGGAGCAGCCACTGCAAGGCTGTGATGGGACAACAGCCCTGGCTGGGTGTCACCACTCCCTCTCTGCTGCCAGGACACCCCAAAGGAAACCTTGGGCAGGACCCAGACAGGGCAGATGCCCCATCCCACACCAAATTCCCTCCCTGGACCCTGCCCTTTTCCAGCAGCTGTCCCAGCTCCTCGCTAGACCATCAGAAATGGGTATTACCCACCAGAATTCACGCCAGGCTGACATTCAGTACTTGCCTCTCTCCAGCTTTTTCCAGCCTTTTCCTATGAATCCTTTCTAAATACCTGATCCAAGACATGAGGCCTCTCCCTGGGCCAGCTGCAGCTCCTGAGGAAAGCCTGGGTGCTTCCCGTCTTTGGGCACTGACTTACTGTGTGATCGGGGCTTTTGGGCACAGATAAATTCCTTGAAAATTTCTTGAGCGCTGTAATAAAAGCAAAATCCCCCAAACTTCCGTTTTCCAGCAATGCTGACAGAACAGAGGGGCAAACCTTTGGAAGGATGAGGCACCAAAGGGTGCACAATCCTGCTGGGAGCAGGCAAGAATTCCAAAGTGGTGCAGAATTCCCAAACCCCCTCCCTGCAGCATTACTCACAAGCCACTCAAACCCTCCCCGTGTTACACACACGAGCACACACAGTCACACCCCCCAGACCTTCCTTGGCTCAGAAACTCTCCCTTTGCACCAAAACCCATCCATGACCTGGAGGGAGGGTTTGGATGGTGAGAGAACCACCCACTGGCACCTCTTTGCATCTCAGCTCTAACTTCAGAGCCGAGCTTTTCCAAGCTGCATTAACACCCTGGGCTGGTCCTTTCATTTAAATCCCGTCACACCCAAGAGGAGCCTGGCCTGGCACTGCCCAGATGTGTGAGCTGCCCTCAGCCACACCTCTGGCCAGGCTGTCGAGGGCTCCCACGGGGCACCGGAGCGGCTGAGGTGGAAGGAGCCTGGGCAGGTGGAGTTGTGGCTGTGACAGTGCTCGGCGGCGGCTGCTGGGTCTCCCATCATGAAGGTCAATTGTTGGAGAGCACCCTAGGGACAAACAGACACAGAAACCATAGTTGACCTTCCAGAGGAGAGGGAAAGGTCTGGAAGAGGCTGTGAGGGCACTTCCAGCTTCTCATAGCCAGGGAATTCTTTACAGGATGGTTTAGGCAATCAGAGCTCCCTCTCCACCTTCAAGAGCTGGATGCAAAGATGCCATGGGCAGGGACATCTTCCACTAGCCCAGGTTGCTCCAAGGCCTGCCCAACCTGGCCTTGGACACTTCCAGGGGTGGGGAAGCCCCAGCTTCTCTGGGCAACCTGTGCCAAGGCCTCCTCACCCTCACAGGGAAGGATTCCTTCCCAATATCCCATCTCAGCCTGTTCTGTGTCAGTGGGAAGCCATGGGACATGCTCCCCAAACAGATGCTTTACATGCTGACTGCACAGTGACTTCTGCACATGGCACAAGCCATGGCCAACAGCGCTCACCTTGAAGGGGATCTCAAAGGACTCGATCAGGCCTCCGATGATGACCAGCCCCTCAGTGTTCACTCCCATCCCAAAATAATTGGACCAGCTCACTCTGTCCACCAGCCGACAGTCCACGTGCAATTCCAGCCTCTCCAAGGAGATGCTGAGGGCAACCTGGTGCCAGTGCCCATCGCCAAGGAAGGAAACTGGGAACCTGTGTGTCCCCGAGGGGAAAGGGAAGGGACACAGCATGAGATGTTGGTCCCACACCTTATGCAGGACTAGATTTCACCTTCCCCAGCTGCCAGGGTCCCTCACGTATCCATCCTGAGTGCAGACAGAAAGGACACTACTAGAACTCCTACAAGGAGCACCACCACTTGTCTTCCAGCACAGGAATGCTTTTTCCTGATGGATTTGGGGATTCCACAACCAGCTGAAGTGCCTGAGAAATTACTGGGATTTGTGTCTTCCCCTATTTGATTTATCCCCAGGTGATTTTGATCTTTGCTTTGTTTCCCAGATTTGCACCATTTTGACAGAGAAGAGTTTGGCAGTGACAACCTGCACAGTCACAGTGCCAGGTCTGAGGGACCTTCATCCAGGTGGGGGGACACGATGGGCACTGCTCAAAGCCCATCACAGTGGGAAACCTTAACTGGCCTTGGGGGTAGAAAAGGAAGCACAAAAAGGCAGAAAAAGCACCTGAGCTGGAACTTACTCGTAGTGTCTTCTCCTCGTGGTGGCAAAGACCAGGCCGTAGGGATTAATCCTGATCTGGAAGAGCACGTGGCTGCGGTGGCTGAGGATGGTCACCAGGCTGGTGTCCTCCTTCAGGGAGTACCTGAGCTTCATCAGCACGCTCAGCTCATCTGCAAACCTGGCAGGAGGAAGGGACACTTGGCATCGTGCTGCTGTGCCACCATGGAGTGCCCTCTCAGGACACAGAAAACGAGTCACAGCACAAAACAATAAAAAATAAAGAAGAGCAAAGAAGCATTCCAGTCACAAGGGCAGGCCCTCAAAAAAAAGCAGCCAGGCCAAAATTCTCATTGCCCATTTAACTTTGGCACATCCCTCTCAGGAGCAACCTCAGCACGTGCTCAGGTGGCTGTGCAGGATTTTCCGTGGGAATCCTGCCTTTCCCACCGTGGGCATGGATGGTAACCCTGTCACAAGAAGCTCCTCAGTGCTGCTTTCCCTCACCGTGTCCGGGTCCTTGTTCTCAGCAAGCTACAAACCCATACCAAGCATGGCAAAGGTCCAGCCTGGTCTGTGTCTCCACAGATCAGAGTCTTGGCATCAAGCAATGCTGATGGATATGGCTGTGCTGTCTCTTTTGTCCTCTCCACTTGAGTGCTGGAGCAGAGAGGCCTTCCTGGTGGGAACACCAAGGAAACACATTCCTGGAAGTGGTCAGTCAAGAGCTGTGCACCCAACCAAGAAAGATCACAGAGTCATGGACTGGTTTGGGTTGGAAGGGATCTTAAAGATCATCCCAGCCAAGCAGGGACACCTTCCACTAGACCAGGTTGCTCCAAGCCCTGTCCAAACTGGTCTTGGACACTTCCAGGCATGGGACAACCTGTTCCAAAATGGAAGTAATGAAAGAAGCACTGAGCTCCTAAGAGCAGAGGGGGGATGTGTCACCTCCATGTCATTATGGAACGGAGTCTGAAAGTAACTCCTCAAGCCAGCAAGTCCACATTAGATGATTTTGGAGCACAACCAGCCCAGGCCCACCCTCTGAAGGCAGCCTACCTGTCCCCAAAGGCCTCCCTTGTTGGCATGTTGAGGGTGGCATACTGCCCGACCTCCAGGATCCTGCAGTTGGCTCCATCATAACCGAAGGAAATATTGCTGAGGTCCTGTGCGTAGAGAGTGATTTTGTCCAGCAAGTTCACTTCATCTGCATTGGGGGAGAAGAAAGAGATGCTCAGGGGCTGAGATACCTTCACTACAGCGCTCTGTTCTCTTCACTCTTCTGCACAGGAAGAGAGAAATCAGACAACGGACAAACCCCCAGGAAGAAGAGTATATAATTTGGGAAAATTAAAATAATTCACAAATTCAGGAAACTCAGATGAAAAAACCCAGTCAGAAAACTTCAGAGGCAGCCAGGGGAGATTTTTGAAACAGAATATTTGTTTCAAGGCCAGGGTCCCAAAGACAGGAGGGACCATTCCTACCCCAGCACTGGTGGTCCCTTTGCAGCCATACAGTTGGGATGCTCAGGGTTGTAAAGCAGAACCTGGGACACAAATGTCCTAATCCACAAGTCCTGGATCAGCTGGGTACCAAAAATCCTGTTCAGTCCTTTCCCAAGTTCTCTTATTGACGTTTGCCCAGTTTCAACAAAGAATTGGACTGAGGTTTGGGAAGAAGTTACTGTGTCCCTCACCAAGGTGGGTGTCCTGACCAGAGCACGGGGATACTCCTCTCTGCCCAGAGCAGGGTTCGTCACCATCACAAGGTCAGGATCTCCAGGAGGGTTCATCCCTTTCCCAGGGAGGAAAGGGCCCACTTTCAGAACCCTGCTGTGAACAGCAAGATGGTCTGAACAGTGCAGGAAACCCTGTCTTGGCTGTTTGGCAGCACCATCACTTGGGTCTCATGAGGAGCTTTTAAACCCCTTGGTCAACACAGACTTTGCCTTTCCAAGTTCATTCTTTGACTAAAGAATCCTTCAAGTACACAAACACCTGAAGAAACATTTGTTTTAAACCTTGAGGTTTCTTGTTCCTCTCCATTAGCAGAAAGACTTGCAGACCTTTGGCTCTACCCAGACATCCCACACATCTACAACCAGGTCCTTCCAGTGTGGCAACAACCCTGGCAACAACCCTGAAGTTTTTTAGGAGTGGTGGCAAGGGACAGACCCAGGGCAGCACCCCCTGGCCCAGCCTTGCAGAATCACTCCAAACCCACAGACTGGGAGAGTCTGGACAATCCTACTTGATGATTTGTCAGTGGGAATTGTGCCAGCACCATCTGCACCAGCATCTGCCACGGCTTGGGAGGCGTCCAGCCTCTGCATTCACTCTAATTCCCACTGTCGATGGGGTGAGAGATTTATTTGAGGGCAGACAAACAGCCTCGGGCATGCTGCAACCTGACAGGAGAAATGCACACCCTGGAGATGGAAAATAACAAGTCAATCGAGCAGAAAGCTGCTTTGATCCACTCAGACACTAATGTATCAGTCCTGACACCATCTCCTTGGAAGATCTGGCAAGGGAAAGAGGGGAGGGAACGGGGGTCCTGCAGGAGATGTGGCTGTTTGCGGGGAGCTGGGATTTCACCTGGTCTTTCCCCAGCTCCTCACGTGGAGCCAGCATGGATGTGTTTCCAGGCAACCCTCAGCTCAGCAAGGTGACCGTGCAACAGTCTTGGGCAGTGAAAGAACTGCAAAACTGGGACCAAGTCAGAGGGGCACGGGGCCGAGCCCCCCGAGACCTGGGCAGCCCCAAACGCTGAGCCAGCAGTTCATCAGCATTGCAAGGCACGGGCAGCACAGCGTGGAGATCAGTGAGACCAAACACAGCTGACAGAGGGGACAAAATATCAGGAATGGTTGTCCCTTCTCAGTCCCAAGCACTCTGGGGACATAATTTCCCCACTACTGGCACTGATGGTGTGGCAGGACCCCCGTGCTCCATCTCCAGGGGCTGCAGCCACAACCAGGGATCAGCTTTGATGGTGGTCATAGGCAGGAAAATCAGTGTGAGTTCAGTGGATCCTGTCAGGGATGAGCCTTCCTACACCAGGAATAACACACTTCCATGGGAGTGTTCCTGGGCACGACCTTCACACACTGTTTTAAGCTCTGATGGCAGGGAACAAGGACAAGGGGGTAAACTAAAAGAAGGTCGATTTAGATTAGAGATAAGGAAGAAGTTTTTTACAATGAGGTTGGTAAAACACTGGCAGCTGTGGCTGCCCCATTCCTGGAAGTGTCCAAGGCCAGGCTGGACAGGATTTGGAGCAACCTGGGCTAGTGGAAGGTGTCCCTGCCCATGGCAGGGACAAGCATGAGCTTCCCAACCCTTCCAACCCAAACTATAATATGATTCCAAGAGTATGTTGCTGTGGCTGCTGCAGCTCATTTTGGGGGCAGAAGGTGCTGCACAATTAAGTTTTTGACACAGGATTTAGTGCTCAACCAGCCTCAACACCAAAGCTTTTGCTTGCAACTTCTGCCCAGGACTGACCAAGGGCCAACTCTCCATCCTGTCACAGCTGAATTTCTTGTTATCACAAGAACATCACGGATTTGCTTTAAATTTCAAAGCAGGTTTATTTTTTCTCTTTGCCTTAACCTCTGGGAGCAGACACGCTGCTTCTCAAGGACCTGTGGAAGTGATTCTCAGTGCAGGCTGTGAGTCACCAGCTACCAGAGAGCAGGATCACAACCTTCCTGGGAACAGACTAATGCCAGGCAGGTGGATGCTGAGGGTGCCGTGAGTGCAGTCACTGCAGCAGCCAGTCACGGAAAGGACACACTGTTCATCTAGCACTGTCATTCTATGTTTCCTTTACAAATACCACACTTTCTCATGAATTTTCAGCTTTCCTAGGACTCAGGTGCCTTGTCCCACAGCCAGACTTCCCCACCTCCTTCCAGTGGCCACCAGTGAGCAGCTCAGCTCACACTCTTTCCAACACTGCTGAGCAACCTGAACCACCAGCACATTCCCAACTCCATCCTGGAGGCAATGCTGTCCCAGACCCCCAAGACAGGGGGTCACAACCCAGCTGGCTTTGCCTTGGGCTCTTCCTCGTCCATCCAACTGCCCACAAAGCACATTCAACGTGCCAAACCAACAGCCTTGCTATCCAAACTCACACTACAAGCCATTTTTAGACCAGAAAGATGTCTGGAGTTCAACAGCAGCAGCCAAATTCAACTTGCTCCTGAAAGCATCCCAGTGCCAGGGAAACATGTGCTTGGCCAACCTCAGCAAGGACAAGCACTGGCCACTGGAACCAGAGCCAAGGACATGGCATTCCAAGATGAAGCTCACCCCAAGCCAAAGCTCACCCACAGGTTGCCAACAGGAGAAATGCTTCCAAGGCTGGGGAGCACAGCAGTCAGTGCCAAGGGAGACACCTCTGAAAAGCTGTTGGAGATACAGCCTGGAGCTGTAGAATCACCTCTCAGAAACCTGTTGGGTCAGAAGTCTCTGCCTCAGAGAGCCCAAAAATCACATCAAGAGAAAGAGCCAGGCTGACCTTGGGCTTTAGTGCAGGTGTCTCAGCAATCCTAAGCTCAGACTAGAGGATAAGGCCAGCAGAGCCTTGCAACGCTCAGCAGGAGAAGATGCACCCTCCTATTATCAGTGGTCCAACCAAGAGACAGAGATGGGACAAGGGACAAAAGTATGAGGGGTTGTCCCAGGAGATAAACTACATCCAGCACAGGTGCAAGGGCCATCCAGGGGGCGCAGCCAGAGGCAGGGCTGGAGGCAAAGACTCTGCACCACAGCCCAGGAGAAAGCTGAAGGCACAGGGCTGAGCCTAAATGGGGCTCCTCAGATGAGGGTCTGGGTGAGGGTCCTTGGTGAGGCTGGTCAGGGTCAGGAANGCTGCACCCTAGAGGAAGGTGTTCCTTGTGGGGCCACCCCAGGTTGCAGAGACAGAAAAGTGGCCATCCCTGCTTTCCTCTGGCTTGTTCATACGAGGGAAGCTCACGCTTAGCTTGGCATTCTCCCCAAAGGAGGGAAATGAGGGGAAAGGGAATGATATTAAACAACGGAAAACCTAATTGGAGCTCTATGATGGCTCATAACAGGGTCTGTCAGGATGAGTCACTTCCCCTGGATGCAACACCACCAGCTGAGACCTCAAATAACAGGGCTGGACAAGCCCTGAGGACAGCCCCAGAGGACAGCCCTGGTGTTTGCCGCCTGGGGAATGGAGCAGATGACCTAATGGGTCTTTCCTCCCTCTAATTTCCGAGTGCCTTATGCAAATGTCCTGCCAGGAGTCTGCTCAGGATCACAGGCAGTGCTCTTCAAACTCTGAATTAAGAGAGGCTTGTACATCACAGCTGGAATTTAATCATGAAGGCATTAAGGGATGGAAAAAGAGGGTATCCTGGGATAAGGGTTTCCTGGCATGTCACACCACTGACACCACCACATTTGCACAGGCACGGTCTGTAGCCAAGCACTGAAAACAAGACAGCCCTCCCAACATGCTGATGCTCCTCCACTCCCCTCTTGACATCTCACATTTGCCCCTTAGAAGATGTTTCCAGGCTTGGGGGTTGTGCCTGACCTTCTCTGGACCAAGGGTCCTCAGGATGGCAACTTCATGTTTGTTTGGACTTGCCTGATGACTCTGCACAAGGTCAAGGACACCGTGACACAGCGTGTTGTGTTTGCAGGACATCAACCCTCCAGCAGCTCTTCCTGCTTCTCCTTCTATCCCATCCCATCCATAATGCCCATGGCAGCCACCCGTGTCACCTCCTGTGCCAGGCTTGCTTCCTGCTGTTCCTATTTCCCTTCTTACCTAATAATTCCTTTTTTAAGGGCACCTCCAGAAGCCACACGAGGTGAGGTTTAAGCAGAGCTCACACTGATGGTTATGCAACAGGATTTCCACCTTCGTCTCCCTGCTCTGGAGAGCAGAGATAATTTGCTTTTGACCCAGCAAGTGGAAGGGGACAGAGCCAAAGCAGGAAGAAAAAGCACATTTCTCACAGAGGACGTTGTACCTATTAGCTGGAGAGTGAATGCAACCACCCACCCACAGAGAGGACACAAAATTGCAGGGAAGCGAAACCTTTTCAGAAGAAAGGGCTTAGAAGGACACAATTGTTTGGACAGGAAAAAACGGGAGCACAGGTTCTTCTGGAGCTCATTACGCGGATCCGCGGCGGTGCTGCCGCTCCTTTGTGCCAGCCCAGCACGGGGGGCTCTGCAGGGTGGGATGGGGCTTTTGGGGACAAAGCCTGGGGAGGAGGAAGGGCTGCTGGGAGGCAAGGATGACCCCAAATAAGGATACGCTGGCTACGAGGAAAATAGGGCAAGTGGCAGGAAAAGAAGAGACTGTTTGGGAGGAGAAAAATGGGAGCAGGAAAGCAAAGAGTTTAAGAGCTGCTAAATCACAGTGGGGGTGATGAAATCCTGTGGTCACAGGAGTGGTGAAGGAGCATCTCAGCCTTCAGCTCCTCCATCCTCATCGGGTCTCCTCTGCAAATCCCAGCTGCCCAAGTGGTGAGACAGCATGAAAATCTCATCCCACTAACAGGGAGAGTTAGTGGGAGGGAATGCTGACTGAGAGACTGCTCCCTGCCCTTGTGAGGACACAGAAAGGGTTTGCAAACCTCGAGCAAATCAATATCCTGAAAGCTGAGAAAGGAGACCCTGTAGGAGGAGGCACTGGGAAGGGCTGGCAGGGAAGGTCATAAGTGTGGGATTTGGGGGCCTCACTTGCTTTGGGTTTGGGGTTTTTTAATAAGCAACCAGACCAGAAGCCATTTCTCACCTGCCCAAGACATGTACTGAGAGATCACTGAATCAAAGAACAGTTCAGGTGGGAAGGGACCTTTAAAGGTCATCCAGTCCAACCCCACAGATCCCTCACAGCTCCTCGACCATCTCCTTCCTGAGCAACCAAGAGAGTTAACCTTCACCCAGAGCTCCTGATTCCTAGGGGAGGTGCCTGTCACTCCAGCCTGGCCCATCCCTCACCCCCAGGCCACACATACACCTTGGTGCATGTTCTATCCCCTCTTCTCCACATATTCCCCCCCTCCTAAACCCTTTTCCCTCTGCTCTGTGCATCCATCTCCCGTCCCCTCCTGGACCACTGACAGTAAATGCTTTTGGGTTGAGCTCAAACCTTCACTTCCTCAAGCCAAACACCGTGGAACTGTTGTTTTATCTATAGTCAGGGCTTGATGTGTTTAGCTGGAGGGGTGTTTTTAAATGGTTTTCATTTAAACCTGTGCAAATCCTCACCCAACCACTCTTCAATCTGTTCAAGTCAGTCTTGCAGCAATTAATTACCGAGGTACAGTGAATCAGCATCAGGCAGATTTGAATGGGTCTACAGAGTCTGCCCAGCAAATTCTGTGGGATTCATTTAGAAACAACTAAACAACACAGCAGGAAAAAATTCACGTGACACAGAGTGGGGACAAGTCCCATAAACATTGGCCCTTGCTGCCACTGGTAAATAAGTTCTCTTTGTTGCTCCATTGTCAAAGTAAATTAATAGCAAATTCTACAAGCTATTACACTCCAGGGGCTTGTTTCCAACTCCAGCTTTCCAAGAGCCTCTCCCTCTGTGGATTTGTTTTATAGGGCTGGAAGACACACATAGAAATACACACAAAAGCCATGAAGGGACGATCGTGAAAAGCTCCTCTGGGTGGGATGGACAGCCCGTGGCACAGCTGGGGTTTGTATCCTTGATCTTCTGCATCTTCTTGTGCTGATCATGGAATCACTGAGGCTGGAAAAGACCTCCAAGATCATCAAGTCCACCCCATGCCTGATGCCCATGTGGTCACCCAGCCCAGAGCTCTGAGTGCCACATTATCATTCCCTGGACACCTCCAGGGATGGAGACTCCACCACCTCCCTGGGCAGCCCCTTCCAATGTTTAACAATGTTTTCCATGAGAAAATTCCTCCTGACGTCCAGGCTGAACCTCCCCTGGCACAGCCTGAGGCCATTTCCTCTCATCCCGGAGAGCACATTCATGTTGGTGTGCACAACTTCCCCCCCAAATCTCCCAAGAATTGTCTGGATTTGACAGGCTTGAAGGTCAGGACCACAAGGAGGTCCCTCCAACACAAGAGCAGAGGAGAGGAAAAGGGCAGGACTAGAGTGAGTCTTTCCTGCTGTTTCCTCCCAGCTCCCTGGAACTCAAGGATTTGCTGAGCCAAAGGCAGCATCCACATTCACAGGGACTTGACCTCCAGTCTCTCCTGTCCTGGGGAGCCTTGGAGGATATTCCTGCTGAGCTGGACAGGCTGCCCAAGAGATCCCTGGGCACCCAGAGCTTTCATTCTCTCCCTTTTGAACTTCCATAATGTTTTGTAGAGTCTTAAACTCCTCCCAAGGCAGGATGGGATGTGTTTGTAAAAGCTCAGGAGAATGTGGAGGAGTAGGACAATGAGCTGTAGCTATGCTTGCCCGTCATGAGAAGGGAAGGAGTTGGAAGCGTTTGATTCACCTCCTAACTCCCCTTTCTTCATCAAAAGGTCAGGAGGTTCAGCAAAACAAACACCAGAAGCTACAAAACCGAAAAAGTAGACGTTAGCGAGGCTGAAAGATTTCTTACAAAAGAAAATGCAGTTTCAGGGTTCTGGAATGAAGCTACAGTTTGAAAGGAAATAACTACTTTTGGGACACCTTGGTCCCCTTCTTCTCCATTCCAAGCTGTTCTTCACGAGGGTTTCTCCACTTTAACCTCCCATTGTCTCAAAGAAGTTATTTTAAAGTCTGGTAGAGGCTTAGTCTGAGCTATTATTTCGACAATGTTGAAAGTGTCTTGAGTAAGAAGGGAAACAGTGGGGTTAGTATTATCTGCTGCTGCAGACACACACATCTGGGAGAGATTACAGCCAGAGAAAATCAAAATAAATATGTCCAGGGCGCCCATCCTGGGAATTCCTCTCATTTCAGCAAATACAGACTTGATGCACCTCAAAACCAAACCTTCCTCCAAACTCCCCGGCTCCTGCTCCATCCACTGCTGATGAATTCATTTGGTTTAGTCTGACGGCACTTTTAAATTGTACATGGAACGAGGCTGGAGAACTGAGGCTTAAACCTGATATCGCTGGCGACATGCAAGGCCAGGCAGCTCGGAGTTGATCCACCCAGATGTTAGTCAGGGCTGAAAGGGAACCAGAGAGGGTCTGATTGTGTGCCAGAAGCCATCTGTCACCCCCAGAACAAGCACACGTTGGCTTGGGATCTCTGCACCTCCTGCTTGCCAAGTTATAATCAAAGTCTCCCCAAAGCTGCAGCAAAGCAGCAGCAGGGAAGCAGTGAAAGGTCCTTTGTACCTCCAGTCCCACGAGACCTTTTGTTCAAACACTGGAGCTGCCCCAGGGGGTCAGACATGGGCACCTGCAAGTGCAGCTTCACTCTGGTGCCAGTCGCAGCCGGAGGGAGCAGGGGCAGGTCCGGGGTAGAAAGGAGCCTCAATGTGTGCCCATGAGCACCCACACACATCCAGGAGGGAGCAGGGTGTGTGTCCCCAGCTGTGCACCCAGAATCCCACAATGTGCTGAGTTGGGAGGGACCCACAAGGGTCATCCAGCCCAACCCTCAGCCCTGCACAGGACCATCCCCAAGAGTCACCCCCTGTGCCCCAGAGCATCATCCCAACCCTCCTGGAGCTCTGGCAGCCTTGGGGCCGTGCCCACTGCCCTGGGGAGCCTGGGCAGTGCCCACCTCCCTCTGGGGGAAGAGCCTTTCCCTGAGATCCCACCTGACCCTGCCCTGACACAGCTCCAGCCATTCCCTGGGTGCTGTCCCTGGTCCCACAGAGCAGAGATCAGTGCCTGCCCCTCTTCTGCCTCTCCCCAGGTAAATCTGTTGTGCCAAGCAGGGATTTATCACACCCAGATAATGAAATCAATGCTGCAGCTTTTAACCACAACAACCCCACAATCAAGGCCTTGCATTGAACAGATTGGGGTAACCCTTCACTTCAAGAAAGACATTGAGAGGCTGGAGCGTGTCCAGGGAAGGGAATGGGGCTGGGAAGGGGCTGGAGCACCAGGAGGGGCTGAGGGAGCTGGGGGGGCTCAGCCTGGAGAAAAGGAGGCTCAGGGGGGACCCTCTGGCTCTGCAACTCCCTGCCAGGAGGGGGGAGCCGGGGGAGTCGAGCTCTGCTCCCAGGGAACAGGGACAGGAGCAGAGGGAACAGCTTCAGGCTGTACCAGGGCAGGGGCAGGCTGGACATCAGGAGGAATTTCTTCCTGGAAAGGGTGGTCAGGCATTGGAAGGGGTTGTCCAGGGAGGTTTGGAACGCCCATCCCTGGAGGTATCCAAGGAATGACTGGACATGGCACTCAGTGTTCTGGGCTCAGGGATAAGGTGGGCATCAGGCACAGATTTGACTTGATGATCTCGGAGGTCTTTTCCAACCTTAATGATTCTGGGATTCTAAACTGGTTGCCATTTTAACCATTGCAACCACAAAACCAAGAGTGTATTTTCCCTAACCTGGCTGATTCTCCCTCTCAGACCCTGCTGCCACCTGACCTGACTGGCAGGAGTCCTCAGTAGAGCCAGAGAGGCTCAGGGCAACCTCCAGATGAAACAGAGATACCCAGAGAGCATCTTCCCAAAGCTTCCACCTTTCCTGTGCTCCCAGCTCTGCCTGCCCTGCTCCTGCCACCCAGCCCTGGCAATCACAACCCTGTCTCCCTGCTGGGTCTCAGTGTATTCATGACAAACATGTTTTATCAACCTCTCTGCAGTGGCCCAGAAGACAAATTGCCTGGGGGAAGGCGAGGGAGTCAGACAGCTTCATTTTCCAAGCTTGATAAGAGTCAATGACTTCACCCAGGCAGAAATCATGTAATACACTGGAAAGGTCTGGCTCAGGTCACCCCCACCTCGCTGCTTGACGAAACACCGTGTTCTCACATCCAGGAGAAGCTGGAACACGGGCAAAAATCCTACCCAGAATTTACTGTGCCCTTGGGCTCGTGCCCTGCAGCCCCATCACATACATACCCACGCACAGAGCTGCCAAATTCACACTCAGATCCCTTTTGACTCATAGAGATTCGCATTGAGGGATGACAAGAGGTTGGAGAAGGGATTTAACAAGGGATTTCACTTCAGGGGAGCTCGTGGGAGACTCGAGGTCCCAGCTCTGTAGTGAGCAGGACTCCAGTGTCTGTGATGGTAGATCCTGCCCCTGCCAGGAACCCCTCAGGGGGCAGGATGTTCAGCAGCAGCTGCTTTCACTTTTAAAGTTGTGTTTCCAGCGCACCAGCCTGCAGAGAAAACCTGGAAAACATCACTCTGGAGCAATCAGGCGTCCCAAAAGCAGAGGGCAAACACAAGAGCTGCACCCCCGGAGCTGGAGGAACAGCTCTGCCATCCCTGAGCTGGCACTGGGGGAAGAGAGCCTGAGGGCAAAGGGCAGGGGACATGCAGAGGACACAGAGCTGGACATGCTCCCGTGCTGTGCCAGGCACAGAGGGCACAGAGCCAGTGCCCAGTCACGTCTGGGCTCCCAGGCACTGGGAGTCTGCTGCTGCCGGGCTCCTCCAGCCCCCTGCCTGGTAGGGACGAGACTGGGAATGCTTCACGGGAGCTTCTGGGAGACTCGAGGTGCTGGCAGGGAAAGGACACTGCTGCCTACTTTCCTCGGTTCCAGGAGAGTCCCGATTGCACAGGGATCTCACCCCTGTCCGACCCATCCTGACTCAGGGAAACTCTCCGCTGTGCCATCACCCAGGGAGGCAAATTGTCCCTTTAAAGAACATCTGCAGGGCAGCACGTGGTCGACTTTAGCTGAAATACCTCATGCTGCAATAAGCCCCTCTGGAGATACCGGCATTCCCTGTAACAACATTCCCTGTGGCAACAAGGTCCTGCTCGGAGGGAGAGGGGACAGACAGAGCTGCTCCCATGAGCCCATGTCTGCCCCGGGATGGGGGAGCTGGACCTGCCCAAGCTGAGCTTTGCCATTGCACCTACAAGTGTCCCGTTACTCAGCTATGACTAATGTCCAAACCAAAATTAGCACCAGCAAACCCCATCAGAGGCAAAGCTTCCCATGGCAGGAAAGCAAAGTGCCCAGTGGGATCTTGTTCTGCTCCCTTCGCTTTCAGAGCTGCTCTTCCAAGGGTCAATTCTCAGGCTCTGCCCTGATGTTACAATTCATTTGATGTGGGTCAGTGTCCCGGAGGTTCTGTCTGGCTACCAGGCATCACCTGCCCTGGGGGACGTGCAGAAACGGAGCAGGAATGCGAGGCAGGAGGAAGCACGAGAGCCTCCTCGTGTGCCAGCAGCAGCGCAGCCCGGGGCAGGAGCACCAGCCCCGACCTTCCCCTCGTGCTGCCTTCAACGCAGCTCCCAGGAAGAAAGAAAAAAATTAAAAAATGAGTGGTTCTGAGCCTAACAAGCTGACATTTCACAGCCAAAAAGCACTCGGATTTTCACCTCAGGCGAAACATGTGCACATTTGTGATTCATTCCACACTCGCGGCTGCCAATTTTCTGCCCAAACTATTGAGTTGTTGTGGTTTCAACCTTTACTCAACTCCCAAGTGCTCCTCCAAGTTCATTTTGCAGAGCTCCTCACCTCCCACCTCTCCCTCTCCACTGGTATTTTAACCCCCAAACTATCTTTGGGTGCCTGTGAGCCCTCAAGTTCCACGAAAAGCTGCTCCATGCCATGAGCTGCTGCTTTCCCAGGTGTGGGGGCACCAGCAGGGCCACCTGAGACCTCCAACCAAAAGATCTCCTCTTCTTGTAAAGCATCATTTCACCAGGTCAGGTTGAGCCCATAAAGCTCTGGTGAATAAACACAAACAGGATTTTGTTCATGTGGGGAGAAGTTGCCAAACCCCAAACGGTGCTGGAGGCACCACATTCCCAGTCCCCAGGAGGGGCTGAGCCCCTCTGAGCTCCCACAGCACATGTTCATCCCCCGCAGCTCCCCCATGGCCCAAGGATGAGCCCTGGCTCATCTTGGGCTGAGGAGGCTCCACAGGTGGAAATCTCGGATGAGGATGGGCGTGGATGTCCCACTGGGGCTGAAGAAACCACCAGCAACTCTCTTTATGGATGAGGATCCAAGGAGGACACACTCAGTACATGGGCACAGGTCAAACTCTACAATGTTCAACCTTTATGCAAAAGCCCGCTGCTGGATGTGGACATCTCCACCTCTGTTTTCTCTCCAGGGTTCAAAATCCTCTTCCACCCCCTTGAAAATCCTCCTACCCAAATCCTGGCTCATGCCCACTCCTGTGTCTTCCACGTCTAAGGCTGCACTGGAGCATCCAACCCACCAATAATCCCTTCCCAGCTCTAATCGAGTTTTCCTTTCTCTCTTTACTCAGCCAGAGAATTTCTCAGAGTTCCTTATGCTGAAGAACCCAGAGGAAAATCTCTCTTTTTCCACCAAACCGCAGTTTTCAAGCCTTTATTACTCAGCAGAAGTGGAGCCGAGAAGGACCAAGGTCAGACACGCTCATGTTGCCTCAGGTAACTGGGGGAGTTTGGGGGAGCCCCAGGGTTGCCAAGTTTTGGTTTAACAGCAGGGATGTGTCTGCTCTGCCAAAAAAAAAAGTGTTCTTCATCCCTCCCTCAACCTTTGAGTGGGGGAAAACACATTTGTTAGTGATGCACCACTTGTCTGAGCAGACACGACTGAGAAAACACCGGGTTTGGGATGTGGGGGAGGTCTCCGGGTTAAAGGGAATTGTTGGAAAGAAGTTGGGGCCAAACAGAAAACTTCCCCAATATCTGAGTCAAAAAGAAAAAGGACAAAAAGGCAAAATGAGTCATCAACCCAGAAATGAAGGGTTTCACCTCTGCCTGTGGATGAGCCCCATCTTTCTTGTTTTCTTTCACTCAGTGCAAGTTCACTTTAATTACCTGAAACACAGACAGCTGTTTGAAAATTCAGTTTTAGCCTGAAACCCCTGAGACTGCAGGACGTTTCCTCTCCCCACAATGAAAACGCTTTTTTTTTTTTTATTTTTTTATTTTGCAAACCCCAGGAAACCCAAGTGTTTTCACAGGTTTGAATTTCACTCCCACTTCCTGCTCGGAAGTGATTCACCTGATCGGATCCAGGCTCAGGAGCCCTGCTCCATCCACCCCCCGCACCGAGGCACCGAGAGGCACCTCTCAAGCAACAAATCAGCTCCAAACTCTGCCAAGTCCTCCGAGGTCCATCAGAGCAGCTTCCTGAGCCCACCCTCCCTCAACTTCACTGTTCCTTTCCTGGAAGCAGCCAACGTGAGGGACATCCCCAAGTAGGCTCTTCCAAGCCACATCTTGTGTTTCAGAGCCTCAGCACCACCTCTGAGAACCTCTGCAGCAAATATTTTGCTGCCTCTCTATTCCACCTCACTTGCAAACCACCTCCAGCACAAGATGAGGAGGACCACTCGAATTCCAGCCTTTACAGACACCTTTAACCCATCTCTCCAGGTTCCCTGAAATGAGCAGGGAATTCCACCACTGCCCCACCACTGGATAATGATTAAAAGAAGAAGAAAACCAAGATCCACGAGCTAACCATCCACACTGAAAGGGAAGGATTTCCTAAACTAAAACAATAGATCACATTGTCCTCCAGAAGCGCCAGGAATGATTTTTTAAGCCATATCCTGGATCCAGTATCACAGTGTGAGAAATTCTTCTGGTGGAAGGTTTCAAGGTTTCTCTTTCCAAGACATTAAAACATTCCCAGCTTGTGTAAAACAATCCTTGCCACCTGGCTTTGCCTTTCACTGCCAGTAGGAAAGAGCCACAACAAATCACAGGTCAGGGGGGGTTTACAAGGATCCTGGGAGGGATCCTCCAAAATCTCTGGGCTTTGCAGGCTGCCGAGAGCAGTGAAGGTCAAGGTCTTTGCCAATATGGACCAGCATCTCAGGGAAAACTGGGAGCAGGGGAAGGAAGGTATGATAGAAACACAGAATATTCTAGCTGGAAGGATCACGAGGATCATGAGTCCAACCCCTGGCCCTGCACAGACACCCCACCAACCCCCCCCTGTGCCCCAGAGCATCATCCAACCCCTCCTGGAGCTCTGGCAGCCTTGGGGCCGTGCCCACTGCCCTGGGGAGCCTGGGCAGTGCCCACCACCCTCTGGGGGAAGAGCCTTTCCCTGAGATCCAACCTGATCCTGCCCTGACACAGCTCCAGCCATTCCCTGGGTGCTGTCACTGTCACAGAAAACTGACCCTGGCACATCTGCTCAGACACTTTGTGGAGGAGCTGGAGAGGAGGACACCTCCAGGCACCAGCAGAGCATCCCCGTGGGACCAGCAAACCCCTGTTCCAGGGAGGGTTGGGGTCAATGTCCAGCACCCACATCTCACTTGGAAAAGGCCCCCCTCTTGTTTCCTAACCCTGGGCTCCCCGACTTTTCCTTCCCAGGCCCATCTCAAGGAAGCCCAGCCCTCCCAGAGCAGATTTCCACCGGAGGCACGAGCAGCCAAAACATCCGACAGCAGCGCCTTTGCAGCGAGCGCGACCCGGGGGGGAGGAGAGGACTGAAGAATTTGGGAACCCACCAGACCTAAACCTCCAAAAAACCTCGTGCACGTCCCACTTGTGAGCTCCAAAAGCCACGGACGACCCTCTGCTAGGGCAGAGCTCGGCTCCTCTAGGCTCTCCCCAAAATCTCCCTATAACAGGGAGCAACCCTACAAAGCTGCAGCGCTGTCTGAGCTGCTGCGCTGCAGACTCTGTGGGGTGGCTGCTCCCTCTTCCCACACCTGTGTTTCCTGAGGGCACACAGCGTTATTTCCCTGTCTGACTCCGGCAATTCCTGCTGGATTTATTCCCCAGCAGCGCGCTGACTGCTTGGCTCTCACAGGGCTCCTCCAAAGCAAGCGGGGAGAGTTTGTTTGCCGCTCATCGGATTCAATGTCCCAGGGAGTGCTGCACAGCCTGTCCCGCTGGGCTGGAGCAGCATTTCCAGCCTTTGCAGCACACTCCAGTGCTCCAGGAGCAGCAGGATTACAGGAACAAGTGATTCGCCTTCTTTTTTTTTTTCCCTCTTTTTTCTGGTTTGGAAGTGAAGCGACCAAAAAACACGGTGATGTAAAAAGCAGAATCGGTTTGAACTGCTGCACCTCCAGCAAAATGAATACTCTAAGGAATCAGCTCAACCCTAAATACTTGGTGATATTGATGCACTATAAAATATCATATTAATCCACTATAAAGCTGAAAATATTATATTAATTCACTATAAAATCTTGGAAAAAAATAGAGTCAAATCACAGACCTACGAAGCCATGGAGCCATTCCCTCCCTGCCACAGCCCAGGGACCACGACACTGCCTTAAGGTGTGGGACAGCGAGGGTCAAACACCTCTTCGCCCTAAAATATTTGATCCCTGTGTTTCCAGAGCCTGCCCAAACCTCGTGTCATCACTGCCTTGAGGCTCTCTGAGACAGAATATTCACCCACAGCTGCGTGGTGTGATGCAGTCAGTGCGTACAAGAGCTGGGATGTCACCAGAGAAGGGATTGGCCAGTGCTGGGCAGCTCTGCGAGTGCCAATCCCTTCTGGAACTATTTAGGTTGGAAAAGACTTCCAAGATCATCAAGTCCAACCATTCTCCCAACACTGACAAGGCCACCTCTAACCCGTGTCCACAAGTGCCACATCCACAGGGCTTTTAAATCCCTCCCTGGGCAGCTGTGCCAGTGTCTGACCACCCTAAACCAATCTAAACCTTCCCTGGAGCAACTTGAGGCTGTTTCCTCTTGTCCTACCAAGAAGGAGCAACAAGCAGTTGCTTTTCTACAGAAATCCACAGGGAAGGAGACAGGACTGCCAGTCCTGATCGAGGTCTAGGGAGCCCCAGGAGATGGTGTTGAGCAGCAAAAGCCCTCAATCATGCTGAAGAGAAATCCCAGCTGCGGTCTGGGGGGGCCTCGAGCAGCTACAGATGAGGTTTTGCTCTGCTCAGCTGCAGAAGGAGCTACAAAGACAAGGAATTCAGGGCATCACTTTAAACAAGACACGAACCATCACCCGAAGGTGTCAGTGATCCCCCAAGCTCTGTGCTTTGAGCCAACACCTCCGGGGCTGTCTTTGAAACGGCAACTGTTGATGTTACAGGCTCCAAAATAAGACAACTTCTCTCCCACACATTTAACCCACTTTTAGGTTCGAGCTAAGCAGAAAAATCTCCTCGTTTATGCAGTCACAGCGACGTGCAGCCCTTTACGCTGCCATGCCCATCCCGCTCCTCTTGGCAGTCAGGTCTCCTAGAGGGACAGGGGGGTAAAGCAGCAGTCAACACAGAATCATGGAACTGTTTAGGTTGGAAAAGCCCTCTGGACTCAAGTCCAACTGCTCCCTCAGCATTGCAAAGGCCACCACGTCCCCAAGCACCGCATCTACATGGCTTTTAAATCCCTTCAGGGATGGTGACCCCACCACTGCCCTGGGCTTGACAACTCTTTCCATGAGCAAATTTTCCCTAATATCCAGTTTAAACCTCCCCTGGCACAACCTGAGGCAGTTCCCTCTCCTCCTGTGCCTGTTCCCTGGGAGCAGAGCCCGACTACCCCCCTGGCTCCCCGCTCCTGTCAGGGAGTTGTAGAGCCAGAAGGTCCCCCCTGAGCCTCCTTTTCTCCAGGATGAACCCCCTCCAGCTCCCTCAGCCCCTCCTGGTGCTCCAGACCCTTCCCCAGGAGGAGCAATTAACAGGATTGGGTCATTCCTGGCTGGCCCAAGCCCTCTCTGAGCAGGGAGAAAGAGGCGAGGAGAGTCCCAGGCTCTGGCTCTTTTATCAGCTCATTTATCTCAGTCCCTTCCAGTCCTGTTCTGTTTCCAATCAGCATCCCCCTACCCACCCAGCCTGAATCCTGTGGGAATTCCACTAAAACCCTGAAAGGAATATAGACACAAAACCAAACCACGTCCAGGGACATTAAAGCTGGGAAAAGGCAACGCAGTGCTGTGAAAAGGAGCAGGGTTCATGTTCTCACACCTCGCTGGGTGCAGAGAGCCCATGGGTGGCTGAGGCCAGGGCGAGGGCTCCCCAAGGCCAGGATGGTGCTGCTGCAGCCAGGATGGAGGGAAGGAGTTCTCCCACTGTCCAGGCAGCTCTGTGGGTGCTGCACACGCACTTGATGCCTTAAAAGGCCAGAAAGAACCCTCTAACACTCCTTTTTGAGTATCAGAAAGCAAAGCATTCTTTATTTACAGCATGCTGGGTGTGTAGGACCCATTTCCAAAGCACACACCCCGAGTTAAAGGGCTGCTATAGTTTTATACTCTAATATCTGATATTGTATCATCTCTTACAGACACTTCCCAAACCATCCCTCCTACAGCACCACCTCCACTCCATCCCTGACACACCTCCCGAATTTGAGTCAGTGGTCCTAAAAAGACCACCCCTTCATCTTCTTTTTTGTCTTCCTCATCTCCTCTCATCCTCTTGGAACAGTTTCAAGGCCTCTGAGTAGCTTTTGACTCCTTACATCAAGTGTTGTGACTCTGTTATGTCTCTTGCTCAGTACATTTCTACAGATAAGGAGCTCTTCACCTTGATAAAATCCCGTCTGTTGAAATTTTTGACAAAGAACGTTAAACAGCATTCTTAGAAGTCTTGTATGAAGGCACTGAGCAAGAAAAAAGGTACTAACAAGCTATACTAAACATTATAGAATCTCAATTTTAAGGCATCACACTGCCCAGGCCCAAAGCTCATCTACAAGCCAGAGCATGTTTGTCACCACTCCCTGAGTCCCTGTCACAGGTAGGAGGGAGCCCAGGGCCAGCAGCTGCCCTGCAACTTAACACTCACAACTCGGGAGCAAAGGTTAACGCAGATTATGAGCAGTTGCTTGAAAATCACCGTGGCCATCCCTGCACCTCTTGGAAGCCACAAATGTGCTGGGAGGAGCTCCACGTGTCCCAGCTCCTTCAGAGGGCAGGAATTGCTGGGATCGTGATCCAACCTCCCGCTGCCCAAAGGACCATCACTGCCTCATCACTGCTGTTGCTGCAGGGCTGTCTTGGCTCTCACCTGTCCCTTGTCCAGCACTGCCCATGGGAAACATCTCAGGGAGCTGATGGATGGATGGATGGATGGATGATGGATGGGTGGATGGATGGATGGATGGATGGATGATGGATGGGTGGATGGATGGATGGATGGATGGATGGATGGATGGATGGATGGATGGATGGATGGATGGATGGATGGATGAAACAACCCCAAAACCACCCATGGAAAAGGGGGAACCTTTTTTCCCTTCCTCCTTGCATTGGGAGGAGAGGACCACACCATGGCCAGGGAATGAGACATCTGGGTGCCTTTGTGTTGCTCTGAAGCTCATCCCACGTGGCATCACGGCTGCAGGAGGCATCAGGAAAGGATTAACCAGAACTAGATGGTTTCCTCTTCAAATTGGCCCCTCAAAAGCGCTCCCATGGAGCTCCCTGGCTGGAAGCCAGGAGTGCACAGGAACCAAGAGGAGATCCTGAGGCTGGAGTCATTCCGGATCACTCCTTACTCTGTGACAGTCAAACTTCCAACCAAACCCTTCCCCTGAAGGAAACTTTTCCTGAGCAGTGTGAAAGCAGGAGGGACGCTCAGGTCACCCCTCTTGCTGGGGGTCACTTGTAGGGGCAGAGTCCCCCCATCTGCAGCCACCACAGTGGGGGCAAACACGTCCCAAAAGGGCGAGTGGGGCACGGGAGTCACGGCAGAGCCTGTTTAACATCCCTGCAGCTCCAGCAGCCCCACAGCACGTGCCTGCCAGATGCTGCAGGTTTGGGGAGGAGGGGAGGGGAGGTTCAGAGGTCAAGGTCACAAGTGATGCCTGACTGGGTTCTTTGCGAAGGGGCCGTGCAGGGGGAGAGGGGGCTGGGAGGAAATACCAGCCCATGAGTGTAAATCCATCCCGGGTGGATTCACGGTCACATCTGCACATGTTTGGCTCAGGAGAGGCAGGATGCTGCAAGGCATGAGGGTTCCTCAGCTGAAAGGAAGGGCTGGGGAGGAGGCAGAGCAGCCTCCCAGGCTGGAACAACCTGGGATTCTCCTTCCTGCATCACTTTCATGCCTTGGAGAGCTGCGACTGCCCGGTACAGGATCAGCCTCTGGTTATCGATGTTCCCTCTCTCCTCCTTCTCGTCTCTGTGAGAATGAAATGCTGTCTTGGGAGTTGCAATTCCCACACTGACAAGGCTTGGAGCTCCCTCCATGCCCTGGGACCTCCTGGAGTGTGTCAGCCCTGTCTCCCTTGCCTGTCTCAGTATCAGTTGGCTCCTTGTGCTTGACGGGAGAAAGCTGCAGCCTCTGACGTAAGCCCAGACACTTCTTTCCAAGGCTCGAGACCAAGTCAAACAAAAGCAGACTGCACAATCAGGAACAAGAGCCCAGACACAAAGGAACAGTTTTGGGAATGCCACTCCTGCTTCCACAGGCAGTCACCCAGAGCTGTCACCTCCGGGTGGCCTTTCAGTGGCCTGGATCAAGATGGACATTCTCCACCACCTCCAGAAGTCTCTTCCAAGGTGAATTAGTCTATGGCAATCTCTCTAATGCACTTCCTACACCTCCTGTCGCTGCAGGGGATGTTAAACAGACTTGCAACAACTCAAAAGCCATAAATCTTGATTTGTCCCCAGCCCAGCTCTTCCAGAGAGCAGCAAGGAACTACACCAGTAACACCAGTTACTGCTTCTGGAGCACAGTCAAACCCTGCCCATCAAGAACCACGACCAACTGGCATATTTAAGATAGAAAAATATAAAATCTGAATCATTAAACCACAAGAACCAAAAATACGATATCTAAGCACTGCAACCTATAACAAGTGTGCCTGGGCTAAACAGTGAGGCACAGCATTTCTGCTGCTTTAATTTAATTTGGGGTCACTTTTGCTCAATCAGCATCCAAAAAAAAGGTAACGGACTGGTCACTGAGTGTGGGATCTGCTGCTTTTTAGGCATCTTCAAGCCAGGGAGTAACTCTCACTGTGATCTGGCACAGGGTGCCCAGAGAACCTGTGGTTGCCCCATCCCTGGAAGTGTCCAAGGCCAGGTTGGACAGGGCTTGGAGCAACCTGGGCTAGTGGAAAGTGTCCCTGCCCATGGCAGGGGGTGGGACTGAATGCTCTTGAAGGTCCTTTCCAACCCAAACCATTCTGGTGTCCTACAGAGAATATGCCAAGGAAGATCTCCAGCTTAATTCTTACTTTAAGACCAGCAGTTGTGACTAAATTTGGAAAAAATCTTTCCTCTTAGGAAAAACATCTCATCTGGATTTAAAGTCTTCCCAGCAACTGAAACTCCACCACAGCCCAACCTCGAGGTAGGCCAGCAGCAAATGAAATTATATATACAGTCAACATATGGGATGTTAGAGCTCCTGTGGGAGGTTCCAATGAAAACCAGCAGAGCTGTGGAAGAAAATTAACAGCACTTTTACTGCAGAAGGTACAGAGTTCCCAAAAGTCCACTCATTTGGAGAGTAAAAGCACGAGTAAGGAATTCTAAAAAGAACCTATTAATATGGATTCAGAAAAGTGCCTCCACTGGACAGGAGCCTTGAGCTCTGCTTTGACAGAGCCAGTAGAGAAGATTTGGCTCAAAGCAAGGTTAGCAGCTTAAGGGCTTAACCTGAGAGAGGGGGGAAGCGTCACAGGCATCCTCTGCCTCTAAAGGACAGGATGTGGTTTTCCAGGACCCACCCAGTGGGAGCAGGATGGCTTCTGCTTCCCACAGGTGCGTGGGGAGAACATACAGTCCTAGAATGGGACCCCCAAGGAACATCCAGTCCAGCTCCTAGCCCTGCACAGCCACCCCAACAATCCCCCCCTGTCCCTCAGAGCGTTGTCCAAACCCTCCTGGAGCTCTGGCAGCCTTGGGGCTGTGCCCACTGCCCTGGGGAGCCTGGGCAGAGCCCACCACCCTCTGGGGGAAGAGCCTTTCCCTGAGATCCCACCTAATCCTGCCCTGACACAGCTCCAGCCATTCCCTCAGGTCCTGAGATGGGCAGTGTTGGTCCATCCTCAGCAAGCTGGGGTGAGTGGCTCTTCCTGGGGCTGGGAGCAGGTCAGGGGTGGGTGGCCAGCCTGGGAGTGCCCACCTTCCATCCAGGTTCCAGCCATCCTGAGGGAGAAGGAGCAGGGATGGAACCACCTGCCAAGGGCAGCATCCAATTTACAGCCACCAAGGCAACCTCAGCCCTGAGGTCTTTCTCCCTTTTTCTTTGTAGATTTAAACTCTTCACCCCATGTCCTCTGATCACTGGGCAGGACAAGGAGGACCACATGGCATCATGAAGACCACGTCTCCTCACACTTCATTCAAGCAGACCTTTCAGTTTGGCATCCTCAAAAGTAAGAGTCACAAAGTTCCAATAATGCCAAAAAAAAAAAAGAGAAAAGGCAAAGAAGGAAAAGCCCAGGAGTTATTTAACAATCTGCTCACGCAGAAGTCGCTGCCAGAAAGCGAGATCTGACTTCAAAACCCCTGTGCATCCCTAATGACCTTTTAATAGCTCTCATTACTGAACATCTCACTCAGCCCTGTGACATCCCCCCCGCCAAAACAAAGCCCAGCATTTCCACAGGCCAAGCCCAGCTGTTTAATTGATCCATTCAAGGACTTCAAAAAAGTATTAATAACACAACTCTGCTGAATGAAAGGTTTCGCTCCTGGGCGCAGATGCCTTCCCTGGATGGCAACTCGTTTAACCTGCCTCTTTAATCAGGCATTTCCCACTCCCAGGGGAAGCTGCCATGGAAAATGTGGCTTAGAAACAAAGGCACGGCAGCAGGAAAGCAGAACAGGTAATAATCAAATCTATCTCTTTCACTCTGACATAACCTGTCGTAATGTTCAGCATAAACACGCTTAATTGTTAATAGAGGGATAGAAATCATGGAATGACTGAGTGGTTTGGGTTGGAAGGGACCTTAAAACTCATCCTGTTCCACCCCCTGCCATGGGCAGGGACACCTTCCACCGGCCCAGGTTGTCCAAAGCCCCACCCAACCTGGCCTTGGGCCCTTCCAGGGATCCAGGGGCAGCCACAGCTTCTCTGCCCAACCTGTGCCAGGGCCTGCCCACCCTCACAGGGAAGGATTTATTCCCAATATCCCATCTAGTCCTGCCCTCTGGCAGTGGGAAGCCATTCCCCCTTGTCCTGTCCCTCCATCCCTTGTCCCAAGTCCCTCTCCAGCTCTCCTGAAGCCCCTTTAGGCACTGGAAGGGGCTCTCAGGTCTCCCTGGAGCCTTCTCTTCTCCAGCTGAACACCCCCAGCTCTCTCATGCCCCAAAACACATCACCTCAGGGTCCCACATGGTGCTCCACACATCAAGAATATCCCAATAAATTCTCCTCACTCCTCCCTGATATTCATGCTTGAGGTTTCTTCTACTGTCTCTTCTCATTTACACCTTTCAGAACAAGCCAAGTCATCCTCCACTCATGACCTGCAGTTTCTCCCAGCTGGTGGGATCTGCTCCAAGCATTCCCATCAGCTCCACTGTGATCCAGAGCTCTCTGCTGCAACTGCAATGGCACAAACCTGGCACTCCCAGGGCTGGGAGAGAGGGAATGCTGAAGTGTAAGACAGAGCAAGCTGGCAAAATAACAGCCCTTCTTTAAAACATCATGTCTGGCGGGTTCAAGAAGAAAACCATAAAGAGAGGAGCTAATGAGCAGAACTGACTGCCTGGCTGTGTTTTGTCTCACAGAGATCCCAGCTCAGATCTCAGCTTGGAGCCACTGCAGGAGGAGGGAAGGTGTCTGTCTGGCATCACACCCTGCTTTGTGGATGGAAACCACCACAGCTACTGCAGAGCGAAAAATCAGGGAGTCACAGCCCTGCTCTGTGTCACAGGCACCCCATCCCACTGCTCCCCAGTTTGTTCCCAGCTTCAGAGGCTGTGGATGTTCCAGTTCTCAGGAATCGCCCACCGTGGTGTTGGTTATTGCACACATTTACAGAGCCCCTGCAACACGGAGCTCTCAAAGGGAAGAGCACTCAGTATCTGCTCAATCCTTAGCTAATTCCCAGCCATGGAATCACAGAATCCCAGGGTGGTTTGGATTGGATTGGAAGGAACCTTAAAGATCATCTACTTCCAACCCCCTGTGCCACCCTCTCTCCAAGCCAAGGTACCTAGCAACCAGACCTTTCCCCAACTCCCAAAAAATTAAACAACCAGGGATAGTAGGCTTATCCCATCAAAACCATTCAGTATGGAAGATCTCTGGCCCTTCCCTGCTCTCCCCCCATGCTCTCCAGGTTTCCCCTGCCAGCTCCAAACAGCTGGGGCAGGCTGTGAGGAGCATCAGCTGCATCCTCCTCCCCAGAGCAGCAGGAGGGACTGTCCCTGCATCTGTCACAGATGAGTTTGGGACTGAAGTGCTTTAAGGTGTCTCTTAAAGCAACATATAAGCTCCCTCCTTCTCCTGTTTCTCCAAATTCCCGTGGAAATATTTTATGTCTTATCTCCATGTATCAACTTTTGAACACATCTGTGTTCAGTGAGTGGGGAGGTGGATCTCTGACAGTGCCAGTCAGGAGGGGAGTCAACTTCCAACAGATGAAAGTTAATCACCTTCCCACACATAATTTTTTTTTCCTTTAAGAAAACAGAAACTGCTGCTTGAACGATTTTAGAAGACCAAATATAATTTTAAAAAAATTACTTCATTCACAGTTCTGGCGAAGCAACAAAAACCAAGTGTTTTCCCTGGGCTAAATCTGTTTGCCTTGTGCCCAACCCCTGCAATTTCCCTGCAGCAGGTTCAGAAGGTGATAAGGTGAGATCCCATCCCCAGTGCTGGTTCCCAATGCCACACAGAGCTCTCAAGAGAACATTAATGCAGATTGTGGGATTCCTTAGAGGAGGAAGAAAGGCTATATGGACACTCAGAGATTCACACCACGCTGGGAAGGGGCTGACACCCCACGGGGATGTCATTCAGCCTCACCCCACGACTCCACTCTTGGCAGCAGCTCCTCCTGGCAACACTTTTCTTGGTGGCAGGAAGATTCTGTGCCAGTTCCTGGCAAACACCCAGGCTCTGGGCAAAGCACCCACAGGAACTCCCCAAAGCCAAGGAGCGTGAGAGCTGCAGCAGCTACGTGAGGTTTGGCCCTGGGATGTGTCATCAAGGGGGTTAAATATTTGGGGGAGATTGGAGATTAGGAAGGAATCCTTCCCTGGGAGGGTGGGCAGGCCTTGGCACAGGTTGCCCAGAGAAGCCGTGGCTGCCCCATCCCTGGAAGTGTCCAAGGCCAGGTTGTACAGGACTTGGGATAGTGATGCAATAAGGAATTTTTTTGGTGAGAACAATCAGTCACTGGAAGAACCTCCCCAGGGATGTGGTGGACTCCCCATTCCTTGAGGTTTCCAAGACACAATGGGATGGGTTTCTAGACCATCTCCTCTAGTCTCCCTGTGGGACCAGATGATCTTCTGAGGCTCCTTCCAACCTGGGTCATTCTGTGACTCTCTGATTTCACAGGGGGTCAGGCTGCTGAGCACCCTGGGTTCCAACACACTGCAGCCACCCGGAGAGCCATCGTGTCACCTCAGCTCTCCCTGTCCCCTCCAGGCACCAGGGGAGGGAGAAGAGGCAAAGGAAATCAGGAAAAACAAATCCAACCCCTCACAGCCAACCCTGGCTCTCCTTCCTGCAGAGCCACTGCAACTGTCCATAAAATCACCATGGCAAAGCTGAGGAGACAGACACTTGTGGCCACAGGGTGAGGGGTCGATGTGTCCTTCCATCCAGACACATCCTTCTGTCCTGCTGCATCCCTCCATCCCACCGCGTCCCTCGGCCCTGCCACCCGCCTCCCATCACCCACCCAGCACCCACAGCCACGTGCCAGGGCACCCTTGTCCCCAGCAGCACCAGGATCAGCTCGATGTGACCTGAGGTGGCCTTTCACCCCGCAGGAGTTACACTGCCAGGAGGGACCCGGACAGAGGCAAAGTTCCACGTGGGCAATTAGTGCTGCACTAATTACCATCATTGTGGGACAGAGACCCACCGTCAAGGTTGAGGCGCCCTAAACAGAAGCTGATTTTTGTCACTTTGTTGCTCTCTTGAGTTCTTGGAGTGGGAAAGCCAGGGGAGGAGGGTGCTTAAGTCTTAAATTGGTTTTCTTCTCAACTGATGACAAGAGAGCAAAGCTTTTCAGCCGACTGCTCCACGCCAGGTTGAATGAAGCCTTTGCACAGTGAAGGAAGAGTGGGCACAAGGAATCCCTCTGCCACCAGCTGGCAGTCAGGAAGCACTTCCCTCCTTGTCCCTGCACAGCAGAGCCCACGGCAGCACCGGGTCCCACCGCGCTGCTACGCCCCAGGGTGCAGCCACGGGGCCAAGGATGCTCGGCCCCTCGCTGAGCTCTCCCACGCTCACTGCGCTGGGAAGGAAGGGGACTCAGACAGCCTTGCCAGCCTGGTTTGGTTAAAAATAGGGAGCAAAGCACCAAGAAACATAATAACGTTGCTCTGGGTGGTAGGTGGGGTGAACATCCATCCACACTCTTTTTAGAGGAAGGAAATGAGGTTTCTGTGCTCACCTTTGCCCCCCAACACGCCGCCAGAGCTGACGGGCAGGAGCAGGGAGAGCCCCTTTCCCCACCTGCCTGGGCAAGAGTTGCCACACCAGCAAACCCTCCCAGATGCCAGAGCATCCGCATGGAGCAGGGACCACTCCTTACAACCTCTGGGGCCGAGCCCTGAGCCTGTACCCAGCCAGGGCCACGAGGACTGAGCCCAGCACCCAAGAATCCCCTGACCTCCACCAGCTTTCCAAAGGGTTTTTCTTCCCAGACAAGCCCCAAACACACTCCCCGAAGACCAAATGACCCTACACACTGCAGCGTCCAGGGAATGGGCTCCTCTCCTTGGAGCTGAGCCATAACCATTCCCAGCTCCTGCCAGTGGTACCACAGCCAGCATCCCTTGCCCACACAGGCAGTGCCATCCCCAGAGCCCTGCACTGACTGCAGGGCTGTGAGAGCCAAGATTCCTATAATATATACATATATATTTATATATATAGCACACAGTGAACATACACAATGAGCTCTGGCTTCCTCAACCGAGGGTGGAACAACGTTACGTCAGCCCCCACGGCCAGGACCTCAACCAGGAGCAGATGGTGGCTGCTCCTGCAAGAAATTAGGAGCTTTTTGGGAGCCTGCCCTGAGGAAGGGGGTGTGAGCAGCCACTCCAAGCTGCTTCTCACACCAAACCCTGTGTCTGCCCCTGGAATCTTCCACCTAAAACAAGCCCAGCTTAGGGCTTGAGTGTTTGGAGCTGGAGGGTCCTGTCAGTGTTTCAACGAGGGCAGGCACTGGTTTGGTGTGAGAGCACATGGCCCAGGTCACACTGCTCGTTTTGCCATGGGAATGATGCCTGTATCATCTGGCTCAGCTCCTGGTAAGCTGATCTGATCACAAACCTGCAGCATGTGGGTTATCCATTACACTTCTCCTCCAGAAAATCTTCCCCTAAGGAACAGCACTTATTCACCCTTGAAAACCTTTCCCAGCACAGCAGAACTTAAAGGGAGTGATTTCCACCTACTACCATGCAGAAAATAAAGGTGCAAGCAGCACTGGCATCCTTTTGTGCTCTGTGGTGGCACATAAGGGACCGCGGGCTGTGAGGGCTGGAGCTGGCTCAGGGCAGGATCCACACCTGGATCCAGAGGGAGAGAGAGGTTTTAGGAAATGAGGCTTGTGGAAAAGTTTAAGAGTTTATAAATTGGTCTAATCTGGAAGGATCTCGTGGGGATGCTGCCAAACTTCAGATATGAGCTGCAGCTTCCAGAAATACCAATCCATGCTGAAGACAGGGATCCTGGGAACAGCTGGGGATCCTGGGAACGGCTGGGGATCCTGGGAACGGCTGGGCAATTTGGGTTCAAAGTTTTCAAATAACTCAGCATGGGACACACACATAACAGAGAAGCTTTTCAATCCAAACAGCTCAAATTTGGCAAAGTCAAACACCACAGCAGAAGGCAGTGGCCTTTGTCCGAGGGAAGGCAGCAACTTACCCCTACCCTATTCCTGGGCAAAAGGAGGATTTTAGGGTGCAAAAGGGCCCTTTCATCCAGCGGGTAACAGCTGGAAACTGATGCTCAGAAAATCAGATCTCAAATAAAGGGGTTCTTCAAATGGAGCTGAAGCCCAACAACCCCCAGTGGGTTCTTCCCTCCATCCTCTGGTGCAAAAACCTTCGGAGAGGAGCCCACAGAGGACTTTGTGGATTAAAAACTGCACTGTCAAAAGATGCTGGTGGGGTCTCTCTGGGGTTCTCACAAGTCCTGAGAGCCCCAAAAGTTTAGTCCTTCGTGCTCTGTCCTCACAGCCGAGGAGAGGCTCAGGGATGTTCTGCGGGATGGGGGTAGAGGCAGTGACTCCTGTATTTATGCCACTTTAAATGCACAATTTAGGGTCTTGTCAGGGAGAAAAAATCAGTAAAACCATATCATTGCCTAACTGAGGACTCCAGGACCCTCTATAGTGGGAGGGCATGTGGAGATGACATGAAGAATCCATTTCTGGTATTTCTGGAGTTTTAAGAAATCTGACTTGAAACTGGTTAAGATTATCAACATTTTGTATAGCTTTACACAGGCACGGACACAAATATGGTATCTATAAATATCTATATTTATGAAAACCACATGCAACCATCCACACACAGACAGTGCTACCAAATTGCAATGTACAGATGATTTTGCATATTTACAGCAGGTTCAACGTAATTTTACCAAGCCCATGTAGACATCCTCAACACAAGCACATGGCACCAAAACAGCCCAGACCGGAGGGGCCTTGCTTCACAAAACTGGATCCAACATTTTGGAGTCCCAGACCTCCAGCAGGAGAATTTCCTGAAAGACTATTTTCACCAACCCTCCAGCAAGAAATACCATCTGCAGGAGCCAAGCAGTGCATTTTTGGATGCATCCCTTAATTAAGCAGATTCTAATTGGATGGCTCTAAGCTTTAATTAATGGCAAATTGTTGGGGCGCTTTCGTTTTTTGGATTGTGTTCCCAGACAGGATTTTTCTGGGTTGGTTTGGGGAGTTTTGTGTTTTGCAGAGCCGGGCTGCAATTATTATTTATTGCACTTCATGAGGAAAAACCAGCTCCCAGGAGCCCTGGAGCCACTGGACTCCCACTGCACCAAGGAGCTTTCCCACTTTCTCCTTCTTCCTAACCAGAGCACCTCCTGAGTGGCGGGGTGAGCTCAGCAAAGCCCTGGAGACCCCCACGTTGTTCTCAGCAGGCACATCTGGGCACTGAGGACTTGGAGGGGATGCTCAGAGGCAGCTGAGGCTTGTCCCATCCCACAGCATCCCAAATCCAGAGAGACTCTGTCAGTGCCACCTTTCCCCCACCATCATGGACCTCCAGCACTGCAGGGTCTCACTCAGGAATCGTTGCAGCTCCCAGAAAAAAAAGAAAAGAACCAGAGGAGATCACAAAGATGCTCCAAGGGCTGGAGAACCTCTGCTCTGGAGCCAGGATGAGAGCATTGGGGGTGTTCACCTGGAGAAGAGAAGGGTCCAGGGAGACCTGAGAGCCCCTTCCAGTGCCTAAANACCTACTACCATGCAGAAAATAAAGGTGCAAGCAGCACTGGCATCCTTTTGTGCTCTGTGGTGGCACATAAGGGACCGTGGGCTGTGAGGGCTGGAGCTGGCTCAGGGCAGGATCCACACCTGGATCCAGAGGGAGAGAGAGGTTTTAGGAAATGAGGCTTGTGGAAAAGTTTAAGAGTTTATAAATTGGTCTAATCTGGAAGGATCTCGTGGGGATGCTGCCAAACTTCAGATATGAGCTGCAGCTTCCAGAAATACCAATCCATGCTGAAGACAGGGATCCTGGGAACAGCTGGGGATCCTGGGAACGGCTGGGGATCCTGGGAACGGCTGGGCAATTTGGGTTCAAAGTTTTCAAATAACTCAGCATGGGACACACACATAACAGAGAAGCTTTTCAATCCAAACAGCTCAAATTTGGCAAAGTCAAACACCACAGCAGAAGGCAGTGGCCTTTGTCCGAGGGAAGGCAGCAACTTACCCCTACCCTATTCCTGGGCAAAAGGAGGATTTTAGGGTGCAAAAGGGCCCTTTCATCCAGCGGGTAACAGCTGGAAACTGATGCTCAGAAAATCAGATCTCAAATAAAGGGGTTCTTCAAATGGAGCTGAAGCCCAACAACCCCCAGTGGGTTCTTCCCTCCATCCTCTGGTGCAAAAACCTTCGGAGAGGAGCCCACAGAGGACTTTGTGGATTAAAAACTGCACTGTCAAAAGATGCTGGTGGGGTCTCTCTGGGGTTCTCACAAGTCCTGAGAGCCCCAAAAGTTTAGTCCTTCATGCTCTGTCCTCACAGCCGAGGAGAGGCTCAGGGATGTTCTGCGGGATGGGGGTAGAGGCAGTGACTCCTGTATTTATGCCACTTTAAATGCACAATTTAGGGTCTTGTCAGGGAGAAAAAATCAGTAAAACCATATCATTGCCTAACTGAGGACTCCAGGACCCTCTATAGTGGGAGGGCATGTGGAGATGACATGAAGAATCCATTTCTGGTATTTCTGGAGTTTTAAGAAATCTGACTTGAAACTGGTTAAGATTATCAACATTTTGTATAGCTTTACACAGGCACGGACACAAATATGGTATCTATAAATATCTATATTTATGAAAACCACATGCAACCATCCACACACAGACAGTGCTACCAAATTGCAATGTACAGATGATTTTGCATATTTACAGCAGGTTCAACGTAATTTTACCAAGCCCATGTAGACATCCTCAACACAAGCACATGGCACCAAAACAGCCCAGACCGGAGGGGCCTTGCTTCACAAAACTGGATCCAACATTTTGGAGTCCCAGACCTCCAGCAGGAGAATTTCCTGAAAGACTATTTTCACCAACCCTCCAGCAAGAAATACCATCTGCAGGAGCCAAGCAGTGCATTTTTGGATGCATCCCTTAATTAAGCAGATTCTAATTGGATGGCTCTAAGCTTTAATTAATGGCAAATTGTTGGGGCGCTTTCGTTTTTTGGATTGTGTTCCCAGACAGGATTTTTCTGGGTTGGTTTGGGGAGTTTTGTGTTTTGCAGAGCCGGGCTGCAATTATTATTTATTGCACTTCATGAGGAAAAACCAGCTCCCAGGAGCCCTGGAGCCACTGGACTCCCACTGCACCAAGGAGCTTTCCCACTTTCTCCTTCTTCCTAACCAGAGCACCTCCTGAGTGGCGGGGTGAGCTCAGCAAAGCCCTGGAGACCCCCACGTTGTTCTCAGCAGGCACATCTGGGCACTGAGGACTTGGAGGGGATGCTCAGAGGCAGCTGAGGCTTGTCCCATCCCACAGCATCCCAAATCCAGAGAGACTCTGTCAGTGCCACCTTTCCCGCACAGGTATGGACCTCCAGCACTGCAGGGTCTCACTCAGGAATCGTTGCAGCTCCCAGAAAAAAAACAAAAAACAGGTGCAAGTTCAGAAAGTGCTCCCTTAAAAATCAACCTCTCCACCATTTCCAGGCTGACTTGCTGCTCCTGGTAACATGTGAATTAGGGCTCAGGGGATGGATTTGATCCATTTTAAGCACTATTTGCTTAAAGAGCACAGGTGTGCTCCAAGGGGGACAGGACACCAGGCATCCCCATTCCCGGAATGCTGGAGTCCATTCCCACCCATTTCTGGCAACCTGGGCTCTCCCAAGACCCTCAGCAAGCACCCGTTTGGGAATAGCTACAAACACAACAAACAGCCACAGCCCAGTTTTCCTCCCAGATGGATCCTTCTTTTACAACCCAAAGTCCCAGCTGGAGTTCATGTACTCAAACACTGACTTGTGCCAGGCAACATCCATGGAAACCACCGCTGCACCTGGACACGAGGGAGGAGATGGTGCCACCCCCAGGACAGTGATGCTGCAGGAATACCAACTGCTTGCGGCCCCAACCCCACCAGAAAACCAGGAGGCATCAACAAATCATCATATCCTGACTGAGCTGGCATGAGGAAAGAAGACAGAGAACCTTATTTCCTAGTGAAACCATCTAAGAAATAAATCTTAATTTTCTTCCAAGTCTCAGGTGCCACAACTGCCTTATGCCATGTCCTCTTTGTGTGGAGCAAAGGGAACACGGACTCTCAACCAGCTTTGAACACCAAGTCCCATCTCCAGCCATGAGCTGCTCTTCTCTGGCATTCCCTCCACACTTCACTTATTCCCCACTTGACCCGGGCTCAGTGCACAGAGCACCCACCCAGAGCCATGGGTCACTGCTCTGGTTCATAAAGCCAAGCCCAGCTCCAAGGTCAGGAAGGCCAGCCAAGCTCTGCAGCCGACTGCCACTCACTCCCCATCCTGCTTGGTGAGGGTATTTCTTGCATCAAGGCCTTCCTTGGAGCAGCATTGCTCCATCAGTAGGGACTGGCTGGAGAACAAAAGCCTCAGAACCAAAGGAGAGTCTTGTTTTAGGTCAAAGCCCGAGAAACCAGCACATCTGGAGGACTGTGCCTGATCCACCAGCTGGATCTACAATAAAACCCAAAAACCTTCCTGTGCTCAGGACCTTCGCCGGCCTGGGCATCTGCGCCCAAAGGGTAAAGCCACACACCTGGATGATGCTCAGTGAAATGTGAGGGTGGGGAGGCCCTGGCACAGGTTGCCCAGAGAAGCTGTGGTTGCCCCATCCCTGGAAGTGTCCAAGGCCAGGTTGGATGGGGCTTGGAGTAACTTGGGCTAGTGGAAGGTGTCCCTGTCCATGGCAGGGGGTGGAATGAGATGAGCTTTAAAGTCCCTTCCGACCCAAACCATTCCATGATTCCATGATTCCACGATATCAGACATCCCAGAAGCCACACACAAACCCCGGCAATCCCGGCTGCTCCGCTCCCGCAGGGAGAGGGACCGGCTCCCGCTCCAGGGATGGCTGTGCCACAGCAACACCCCCAAAGACAGTCCCACCCTGCCCGCCCCCCAGC
>VWZF01002545.1:0-43853 GCA_013396755.1 Sclerurus mexicanus
CAGAGGCGGCGGGGGTCGGTGAGGGGGATCTGGGGTTGGCAGGAGGAAGCCGGGGTGGCGAGGGGGTTGAGGGCAGGGAAGGGGGACCAGGAGGAGGGACAGGTGCTGCGGAAGGGCAGAGCGAGGGGTGGAGGTGGCCCTCCCCTCGCCTGTGCCTTGTCCCTTGAGCCCCCCGTGCCCCGCAGGGAGCCCAGCGAGCAGCCGCTGGTGTCGCGGCTGGAGGGGGTGACCCTGCCCGGGGCCCTGCCCGTGAGGAGCTGTGCCCGGGAGCTCCGGCTGCCCGTGCACGAGTGGCCGCACACCGGGCCCCGGGGGCACTTCGACGTGGGGGTGGTGGCGTCCTTCGGCCGCCTCCTCAGCGAGGACCTCATTCTGCAGTTCCCCTAGTAAGTGACTGGGCAGGGCATCTGTCGCTGCGCTCTGGTTTTGAGGCAGCACCCGTGACTTGTGGTAGGTGAGGTCTGGTTCCACCCTGGGTTCATCTGCTGGGCCTGAGCCTCGCTGCTGTCAGCGTGAGCTTCGCTGTCCCTTAATGCATTGATGTAAATTTGTGCCAGGGTTCAGCAGAATGTGTTTCCCTTCATTCCGCTGATCTCTCTTGCTGTGTTTGCTGAGAAACTGAATTTTACGTAGTGTGAATTTTTCTTTAAGTATTTATGTAATCCAGTAACAGTTCAGATGGTCTGAGTAGATAATTCCTGCAGTAGTTTCGCTGTCATGTATGCTGCACACCCATCTGTGCGTGCTCCAAGTACACTGTTCTTATTCTAACTTTGAATGATTTTATTTCAGTGGTGTGCTGAATGTCCATCCCAGCTGTCTCCCACGGTGGCGTGGTCCTGCACCCATCGTCCACACAGTGCTTCATGGTGATAAGGTGACTGGGGTCACAATTATGGAAATAAGACCAAAAAAGTAGGTTTGATGTGCTTTCCAAACCACTCACTCTTGCTGTTCCCCCTCAGAACTTAAAATCATCACCACTGAAGTAATAATTTGAATTTTCCTATACAGTGACTGTTATTTAATGTGCGTGTTTAATATTAAAATTTAAAACACTTAGAAATGTTTATCAGACCATATGAGATTTGTCACAAATACAGTATTTTAATGACTGTGTAATTTGCACTCTGGGCCTGTTCTCTGATTCTTAACATTATTACGGGGAGCAGAGAACACTCACACGGCTCTATCAATAGACTTGGTATGACAGGACAGAAAAAATCTGGTTTTCAGACTTCAGAGTGACCTGTAACCTCCTATAAGTGAACAGACGACAAGCAACTGCCTGTCTAGGCATGAGAGAGTTTATGTGGTTTAGTTTCAGCCCAAACTCTGGCCTAAAAGGCTGTAAAAACACATTACCCTAGTTATCTTTTCTTTCTTAGATGCTTGTCTGATTATAGATCTCAGGAAAGTGCAGAACAAGTTTAATCTGAATACTTGAGGTTGTTTTCTTCTGAGATCTCATGTTCTGAACTGTAAATTGTGTCTTCGAACTGTAAATTGTGTCTTCATATCAGTCCCAGCTTGCTGAGGTGAATCTTGCTGCCAGGATAGATCTGATATTCTTTTCCCTGTATTCTCTTGTGAACCAAACATTATTTGATAATGTGAAATGATGTGTGGAAAATATTTTTAGAGGGGGAAAAAGGGTAATAAGTAACTGAGTTAGTGTACTGAATGTAGGGTTTTGAACTGCTAATTGATTTCAGCTTCTCCAGTAAGGTTGTGTGTTTTCTGCTCACAGGTTTGATGTAGGTCCAATTATTAAGCAAGAAGAGGTGGCTGTTCCTCCCCACTGTACAGCACAGGAACTGGAAGGGATGTTAGCAAAGATGGGTGCAAACATGGTAAAGTCCTGCCAGCTGTGTCACCTCCAATTAGTACCTTGCTTTTAACATGTGGAAACACAATTCTTATTAATCTTGTTCTGATTTAACCGCAACTCTAAGAGGAGAATGATCTGAAACTTGATGTTTGTGAGCACTTTGCCTTGCTGAGAGCTGAGTGCTCTGTGATCAGCTCTCACTGTTGCTCCTGTTGCTGTTTTGCTTCCATTCAGTGAAGAACACAAGTCCTGTGTGTGGAAACAGTGCAGGTTCTTCTTTCTTTGAAGTGAATATCTGCTTTTTCATCTTAATAATCAGCTTCAGTCCCGTTCTGGGATTAATATCAGTGAGGATATCATTCATAAAAGAATACTTGGGTTTTTTAAGTGTAATTCAGTGGAAAGGATGTCTTTAGTGTGTTTGTGTGTATGATGCAAGTCTTACATACAAACCAATTTTCAAAAAGCTCACAAGAAAGTTTCACTGTTGAAAAATTGAGTTTTACTTTATTATTGCTTAAACTTGGCTTGGCTAATACCTTGTTTGAAATTTAATCTTGCAGCTGCTGGCAGTTTTGAAAAACTTGCCTGAAAGTTTAAAAAACAAAAAAGAGCAGCCAAAAGAAGGAGTAACATTTGGTAGGTACACATCCTATTTAATATGACTTGTTCACTTTTTCTTTTGTCAGATGGGAAACTAAGTTTCCTGCTGTGCTGGGTTGTATTTTTGATAGATTCCTTTCTCAGTGTGGTCTCTTCACTGCCTTCTCTGGCTTAAAAAATCATGCAGAGGGAAAAATACTTCAGAAATCTCCAGACTTGCTACATGAGGTTTATTTTGCCTGTACAAGATGCAAATCACTGTTGATGTCACAAGGTCTGAGTTATTCTTCATGGTTGTAATGCAGACAAAAGGGTTACAGCTGTGTTTGTAAGCACGTTATCAGTTTGCAATGCAATAGGTAAATAAGAGAACAACTGAGAATAAAATACAAATAATCTGAACTGAGGTTTTTACAAAATGTTTTCTCTGGTTGTTGTCTGAGCTACCTATACTGGATGGTAAACCTGCCATTGGTTGGGGTAAACTGAGGTTTAAAATAGGATAAAGTACTACATCTTTTTGTTTGCAAAACAAAAATACAAAGTCTTCTAATTTCTGTTTTCCCTCCCAGCTCCTAAAATCTCTATTGCGAAGAGCTGTATAAAATGGGAGGAGCAAACAGCTGCACAAATAATTCAACTGCATCGTGCAATAGGAAGTATGGTAAGACACTGGATCTTTTTGAACCCTTTTCTGTCCTTTAGCATGGCTGAATTTGGTGCTGATATTTTAACTAATGACTAAACCTCACGTTTAGTTACTCTAGCCTCTGTAACCTAGCATGTCTCTTAAAATCCTGGTAGTTTAGCATTAGAGGTGGAAATAACGTGAAGGAGAATTCTAATGAAGCTCATCCCAAGTGTGAAATCAGCTCAGTAATTTTATATTGTTTCCTTAGCTCTGAGGTTTCCTCTGATGTGTTTGAGAGGGTTGGGAACACTACAGTGACATCTCTGCGTGGCAGTAAGCAGTGCAAACAGCTACAGCGAGGAGCTGTTGTAGCTAATAGCTAATTGCTTAACTCATTACTGCATGTGCTAATGGTTTGACGTGAGGAAGGACAATGAAAATCTCCTATCTAGACACATACATATGTTTTCCCCTGTTGTTATTATCACAGGTGTTTTGCATAAGAAAAAAAAACTAGACAGATGCCTGGAAATTGTGAAAATGTTCTCTGTGTGTCATCTGCTTCTGTTCCCAGTTTCCTTTGCAGACACTCTGGAACGATACTACTGTTAAACTTCTGGATTTTGTGGAAGTGGATAATATCCCTGGTTTTGCTGGTATTTACTTTTAAATTCGTATGTTAAGTTAAATTTTATAACAATTTTCTGTCGGAATCTGAGCTCCATGTGGGCTGAGGGGAATGCCAGAGCAAACAGAGTTAGTGAGCGTTCATGGATCAGATGCAGTGCCAGAGAGTGACTGTTCTGGTTCTTCCTGATCATTTGGTTATAATAAAACACAAAATATAATAAAATATTTTGGAGCACAATAGTGACTCAAGATTGTTATCATGCTTCAAAGAGACAGAATTGTTTCAAACCATTTTCTGTACTTGTTGGCATGAAAATGCAAGACAATCTTCCTTTGCTCCTAGATCAAATCCTAAATGACTGTGGAGCTGTTCCTGGTTCTCTGCTGTTCCATAAAGCGTCCCAAACACTGATAGTTCGATGCAAGGTAGGTTTTTCCCCTTTGTTTTATATTCACTGCCCCAAAGATGAGGTTTTTAGTGTTTCTGTGCTGCATAACTTTTGTTTTAATTGTCCATTGCTATCCTCTATACTAGTTTAGATTAGCACGAGACTTTTTGTTCCCTTAAACTTTTAATTTCCACTGACAGTCTTTGCAAGCAGAAATTTGACTTGTAAACCTGATGACACTAAATATGTGTTCTGTAAGCCAGCTGAAGCTGATTTTAAAATGTGGAAGAAGCTTACTGCCATTTTTTGTTTTTATTTCTAGGAAGGCTGGGTTGGAATCAAAACAGTTGTATTAAAGAAGAAACTTAAAGCAGTTGACTTCTACAATGGATATATGCACTCTTGGTTCCAGCAGAATTCATGGACAGTTCATCAGGAATGCAGATTTCAAACACTCAAACTTAGCACGGTGAAAAAAGACTCTGAAAGAAAGGGGACTATTGGCACAGGATAAAAAACAATAGATGTATTTTAAAATGTCTGTAAGTCAATAGCAGTATAAAATATTTCAAAGCCCACCTATAACATTCAGCTTGGTTAAGGGGTTTCTTCCCAGAGTGTTCAATCTTACTGTCATCTGTGTATTTTCATCGTGGGTTCCTGATGATACTCCTGTTTCCCCATCAAGCAACAGAGTCTCTGAATGCTGAAGGTGGTGAATAAATCCCTGTTTCCACTGTTGAGAAATAAATTTATTTTTGTACGATGCTCTCAATTTCTTCTTGAGGACTTTTGGTACAGTTTTCCTCAGGCATAAGTTTTGCACAATTGCATTGATCTGGAAATATTAAAATCCAGTGCTTCTCTAATTCAGAGTTCAGGGCTCACTGAGACATAAACCATCTAGTTTGATTTTGTTGTGGACCTTAAAATTCCCTTTGTATCCCTGCACTGAGATGAATAACTTAGCTGGGAAGATCTAGAGAATCTTATTCTGTCCATGATAATTTTCTTCCTTCTTTCTGTTTTCATATCCTAGGATACAGCCTGTATAATATTCGTGTGCCATGCATCCAGAAAGTTTACACTCTACCGTGATAGTTTGTTCATGACGAGGAGTTAATTTAATCCAAGCTCTTCCTCAACCTGCCTTTGGTTAATGACATGTATAAGAAAAGAGTATTTCAGGTGAAGAACCCCAAAACCGGTGACTTTTTTAAACTTCCTTGTCTTGGAAGCGAGGTAGCACTGTGAGGATAACAGCAAAATAAAGACTGGCCACATCGTAGGAGCTGCTCTAATGTTCATTGCTCAACTTTTTCCTGTTTTTTCTGAGTTCTACTGAAGTAAAAGCAAAAAATCTAGAAAAATGTGTTACATCACAAGGATTAAAATGTTTCTGAAGAAGCATCTGTTAAAGCAGATGCTGCAGTATTTTTCTTTAATTGCCATTGGTCCGACAGTTAATCTGCCTCTGACAGGTTTTCCAAAACACTCGATCCTCCAAGAAATCCAAGCCTATGAATCAGAGTCAAAAACTGGAAGCAGCAGCAAGGTGGAAGTCAGGCTCCTGTGGAGAATTCCTGTTGCCTCTGGCCCCAGACTCGGTGCAATTTGTGCTGCAGAAGTTCTAAACCCGGCAAGTTTGTTTCCAAGCAAATAATGTATTTTTGTGTTTTGCTCCTACCTACTCCTTGCAAGTGGAGGTTGTGGAGTCGTTTTGCTTTTATTCTGTTCAGATCAATCTGTGAAAGGCTAGTTATTCCTTATGCCACTAGAAAGGTGAGTTTTTTGTGTGTTTTGGGAGTTTTCTGGGTTTTGCCACATCACTGGTCTCAGGTGGGTGGCTGCTTGCCTTGTGTTTTCCCATCTAGAGCTTCTGGGAATTTTTCATCAGTTGTTTTTAAAGCACACTCACAGGCATCATTGGAATTCAAATACTCAATGTTTGCTGAGGATAAGTGGCTTTTCTAAAGCCCCTTCCCCACAGACAGGTTTTTGACACTAAGCTGCATGGTGAGGGTCTGGTCTCAGGCACCGACTGTGTCACAAGCTCAATTAGCAGAGAAATGAGTCTACCAAAAAAAAAAAAAACCCACCCAGAAACCCACTACCACAATTTAGAGAGAATTGTGATCACTAATGATAAAGAATTTTGGATTTATGAGAAGTATTATAGTTAACTGGGACTCAACAATTTTAGTGTTTTAGGACCCAACTTTTCTGATGTCCCAGGTGCCCAGGCAGTGGAAAATGAATTGTGGTTCATTTATGACCTGAGCAGAATGAACAGCGAGGTGTGACTCCCACAGAAGGAATACAGTATCAAAAGTTCAGGCAAAAAAGACCAAATTAAAAATTTTTAGATAACCAAACCCTTAAATCAACTGCTTTGTTCCTAGGAATGGCTTGAGGGAAATTCTTTAGAAGTTCTTTAACTTCTTTGTGTATATTTCATTGTCAGTTTTACATGGCGCTGTGTGAGACCTATTGCGGTCAGTCATTACTGGCAGGCAGCAATTCCAGTTCTCACTGAGGATAAAGCAACAGGACAGAGTTTCCCAGCGTTTTGGGGAAGTCCGAGGTGGCATGTGCCCAGGATCCCTGTAGATGGAGCTCGCTGCATCTCTTTTGGGCAAAACCCAAGGCCAGCTGGACAGAAGATGGTGAAAATCTGGTACAGAATGTCTTCAGTGAGTTGTTTAATAGCAAATAATGTCTAAACCATATTGCAGCCAGGATACCTGTGCTTGTAACTTAATCTTTTGATCTCTGCAGTTTGCTTTAAGGCTTCTCTTGCTTTCTATACACAGATAATTCTGTCTCGCTCAACAGTTACGTCTTACCTCTGAATATGCACAACTTTACCCCAGTTGTTTTAAGGTGCAAAATAAGGTAAGATTATTTTTTTGTGGAGGAAATCTTTGGCATGCTATTTTTGGCATGGTAGAGAAGCTTTAAAGGGAATTGGTGTTCCCCAGGCAGCTGTTAGGCAAAATGTCTCTTTGGAAACTTTGCTTTCACCTGGCTCTTCAGGGATTTAACTCAGTAGGTTATGAAAATCTGATTATTTTTGCAGAACAGGCAAAACAAAAATGGGGCTTTCACTGATGAGGTGTGGAATAGCATGTCAGGGTTGACTCTGGAACATAAGACACGGTGATTCAATCCCCAGTACCACTGCTGAGGTCGAGTACAGCCACCCTGGCCATTGGAAAGGGATCCTAGCAAAATAAAACATCTGTTCTCCTTTCAGAGGAGCGAGGGAGAGTAGCGGAGGCATTCACGGACCCAGCATCCGCCATGGCTCAGTTTAACATCACTGAGGCCAAATTACTGGCAGAACTGCAAAATGTTTGGGCACTAGAAGGGCTCTGCTGCTGGATATGGATGATTTCATTGTGGATTTCAAACAGGTGTTGGAGGGAGTGATATTTCCTAGGATGCTGGTGACTCGCAGTTAGATGCATCTGTTTCGTGTTCTGTAACCTTACTGCTCCCCCTGCTTCCTAGGAAACCTTTTTATTCCTGTTTTCTGAATAAATTACAAATAACCAAGTGTAAGTGACTAATCAGAGGAGTAGTTGAGTCTTTTTATAAAGTTGCTTGCAAAATCCCCAAGTAATTTGAAGGTTGAGGCTAGAGAAGAATATCTGTCCTTTTGTTTATCCTAACTGCTGACATCCTAATAGCTTCTGGGAAGCAGTAATTTCCCTTTTTTAGAAACAGAAGGGTAGGATAGGTCACTGGATTTATCTGAGGGTTGGAAATGAAGTGACCTTAATGGAAGGTGCTTTGCCATCAGCCACAAACCTGCTGACATTGAGGAGCCAGGTCTCCTGCCTTCAGCCTGTTCCTCAAGGTTGGTGGTCCGAAGGCCAGGGCTGAGGGAGGAGCTGAGTCCCAGCCTTCCTGCATTCCTCCAGCTGATGCTCCCCTTTGATATGTGGGAGTGTGGGTTAGGTTTCAGGTTGCAGAAAGGACATTGCCATGCACTGACCAGAAACACAAGCTGGAGAAGTCAGAACTGACATTGAACTGTAGCATAAAACTGGTGTGAGTGGGGGATGCCAGGGGCTGGTCCCGTATAAACTTGCTTAATGTATTTGGAACTATGGTGAAGTGTTAGCAGTGAGTGGTGCTTGTGGGACCAAGGTTGTTTTCTGTTGGTAGTGCTTAAGCACCCGTGTTTGAAACCTCTGTCTTGCTCTGTATCCAACACACTCTGCCAGCAGCCTCAGAGAGCTCAGGGACTCGGTGAGTGCACAGATTAGTTTGTTCCTCCAAGTCAGCACTAAGCTGCAGAGGGGAACAGTTTGGGGAAACTTGGAGGGCGTCTGGCTGTTCCAGGCTGTAGGGCAGTGACCATTCCAGTGCTGTTAAACAGACATTTCTCCCCAGGAGGAAGAACCCTGTACTCTGCTGTGTTTGACTGGCAAGCCCACATGCAGCACAGGGATCATCTCCTGAGCCTGCTTTCATCCATTTATCTCCTGGGTTGGTCTGTAGAAGTCATTTGTGTTACTTCACCCTCAAAGTGATGAAACTGAGTTTGGGATTTGGCTGTCTGTCTGCAGAGGAGGAGGGGAGCGGAGGGAAGAGACATTTCTCTGCACAAGCCAAGAACTCTGTGGGAAGGTCCAAGCTAATGCTCCCCACTGGCTGCCTTGGCTCTGGCTTACGCCAAGCCCTTGCAGCAGACCAGACACAAAAGAAAACACACAAAGTCTAAATTGATTGGTATGAAAAGGACGTGCCAGAGTGTTCCACAGCTCTTCCTTTTCTGCTTCTCTTTGACAACTGTCAATTTGCATAAAAACGTGGTTTGTTAGGGTTTTTTTTTACCTGTTTCAGCATAATGCAGGCTGCCCTGTGTCAGACCTGCAAATCTGTTCTGAAGCTTGCTAAATGCTATTGAAAGATTCCCCATGCCCTTGATGGGCTGTAGGTATGACAGCACAGACCTAGACCTGGCTTCATATCCATAGGGGGGGGATTGGTAGGAGAGGGAAACGTGTTTGAATTCTGGTTTGCATCCAGTAGCACTGCCCACCTATTTGTGATCCCTCTCGGTGGGAATTGCAGCGTTCGAGGATTGCTGGCTTGTCTGCACCCCAAAAATTCATTGCCAGTGTTTGGGAGTAAACAAACACATGATGTCTTCTGTGCTGGTGAGGTCCTTGATTCCACTCTAGAAGTAGTGAGGGAAATTTAATAGGCTGCTTGGAGAGGGACCACTGTCTGACCCCTTCTGTGGCCAAGTGTACCTTCCACTAAGAGCGGCTTCTTGCCCAGCAGTGTCCTGCTGCCGAGTGTGAGCGAAACCTGTCTTCTCCCTGTCTCCTCACCCAGCATGCTCTACATTGCCTGGTTTCCTGTAATCCTTAAAGCATGGGTTCCCAGCCCTCTTTCCCCTCCATCTTTTTTCATTCCTTGATCCATCCCTGCCCAGACCTGCTGCTCTGCTTCTCCCAGCACTGTTGCTGACTCTCCACATCTCAAGCTGGGGAGAGATTCCCTGACTGCAGCATGCTGTGGCCAAACCCTGGACCTGGGGGAGCACCAGGCACCCACCAAACCCCTCAGCTATACCCAGGATCAGTCTCACAATGGTAAAGGTGTGACCTCTTTGTGAACAGAAAGGTCAAATCCTGCAGGTTATTCCTTGCTCAGCTCTACATGTGGTTTATTTACTTGGGCATTTCAAACACAGAAATGACACAGAGTTGTTGAAGTTACAAAATTACTTTTTTTATTAACCTACCCTATCGTAGAGCATGGATTTTCTTGTCAAATAATGCAAGAAGCAAGAGAAAACTCTAGCTTTATCCACATGGAGCCTACAAATCCACATAGCTTCTCTGTGCTATTGAGCATGTGAGTTCTTAGAAATGCAGCTGCCGGTAGTTTAGCTTGAATACAGTCATTCTAAAACAAGCTAGAAATAAATAAAATACTTACATTTCAAGTACGAAACCTTGCAGTTGAATTCAGTATGAGGAACTCAGTTTATTCCTTTTCATGTTACCAACTACTGTACAGGTACTTGGGCTGGCAAAGTCTGCAGGTGCAGAACAGAAGAATGTTTTACGTACATGACTTAATTGAATCATGTGTTTAGTCTTCCCTTTAGGCTATCATGTGAAGCTGTTTAATGTCAGACAGAAATAAGATTTTTATGGATGCATTTAATAGGACACAAACTCACTACTGCTGCTGGCCCCCAGTTTTTGCCTGATGTCTTTCTGGTGGGGAAAAAAACAAGTGGCACCTTTATTATGTCTCACAAAAAATGACACCTACCAGCTTTCAATTAGGTTATTAGCAGGTTGATGTTACTTTCAAATCATATTTAACTGAGTGTGGGTGACTTCACCGATGCTCCTGTAGAGCTCTAGGAGACGGGACGTTGACCTCTCATGGGGATCCTGCCCTGGTTGTTTCGGCGGCTCGCCGGTGGCCTCCGGTACGCGGGGCTCTGCCCTGGCAGCACCAGAATGGACTGCTGGCCCGAGTTCCTCTGAGACTGGAAGATGCTTTGCTCCGTTGTGCTCCTCTCCGAACAGGTGAAAGTCAACCCAACGCCGACATTGCTCTTCATGGTTCTGGAGGTGCCATCAGATGAGCCATCGAAACACCTGCCCAGGGCGATTTCCTTGGCGATCCTTGGGTCTTGGTCGGTGACGGTGTAAATGCCATAGTTGTGGCCCAGCGGGTCGAGAGGTGCCAGCATGGTGTACTCGCTGGTGTCGTTGTTGGTGGCCATGGGCAGGTGGTTCACCAGGTACTCGTGGAGCATGCTGTTGACGCTCACTCGGCGGCAGCTGCCCTGTGGGACCACTTTGACGAGCGTGCGATCCACGCGGTCCTGGTCGAAGAGCATGCCACTGCACTTGAACTCCACACAGGCTGCCGACACGTCCGGCTGCGTGGGGTCACGGATGCTGCGGACGTCCCTGATCCCATAGAGCCTGCCAATGGTACGTGGGTGCGTCCCACCCATGTTACGAGATCTTACGTTCACCTCTTGGGGTCCGTTTATTTTTACTTTAATGTAGCAGGCTCTAAATTCCATGGGCTTGGGCCACCATGCGAGGTAGTCATCGGTCCAGCTCATGAGGTCATCTTCACTGAAAGGAACAGTGTTGAAGTCGTACCGGTCTCCCTCTATCCTGTAAAACCTGAAGTGAGCAGCACTGTGAGGAGCTTCCTCGCATTCACTAAGGTTTTCATAGGCATAAATAGGGCCGTTGTTCTCTTCTGGGGAATTGGGGCTTGGCTTGGCCATGTTAATGCTGAATGCTGTTTTCTTAGTGTTGGAGTCCTCGTGGTCTGTCCTCCTGTAGTTGAGCTTGTTGAGGTATGGCTGTGGCACCCCGATAGCGGCAGGGTTGAGTTTGGGAGCAGAGGGCACAGCTTCGAGCTCTTCACCTCCCATGCTTGCCAAGATATAAGCTCCGTAGGCCTCGGGGTTTTGCTCGTCGCAGAAGGCGGGCACGCAGGCACCATTGGGACCAGTGACCACACTGTCGAAACGGCCCCATGCTCTGGGGTTGGAGGAGAACCCTGGTTCTGGCTCCGTGTTTATAATAGAAATCACAACCCCTTGGATCTGCTCGCTTTGCAGGAACCTCTCACTTCTGTAGGCTCGGACTTTAACGTAGCACCGTCTGCTCTCTGGGACATCCAGGTTAAAAAGCCTCCTTTCTTTGATCTCCATGTTCCCAACCAAAAAAGTCCTCTCCTCCCTTTTGTGCCGTCTGTTTTTCTCAAGGTTGAAGTCCCCTTCTTCCTCCCACAACCCTGTCTCTGGGTTCAGGGACCAAAGCTTCATCTCTTGCAGGTGCTCTGGCATCTTGACCTGAGCAGCGTCCAGGTGAACCTTCACGTCTTCTGCGTTAAGGGACTCAGTGCCCTGTTCATCAGTGAAGTCCACGGAAAACATGCCGTACGTGCGGAGCGGAAATACGTCTCCTTCCTCATCTACAAAATTCAGGTCACTTTGTGTCACAGGGGCTATGGACGTGTTTCTCGGGTCCAAAAATGTCACACTGGCTTTCACTTTGCCTCTGTAGGCCTCTCCATTTTTCCTATAAAATGCATTGGGAGGAATTTCTAATTCAGCAATTGGGTCATCTTCTTCCATTTCTCCCAAAGAGATCACATTGGTTTCAGAGGATTCCAGCGTAACAGGGGGTTTCTTTCTTAGTAGCTTGATCTCATGAAACACAGCACCTCCATTTTCCTTGAAAGGCAGAACTTTTGTTGTGTTCACAAACTTCTGCAGCCGATCCACAAAAGTTAGAACCAGTCTCTCCATGTCTGCTGGGACGTGGATCGAGAAAGTTCCCTTGTAGCCAGTCATGCTCACTCTCTTGTTCCCCATGTAGACGTGGCCGAACCTCAGTGGCTCTCCGTTATCTGCTGCGGTGGCTCTGCCTCGAACCATTATTTTGGTCTCTGTGCATTTTTTGCAGCCACATTCCACGATCACTTTAGTGGGGAGCGTGTACCCATTGCAGGATATGTCTCTGGTTTCCATTTTGGATACCCCACAGCAGTAGGAGACATTGTCCTTACACCGGAGTCCCTTATCCAGCTTCCCCACACAGGTCTTTGATGGGCACTTGCCCACGTCGTAGTAGAAGGAGTCTGTGGCTTTTTGGAAGCAGTCATGAGGAAGTCGGATGAGGTGGCTTTGAGGCTGTGGATTGCAGGCTGCCTCTTCTCTTCCTGTTGAATAGGATTTCTTAATGAGCAGCATGAAATAGTTCTACAGTCATTGTTAGATGGTATGAAACCCTCTGAGCTAAACATTGCTCCTAGTAACAGTGAGGTTTTTCAGGATTCTGGCTAGCTGAATTCATCTGGCTTCATTTCAGTGAAGCAGGTAGCTCAGCTTTAGCTTTAGGTCCCTGACTACAAGCTGCTTTTAGGAACATCCCAGCTCCTGCTTACCCACAATGGCTATCCCACCAGCTAGATGTTCTGCAGCTGCCTGGCTTTTTGGCTATGGCCAGACTAAAATGTGTCCGAAGGTTTAAAAAAACCCTAAACACGTAGAAATATTCCCATATCAGCCAGCAAGTACAGTGAGAAATCTGCTGAAAGCAGCAGATTGAGCTTGGCAGGTCACCTGCAATCCAGAGCCCTGGTTTGTAGGGAGCATCTGGTTCATAACCAGCTCACGCAAGCTTATCTGCAGACGGACGCATGAAATAAATCTCAAGTATTTTTCCTGCAACTTTTCTTTCCCACACGTATCACAGTTTCTGGTTCCTGACACCGACACCTCCCTTGCTGCTTGGAGAGCATCAGGCACATTTTCTCTTACCTATGACATCCAGCTTGGCAACTTGGGACTTGGCCGACCCCCCGGCGCTGGTGGCCTTGCAGAAATACTCCCCTGACTGTTCCCTGTTCAGGTTCTTCAGAATCAGGTTGTTTTTATATTTGTACAAGGAGGGATCCAGCAGTGAGCCATTGTGGTACCTGCCAGGAACAGTTAAGGGGTCAGAGGCTGACTGCCTGGCTGGAGCGAGCGATGGCCTAATCCTGCATCCTGCCCTGTGGATTTTGCCAGACCTTCTGCCTTAGTTTCCCTGGTTTTAGTTTGGTTATGTGACATCACCTACAAATTATTCTCCTTGCCCTGGCAGTACTGAGATGTGGCTGCTGGGCAGCTGGCAGGCAGGCAGAGCTCAGTCTTTCTGCTGAGGTTTTTAAACTCTTTTTTTGTGTGTTTTTCCAGTGAATCCCTCAGCAGATGACAATGCTGTTCCAGCTCTGCACATCTTGAGGAATCACTTGCAGCAATCAGTTCTCGGCGTATTTAGCTGGTTTATAGCTAAAACACCACCCTTATGGAGATAAGGAGATAAAACTGGAATCCATGGGACAGCTAAGACTTTTGGCAGATGAAGCTGGAGTTCCTTACCAGAGGTAGCGGTCGGGGGCTGGACTCCCACGGGCATCGCAGCAGAGCGACACACTCTGTCCCACTCTCCTGGCTTTGTCCTCAGGGCTCCTGAAAACGTAGGGTTTGCCTGCAGGAGAAGGAAAAGGCCATCTCAGTACTCTTCCCCTCCTAAAATCACAGTTAATTTCTGCTTCCTGTGTAAAGCCTCCTGCATCCCCCTGTGGGGCTACCTGAGCGGTGCAGCTGCACTTGGAGCCCCAGGTTTCTCCGGTTGCTCTCAGGAATGGTGACAGTCGCTGTCGCATATTTGGCTTTCTTTATTTTAAGGGTGTTTTTGCCATCAGGACAAATCCCTGGGATCCTGAACATGCCTCTGTTATCAGCCATTGTCAACAGCTTGAGTTTCTCGGCTTGCAGGTAGACGCGGGCATCAGCAGCGGGCGACCCATCCTCGAGAGACACCTTCCCATGCAGAGTCGCATCCTCGCACATGCAGGAGTCACAGTCAGCATTGACACGGCCCATGGGGCAGGTGATGTTGCAGTCTGGAGGAGAGGCAAGGCAGGTCAAAAAGCAGCACCACGTCCCTGCAACACTCACAGCACGGTCTGGCGTCTGCTTTTAATTTATATGCAATAAGGCAGATACTGCATAAGGAATAAATTGTATCCAAAACATATTTTTCCTGATTATCCACAGCTGTGCATTAGAAACGCAGGGACGATGTAATTTTGAACCTGACAGTTAGTAGAAAGCAGCCACGTGGATATAATTACAGCTAGGAACTGTTATTTACCTTCCCCAAAGGGCTGGATTTCGGGGAAATTTGAATCCACATCAGCATTGTGAGCTCTTAGCTCAGCCCTGGCAAAATTACAAATCCAAATGCCTTAAACTTTCTAGGTTTCTGTTACCAACTCATGCCCAGAAGTCGTGACTTTGGTCTGTCCCAAAAGCTGTCTTCCCTTATTCGGTGGTATCCTGGCTTGGGCAGGATGTGGGGTAATTGCCAAGTGAGCATTACCCAATGGATTTAACAATTGGTCTCCCAGTGATTCTGGAACATATTTGTTGCCTATAGTGATTAATCCTAAATAATAATCTGTCTCTTCCCAAGGCTCAGGTCATTCCTTTTACAATCACAGAGCATCCCTGTCCAGAAGCTACCTGATAATTTTTTTCAAAGCTGGAAATAAACATAAGAAATCAGGGAAAACCTGAAACAACTTTCCTGCAGAAAACATCAACTGTTTTCAGAATTATTTGGCTAAAAGGGGATTATAAGAATAATATAATTGATTACAAGCCCCTTCAGGGCTGTGACAGTTTGATATTCCCAACACTTTCCTTCCTGGAGATTGCATGGAGGCAGCTGCCTGCAATTGCTGACTCCACCCTGGAAGCTGCTGTTATAATGAGATTAATGGGATTTTCTTCTATATTGCCAAGATCTTTATGAGTCCCTGATGATTCCCCGTATCTGAATCCCCCTGTTACCTTGCTATTGGTTATACACTCCCCATGCTCTGCCCCGAGTGCTCTGCAGCCCTGCTGGGGAATCACAAAATTCCGGCAAAGGAGAGAAGGATGGTGAAATGACAGTGAAGGGAGTACAATGCCTACATGGTGATGAGATCAGGACATCCTCCCCTGCCCGTGAGTGAGGTTATATATATATACACACATATATACAGCACCTGAGCAAACATGTCCAATGCAGAGCCGCCCTTCCTCAGTTGCTTCATTACAGTGCACGCCCCAGAGGCGCTCAGCTAGGCAGGATCTGGTGCGCTTCTGCACCCCGGTTTGGCCACACTTGGCTGAGCACTCGCTCCATTTCGACCACGGAGACAAAAACCTTTTTGAATCTTGCACCAGTGGACCTTGAATAACATCAGTGGTGTGTTACTGAGACGCACATTACAGGGACAGCTGCCCCAAAAATGGGCAGTTTTTTTCTTAGCAGCTTCTAACTAGAACCGACTATGCATTTGGATATTATGCACCACATGGATTAAATGAACTCAAAGCATTTCAGGGAGCTGGGAAATAAAGCACAAGAAGGCGTCTGAAGGCTTCTGAGTTAATTCCCTGCAGGCTACTGAATTCAGGATGATTAAGATAAACTGGAGGGGAGCAAAGTGCTGGTAGCTCATGCTTAGTGTTGAATAACTTTGGCTTAAAGGAAATCAAACACACATTGTCATTTAAATGCTGTCTGAGGGGCAATGCTTGCCTGTGTTTCAAATGTGGTTAAATAAGGGGAAAAAGGGGTAAAATTTTTGGTATGATCATATTGAATGTCTTTAACTAAACTTCAACATATGTTTTCTATAGGGGCAGCGTGTGTCCTATTGTGAGCACCACTTTTACTGTGTGCAAACCAGAAGCCTGAGGTGCTACTGAGCAGCCTGAGCACATCAGGGACCAGCTGACTGGTAAAACAGAGAGAGGTTGCAAAACACATTTAAGAGTTTAATACGGGGTTAGATTTTTAAAGGAATTTCTTCAATGGGGCTACTATTTGTTATTAATTTAAGCTACTTTGAATGGATGGGATCCACTCAAAGTCTGTGGCTTGGGCTTCTTTTAAAATGGCAGTGTTCTAACAATGTTTATGAGAATGTACTAGTGACTAAAGTTTCTAAAAATGAGGTTTCTTGGAGACATTTGCTGTGTCATCCCCTGTACCTACTCTTCCACCCAACTCATAATAAAGCAGGTTGGGTTATTTCCTAGAAAGGCAGACGGGCGCAGGACTGGACTGTTCCAATAGTGATGGTCAAAACCAAAGCAGGTGGGTATAAAAAACCTTTTAAATGAGAACAGCCATGGCAGCAGCGTGTCTAGTTTAGAGTGAGCTCTTGGCTTAGATGGACATGCTTTTAATCTGTTGGCACATCAACATCTTCAGTTTAGCACCCCGAGTAGCACATCCATGACCTTATTTAGCAATTTGAGGGATGCAGGAGGAGGTGGGCTTGGGAACACAGTCCTATCCCATTAATAAAGGCCCACTTGTGCTTGCCCCAAACAAAAATTGAATGTGCAACAGATTAGAGTTGGGTCTCGGCAAGATCCTAAGATCATTTGCGATGAGCTGCTTTCATCTGCAGGGCTGGCGATGATAGGATATAAAGAGGGGAGTCCAGAGGAGCAAAAGCATTTTATGGCTCTGCGTAGCACCTCAACAGCAGAAAAAGCAGAAAGGGGAGGAAGAGGGAGAAGCTGAGGGGTCAGGCTCTGGCGGGGACATGGGGAGGGACAGGACTACCCCATGGCACCTCCAGCAGGAACGTACTGCGTCTGACGTAGGTGAAGGCTGGGTCTCCCCGGCGAGAGCTGCTCCTCGTACCTGCGGGCAGAGGACATCGGGGGTGGTGTGGGCAGGGCTTGCCAGTCATGGAATTAATGAGCAGAGTGGGTCCAGCAGGTAACTAATGCCCCGCAGGCTTTAATTCTAAAGGAATGGTGTCACAAACTGCCCTGGGTGTGGGGACGGTTTGGGCAGGTCAGAGCATGTGCTGGCCCATCCCTGGGCTCTTCTCACCCTCCCAGCCCCGCATGCCTCCCACAGGAGTCGGGGCTGTGGTCACTCGTTGACCTTCCCTTTTCCAGGAGAGGAGCCAACAGCGTGTCAGCGATAGCCAAAACCCTACAGGAGGTCATGGATGATTAACATTTATTCCATTGCCTAAATCATAGAATCAGAATGATTCTAACCCTAAACGTCCTCATCTACTCAAATATAATTGGTTAGTTGTAAATTGTTGGGAGAATTGTCCCAGCAAGAGAAATCCACCCAAGGTGGGAATTAACTTACTCTCCAAGCTGAGCATTACCAGCGGGCTGAAGGTTTTCTGTCCTATCTGGACCCTGCCAAGGACTGGTTTCAGAATCCTTTGTCCTAAGGGTCAGTAAATGAAAGAATAAAGTAGATTAATACATTAGATAAAATATGTTAATTAAATTCAAAGGATTGGGTATCCTTAGGCTCAATATTACTGCTTTCCTTTTGAGTAGTGGCTGGTTAGAGCTCCCATAGAATGCGGTGCAGGAGATGACAAGTGGAGGACAGGATGGAAATGTCCCACAACATCCCTGCAGCTCAGGTATGATACAAATTTTCTATTTCCCTTATCATCCAAGGAAAACTTTTTTGTACTTCCTATGTTGGAGCAGCTCAGATCAACTCATCTTTTATTGCTGGAGAGATAAAATATATCTTGGTCTCCCTATGCAAGGAGAAACAAACCTGAGGTGGATGAGATTGGATGTCACTATGGGACATGGTCTGGTTTCTGTCTTGCTGGTCACCTGCATGCCTGAGGGGAGCTGGTGGTTGTGGCTGGTTCCTGAGGTGCTTGCTGGGACTAGTCCCATTTAAACTGGGGAGCTAAGCCCCAGAACCAGCTCTCCCCTCTGCTCAGCTCCTGTGGGTGTAGACTGGACACCATGGGGCCTTGGGGATGGCAGGCAGGGATGGTCCCAGCATTCCCAGTGGGCCCTTGAGCTCATCCCTGGTCAACCACAGGCTGGCTGCCTCACAGCCAGGCTTTGCCCATGCTCTGGGGGCTGGATGGGAGCCAATCCTTGTCTGGAAGTTGTTTGGCCGAGCAAATGCCATGCTGACCCAGACCAGCACCCAGCATCGGTCTCAGGCCATGTCTGCTGGCTCAGCGGTGCCAACAGAAATGCCTCTGCTGGCAGGGACAGCACAGTGACCAGAATAGAAACGTTTAACCTTCACCTAGAACGGATGTGGCTCCCAGGAGGAGGAGGAGGACCCAGCCTCTCACAGTGACCATTGCTGTCTCCAGAGGTGACCAGGGGCTTCTCGGAGTTTCTGCAGCCGTCCCACGCCTTCCCCCGTCCTGCAGAGACAAGTCCAGCCATGCTGAGTCTCACCCAGGTCCTGCAGCTTTTGGGGAGCTTCTCCCAGGCTGAACCAGTCTAAAACACGCCATGGAGCCACTTGTACCCCCTGCCCACCCACCCAACCCCAGCAGCTCCTCATTTCCCCCCCACAAGGGGGGAGCAGCAGGGGCTCCACATCTGTGCTTGCATTCCCTCTGCTTCTTGTTGTCACATCTGAGCCCAAATCTATTCTGCAGAGCACTGCTTTGTAATGGCATATCCTTAACATTCCTTGAAACAGCTTAAATACTTCTGCAGGGATCTCTCACGGCCCACACGGCTCCACAGACCCCCTGACACCCTGCTGTGCTCCCTGCAGGAGCAGGGACATCTCCGTGTCTCCATCCCTCTGCCTGCAAAACTGGGTGTAGTGCGAGGACAGCATCTTATCCCGGTACATCCCAGAGTGTGGGGAAGAGGAAAGATCCTGAGCACCTCTGAAAGTGGAAAGCCCCATGCACAAGCCAAGTCTTTGCTGCAAATGTAAGCAAGAAGCTCAGTATTTTCCTTTTCCTGCAGGCAGAGATGTGGGACTGAGGCTTTGTGTCACTTTTCCCCAACTCAGCCACTTCAGACTCTTTTCAGTGAGTCCCTTTGCCCTATGGCATCAAGCATTCAGGTATTTAATGTCTGAGGGTGCCCATGGAGCTGGTGTTATCCCAAGTGACACCAGCTGGAATTCCAGGTGCTTTATTTTATGCACCCAAAATTAATGAACCAAGGGGGAGGAGATGTTGCCTCAGCCGTCCAGTGCCTCAGTTTCCCCGTACAATGTGGCTGACAAAGAGCAGCGAGCGGCAAGAATGCCCTGTTATTTGTAAACGGTACTAAACCGTCCCCTCCGAGACTGGGGAATGTAGGACTAGGAAATACTTTGATTATGGCTCAACAAATCCCAGTCAAGCAAAAACAACAAGCAACACATGAGCGGTATTTTGTGGGCTTACGGTGGGGCCGTGAACTCGCAGGCAGACAATAACCAAGAAAAATTAATCCTCTTTCCCTCTCGGCATCTATTTTTGGAGCTGACTGCGACTTGTTCTGCACTATAGGTTTAGGATGGGATACATCTCTCTGTCCCGGGGACATGCGATGCTGGGAAGAGGGGGTCCGAGGGGCTGGCTCTTGGCAGCAGGGAAGGTTTGGAATTGCCTGCATTCCCCCGTCTGGCAGGCAGCTGAGGGAGCTGGTGCGGGACAGAACCGCGGGAGATCAAACAGCCCCCTGTGAGCAAAGTCCGAGTCCCCGATCCAGCTGTCCCCTGCCCCAAACCCATTAGCTGGGATGGAGAAGGGAGAAGCAGGACGCAGGCAACTGCATCCCCGTCAGTGTTTTTTAGCCTCCGTGCTTTCATCTGCCCATTAATTAATTTCCACCTCGCCTTCAATTACATCCACTCTTAATTACGCCGCCTTAACAACACAGCAGAATTATATAACCACTATCTGCCACGGAGGGGAAAAACTTAGCAGGGTTGGGTTGGGTTTTTCCTCTTACCTAAAAAAACATAAAAACCCCAATTAAGGAGAGTCCCGTCCTCTCGCCACAGAGCCGCCAGCCGAGCTGAGATCCGGGGGCGAGGCGAGGGCTTGTCAGCTGCGGTTCAGGGATTTGCAGCCGGTCGGGAAGAAGCGAGAGAGAGAGTTGCAGCTTACCGAAAGTCCCCTGCGCCGTGCCGAGCCAGGCTGTGTGCGAGCCTCCCTGCCGCCGAGGCGGCGGGGTCGCTTATATAGCCCGGCGTGTAGCTTAGGGGATGGCAGCGAGCCACCGGCCGCCAGCGCAAACAGATCGGACGCGCGAGGAAACCGCAGCCGGAATAATCCCTTAAAAAGGTGATGGTAAACAAAAACCTGTGGCAAAGCAGCACAGCCACCGGGGCTGCCAGCGATGCCACTGTGGTGGGTGCCGGTGACTGCGGGACAGGGCATAGCGTGGGTACCACGTCCCGGTGTGGGCACCGCATCCTGGCACAGCACCGTCACTGCGAGGGGTTCACCTGGGGTCTGGATCTGAAAATAGGTGCTGTTGAGTGTTGGAAGTGGAGTTACAGCAAACAGGCAACGAGTTTTGGGGATGCTTTTTTGGCTTTACGTGGTCTGGGACGAAGGTGATGCCCACCCAGAGTTGCCCATGTTGTTCCCCACTTTCATAGGGATGGGGTAAGGCCCAGCTGGGCACCATTCCTGGCCCTGCCTGCTCACCTCTGCCCCTGCACTGGCTCTGATAGGGGTCAGATGAGGTGGGGATGTTGTGAGGATGTGGGACAAAGACAGAGGGATTACTTTGGACACACACAGTAGCACAGAGCTGCAGAGGCAGGACCATCCTTGCAGATAAATGGCATGGGGAGATCTAGCAATGACCCGTAATCAGAGCTCCCTGCTTGCCCCAGGCTGGCTTCAACCCCTCAGGTCGTTCCTCTTTCTGCAGCTACATTTTTTCCCATGTAATTTGTGGCAGCTGCTCTGTGGATTTTGGGGCTTCTGGGTGTTGACAAGGCATGTGGCCTTGTGCAAGTGACTGCCTCTCATACACATAGCCCTGGCACCGTGGAACTGTGCTGCCAGTTGCTGCAGGAGTGTGGTGTGAAAGCGTGCGCTTTACGTGTCAGGAGCCGTCCCCAAAGGATGGGGACGGGTGTTGGGGCTGCCAGTGGCATGTGGGATGTGCCAGTGGTGTCCTGAGCTGCCTCCTAGTAATCCTTGCTGGCCCTGCTGCCAGAGGGAGTGGTGCAGGAGGAGCACAGATCAAGATGTCACATAAAATAATCAGTGGTGACCTACACCCGCTCCTGTTTATGTTTACGAGGGAAAAGGAAAAAACACCCGAGATGTGCCAAAGAAGGGCAGAATGTTTATGTGGTGGGCAAGGAGCACACTGTGAGCTGGAAGCTCCAGATCTCCGAGATAAACACGGAGCTCAGCTGCATTTCCTTGCTGTGATGAGGACAAGATGTGGGAAAGGTGTTGGGGTAGAGAGCAAGGAATTCATCTTCCCTGGATGGCTGGCCCACCCCTAGGACATCACTGATGCCTTGGGAAGGCATCTTCGGTCCCGCCGGCTGCTTCCCCATATTCTGGCATTAATTTCCATGGGTCTTACTGCGGGGTGAGATGTGGTGTTCTGCAAAAGAAACAAAATGCTATTCCTCATGCTATAGAAACACGGGCGTAGCTCTAACCCAGCACAGGTGCAGGCATTTCTGCAGGAGATTTTGCAGCTTCCTCAGATGAGTGTCTTCTCTCTGGCATGTCTCCTTCAAGACAAGCTTTGGAGACACGTGTGTGTCTTCAGGAGCAGATCTGGGACATGTGAGTGCATGCAAAACCCAAGTCTCTAGAAAAGTCTGTTTACACAATCTCTCTTGGCTTGGCCATCCCTCGCTGCAGCTCTGACATGTGGCTGATGCTGGATGGAGGAGCATGAGAAGATCCCCAGATGTTCCCAAGGCTGCACCACAGCTCTGGAAGGTGCTCGGCTGCTTTCCATCTGCCTGGAGGTGAACAATGCCCTGACCCATGGGGTGGAGGGGAAAGGAGGTGATGCCCATGTCCATGGTGGTCACTCTGCAGGGCTCTAGCACCTGTGGCTGGTGGGAGGGATGCATTCCAGACCAAACTGCTCCTATCTTTCTGCCCATCGTCAGTGAGTTCAGCTGCCTAAGGCTGGTGCTTCCCATTGGAAAGCAGCAGATCCACAGCCTTTTGAACTCATTCACCTCCCAGATTAACCCTGGAGAGCCTACCCAGATCTCCTGGGTTTTTCCCATGGTTTCATCACTAGTGTGTAATTACAAAGTGATAATGTATTTATGTGAATGCTGCCATGCTTAATGCTCCCCCCAGCCAGCAGTGAGGCTGGGGCAGTGTCAGAGGAGTGTGGCAGCAGATGGTGCAGCAGCATCTCCCTCCACACAGTCCTTTGTGGTTGTATGCACAACTTTTCTTGTTCATCTAACAAATCTAGGGGAAAACGGGTTAGTGCTGCTCATCCTGGCTCTTCGTGCCTCCCACCCTTTCCGACAGAGCATCTCTGTGACCATCATCAACAGCCGACTGCACTGTGCCAGGAGGGTAGCTGGGATGATGGGGCTGCTCTCAGGGCTGCACGTTGAATTTACAGGCTGTGGGGTCTGTGAAATGCTCTGTGGGGCTCATGAAATATCCTTTGGGACCCAAGGCCGTGCTCAGTTCCCTGCCAGCTGCCCTCGTCCTCCCTCCCTGTGCCCTGTGCTCCCCCGAAGGAGCTGACGGTTATTTTCCCCTGCTGCATGTTTCTGGGCTTGCTTCTGTTTACGGAGCTGGGAGTTAAAATAACTGATTGATGACTTTGTTCCATCCCAAACACTTTGGGGAAGTTTGCGCGGTTTAGGAGGGAGAGCTGGGAGCTGGGATTTCATTAAGCACTTGGCTCCCGGCACTTCTCCAGCCATGCTCCAGGGGTGGCTAATGTTGTTTTTGAAATCCTGTTTTGCTGTCCCAGGAGCCGGACTGGCGATTTCCATGGTTTGTAGGATAACTTGGAGATGTGGCGGGTCCCTGGGGCTCGCTCTGAGCTCCGAACCAGGAGCAAACCGTGCAGCCACCGTGATATTGGTTCGCTTAAGCCCTCCTCCACCGCTTCATCAGCACAAAATCACACTCCAGTTGCCTAAAAGCTTTGGAAAAGAGCCAAAAAAATGAACTACTGGAGTTTGTTTTCATTGTGCGGATGAGGATTTACAGGCTGTGGCTGGGAGAAAAGGAATGAGCGGACCTTTTTCCCCTCTGGAGGGCTTTGCTTAGGAGCTAAAGCTTCAACCACAGCTCAGCAGTGCTCAGCTCACATACAGATTTATGGAACAGATACAAAAGGCAGCACAGAGTGGGGACACCAGGAGAGCCAAGACCAAGGAAAAGACTGATTTTAGCCCTGGAGGTCAGGAGGGCTTTTTCTGGAGTGGTGAAAGAGCCAGGAGTGAGGTGAGAGCAAGTGGCTGTGGCCATGCTGGTTGTGAGGTCTGGCCACGGGGTGAGCCCCCAGATGTCTGTGGGCACAAGCACAGCACAACTGATCCCCTGACATATAAAAGAGGGTGTCCCCTGATCCACGATTCCATCTGTCAAGGAAAAACACTATTTCTAGTGCTTTTGCAGGGCATGTCTGCTATCGGAGTGCCCCAGGGACTGTCACCTGCATCCTGGCCTCATACACACAGCCCTACTCCCAGACCCACATCCACCGGGGAGGGGCTTGCTGGTCACTCGGATATTATGGACTGCAGAATCCCACTGGGATTTCCCTCCTGGACACCATGTCCATACCTGTTGTCTTTCCTTCCCCATCACAGCTTGAAAGAGGAGAGATGAGTGATACTGTGAGAGCACCAGAAGTGCCTCAATAGCAAATCCCTTTTTAATTACATTGCTGAGCTGGGAAAATTAAGATAAGAATCCTGGCTCATTTAGAAACTCTCTGCAAGATGGACAAGGCCATTATTTTCAAGCCTTCTATGAGTAATGCACAACCCAGCCCCTCCCTGGAGCAGTAACTGCTTGGGGACACTTGCAGGGCAGCATCATGGTGCTGTGTGCCCGCACGATGCCAATACTTGCTGGGAACATTCTGCTGTCAAATGTGGACTTGTGGCAGGGCCTGTGTTATTGCACAACCTCAGATCAGTGATGGAAAAGCGGTCACAGGATGGGAATGGGCGTGATGGGAATGAGGCCAGGTCCAAGCCAGGGCAGCACCTCAATGGGGACATTTACACCACGGAGGAAGGGCAGGAGCAGAGCTCCAGCCCACAGCCTGCTGTCTGTTTGCTTTAGCTCTGGACAGGGCTTGGTGGACAAAGACCATCCTGTGTCAAAGCCTATGTTGATTTGGGTAATTAATTGCGCCTGAAGAAATCCTTGATTTATTACTCTTATTTACAGGCATTGACTTTGGGCTGGGATGAATCCCAAGCTGGGCACCCATGCTGGCGCAGAGCACGCATGGAATGGCGATCCCTGGTCTCATCTCTGCCTTTTCCTTCTTGATCTTCTTGCTACAGACCAGGTTGAGGTGGGCAGATTTGCAGTGATTTACATCAGCGAAACATTAGCCAGTTTTTCCTAAAAACCAGCAAGATCCTGTGTGATCAGTGGGTGTGCAGGGGAGGGCTTGGGTCTTCCAGTCTGTCTCCTGCTCTGCAGGGGTCACACCGGCAGCACATGGAGGAGGTGTAGGCTGTGTAAGCTGAACCAGAGGCAACAGTGATGGCAATGAAAGTGGAGCTTCAGGTTAAAAGGTGCTTTTTAGTGTGTGGATGAGCCTCTACATGGAATGGGCAGAAAGGTAGAAGGGTTGAAGCCACACGAGTGGTGGGCACTCCTTGTTGAACCATTTGGGAATTTATTTCAGGTTAATCATTGTACTGAGCAATGTGGAGCTGAGCCTGGGCTGGGGTAATCAGTGCTGATCCACCCCCAGGTTTCAGCTCCAAAAGAGTTTGCCAGCACCCGCACTGGCAAAAGACAGCAAGGAAATGCCTCCCCTTCCCGGAGTGCCTGTGGCCACGGGGGCGATTGGAGATATAAAACATGTCACGACCTCATGCATCGTGCCAAGGGCATGCTCGGAAAAGCCGGTCTCTGCCGAGCTAATTCCAGTGCTGCTGGGATTCCCCCTGGAATACATGGCCGTATCGGCTTTCGCCTCAGGGTAAATGTGTGTTTGCCGGGAGCACACCAGAGGGTTTGGTGGAGGCCAAGCAAGGACTGGCAGCTCCCAGTGTGAGCACCTTGGCCTGGCTGAGATGAAACCTGCCAGGAGCAGGTTGGGAAGGCAGCGTGGGAGATGAGCCCTTCTGGAGAGACACTCGGTGCAACGCTCCTGGCGCTGGATGGAGCGCTGCCTCCCGGACTGGAGGAGATGTCAGCACTGATGCTCATCCTGAGGGACACCTGAATCTTGGAGTCCCAGAGTTTGGCTCAGAGCAGGTTTCTTGCAGAAGGGTAAACGCAGTATGGGGGAGCAGAAATTATATCTCATCGTTAGTGCCATCTGCCCCACTGAGCCACTGATCCTTTCTGAAAAGCATAGGAAAGGATTGTGTCCCTGCATAAAGTTCACCCAGAGGTGTTTTTAAGCCTTGAGGTATGCTTGGAGATATGAAGTGCATGGGAAAGAGGTGTCAGGGGAGGCGTTCCCTGCTTCTTGCTCCTGCAAGCCCCACATAACACTGCTGAGGGTCCCACGGGGATGTCAGCTTTCCCCACATCTCACCTCTCCCCCAGTGCAACAAAGGAGACCAGCCCTTGAATCTGGCACAAGTTTAGGAAGGAGCATCCAAAGGGAGCACTGAAATATGGCCTTGGGATACACAATCCAATTTGGGAGCTTGGAGGGAGGAGGATATTTGGAGCAACACGATGGACAGGTCCCACAGGGAATTAAAAAAAGAGGAGGATAAAAGAGGGCACAGAAGGCATAGGCAAGGAGAACTTCTAAACCCCATCCAAAAACAAGGGCAAAATTGTTCACTTCCACAGTTAGTCACAACGAAAACATTGGCATTTCATAATTTCTTCCAGCTCAAGAAAAATACCCAGTTAGGGCAGCAAGAGCCATGGCCAGGTCAGTGTGTGCCGGAGCTGAAGGGAACCCGTGGCCCCTCCATCAACCCCACAGGTGATTTTCTTGCTTTACTGGGGCCTGGAGCATCACGGGACTGAGGTGCCACGTGAAAGTTCCCAGTTAATTCCCCCCACAAGTAAATTCCAGCCTGGGCAGGGAAGTAAAGCTGCTATGAGGAGGATTAGCTGTGGGTGTAGTGGCAATGCACGCACGAAACCACGTTTTATCGCTTGGTGGTGAGCGGGCAGGACTTGGCACCAAATCCCACCCTGTTTTCTGGACCTTGACCTCAGGGTTTGGTCTGGGTGATACATTCCCCTCTCTCTCTTCCATTTTAGAGATGAGGAAAGGGGATGTTGTTCTGGTTGAGATGTCCTGGTGAAAGATGGAGGAGAGACCCTGAGAGCTGCTGCTCTGCGTGGGAAGATGTGAATTTGGGGAACCACTGGGAGCAATGCTCTGGCCACCTGGGCTCAGCAGCACCAGGAGCACCAGCCAGGGTATTAGAAGGTGGGAACTGCAGCAGGTTTGAGCACATTTTCTTCAGCATCCCTGTCCGATGGTGCGATACCTGCCCAGAGAAGAGTTTTTATCAGCGAGGTCTCCAGTGGGGCTTCGATGTAGGAAGCTGAATCAGAAACAGCGCATTGTTTCACCCAAAAAATGGTCTAAAGACACAGTTTACCAAGTAATTGAGCCCGGAGGGCAGGAGAGATTCCTCCCTCTGCTCTAAACAAAGACTTTTAGGAGGAGGACGGGATGACCCAGATTATCCCCAGGAGGGGCGGCAATTACCATCCCTCCTGGCAGGCTCGGCAGAGCGGCCAGGGCCGACTGAGCAGGCAGAATGAGGTGCTGGTTTATCCCCGGTGACCACTGAGCCCCCCTGCCCTTTGCTGCAAAGATTTTAGGGAATTTTGGGTGATGCCCTGCTCCGGATCTGTTTGTAGCACACAGCCAGAGGTGGCACCGTGCTGGTTTTATGATGCTGTTATTTAATGAGAAGGCAGAAAACTGGGAGCTTCCCAACCGCTTGACTTGTGAACTTTGGGTAAGAAGAGAAGCCGTTCCAGAGGTGAGCTCATTTCTAACCCCGGGAAATGACTTCATGGACGCTGGTATTTACTCACAAAAACATTGCATGTCAGATGTCCCTGACTAGACTTTCTGTTTCGAGTCCAGTATGAGACAAAAATTTCCTTGGACGAGCTGCTCCTCAGACAATTCAAGGTTTGGAAGGGGAGAAGAATTGGAGGGAAAAAACCTTCAGCATTAAAAAACCCACTGAAATCATGAGGCTTGTCTGAGCAAAGGGGAGTTTTTGGGCAGCCAGCCCAGCAGAAGCACCTGCCTGGGGTGAGGGTGCTGGGGGCGAGGGTTCAGGTGATGGGTCCAGCCAAAGAATCACCCCTTGTTACCCCTCCCATAATTCCCAGGAGCTGGAGTTTCCCTCAGAAGGGAAAATGCAAGTTTTTCTCTCTTTGGGAAGCCAAGACCCCAGCAGTGATTTATCAGGATAAACAGCAGCAGGTTGCCTGCCCCCTGTTTGCACTAGGTTAATGGAAGCTATATCCCACGCTGCTTTCCCTGGATGAGATCCCAGTTTATACGGGATGTCCGATGGAAAAACACAGCACTTGCATTTTTGTTTAAGGTCTGCTTGTGCAGAAATTGCCGCTGGGGCTGTACTACCCAATGTGGCTTTCTGGTTTCTGTTTTCTCCAGCATCCTGGGATGATCTGTATGGATTTGGGGAGATAAGTCCTATTCGGGGACACTGGGGGATGCTCTGTCCCCTCATGACCCAGTGCTGAGCTGCAGTTCTTCGTCTGTACTGGGGCACCATCCCAAAAGGAGGGGATTTTGGGAAGAGCCAAGCTGGGATGTATGGAAACAAACCCTTCCTGCCAGCACTCTTTCCTAATCCTGGAGACCAAAAGGCTCTGATCGTTAAACCAGCGTTCAGAGATTCGGCTGAAGGCTGCTGAGCAGACAACATCCAAGCTGACCTTTGAGGAGATGAGCAAAAAAAAAAAAAGAGAGAGAGAAAACACAAGGGGGTTACTGTGCAAAGGCTGGAGAAAAATAGTCATTTCAATAAGGGACCCCACCCTTAAAATAAGACTTATTGCTAATGCATGCCCAGGACATTTCTGCATGATGGTATGCTAAAAAAATCCTCTGAACAGGGACTGAAAGCTTTGTTGTGGCATGAGCAAGGCTTACAGTTCCCAAGAAAAATCCTGTCCCTCTCTTGCATCATACAGTTGGGGATGAGGAGGACATTTCTAGACAAAAAGGCCACCAGCCAGGACGAAAGACGAACAGGGAATACATTCCTGACTCACTATTTAATTGCTTTCGTGCAGGTGCAAAGGGCTAAATGAAAGGAAAAATAAGGATGACTGTGTGGGGCCGAATCTCAGCTCTGAGCAGGAGCCTAAAACCAGGAGGAGGTGGTTGCCGTAACAAACAGGCTTCCACCAAACGTCTTCATGAGGTTAGTGCTACTTTTCTCCCGGAGACCAGGCTGGTTCCCATGGCACTGGTGGGCAATGCCCCTTCCAGGTAATGAGGCGATGGGAACAGTCCCCTCCTGTGTGGCAGGAGTGGCTGGTGCTCACTGGCAGTGACAGTGGTGGGTCTGCTTTTCTCTTTCCCCTCAGATGTAAAGCACTTTGGATGCAGGAATTTCCCTCTGTGGCTCCCAGGAGAGAGTTTCCAGCCTGATCCCATTTGGCAGTTCCATGAAGAAGTGATGGATGTTTTAGGGAACTCTGGAGTGAACATGGTCCAGTGCCTGCAGCATCTCTTGCTCTCAGGAGCCTCTCTCTGGCACACAGTTTGACTCTTAAACCCACAAAGAGGAAAAAGTTCTTTTCTGCTTGTGCCCAGGAGCAGTCCTGCATGCAGAGCAGCCTCAGAAATGGTGCAACCCCGCTCAGAGCTTGTTTATTTCCTCCTGAAAGTAAGTGGGAATAGATTTAATGATGGAAAACCTTTCCCAGAAAGTGATTCTCATTCTCTTGGGTAACAACGCAGAGCCATCACTGCCAGCCTGGAACCTGCAGGGACCTCTTCGCTGTGTGCTCCTTAATTTAATAGCCTGGGAGAAGTGAAAGTCTATTTGCATGTCATTAAAGTCCCCGTGGTGCCCCTGGGAGTGTGTTTGCTGGTGCTGGCCCCAGCCGGGCGTGGGGCTGGCCCTCTGTCACCCCCACAGCTCTTCTGCTGGCCAGAGGAGGAGGCTGTCCTCAGTTTCCACCCCTGCCCTTGCATTGCACATCATATATTTTAAACTCTTGTGAGCTCGTTGTCCCTCTCAAGGTCCTTCTCTGTCACTGCGTTATGCTGCAAGAAACACAGAACAAGATGGGAACTGATACAGTGCAGAAAAAAATGTGCATTCATTAAAATGGCAAAACGCCCCAAGTTTCTTCTTATTGATCCCCTCCTTACAGCATTTCCAGTCCAGGCACGTACCTGTGATGCTCCCACAGACCCATGTGGTCCAGGAGCATCCCTGAGGGGTGTGTGTATGTGTGTGTGTGTGTGTGTGTGTGTGTGTGTGTGTGTGTGTGTCTCCTGGTTGTCTGAGCAACGGGATGTTCATCACTAACTCCAGGGATAATTAACTCATTTCCCTGTATTTATAGAGAACCAGTGCAGGGAGTGCTGGCACTTATCCCTGAGGGAGCCACATTTGGCCACGACGTTTTGAATTTTGGCCATTTATTGCATTACGACGGCTTTGGCATCATCCCCACTGCCTGCTCATTAAGAGGGCAGCTGATTAAGCTGATGAGGGCAGGGGTGGTGGTGTCTGCCTGAGTCAGGCTGCCCATGGGTGCCCACCTCAGCATGCCCCGCTCCTGGTTTGCTGGTGCAGGGAGTGTTTGCAGCAGCGTTCCCATCTCCAGATGCCTGCATACACCCGTGCTAACAGCAGCGTCGCTCCCGGCTCGGCCGCTGGCAAGGGGAGATTTTACTGCTCCAAGGTTTGTTGCAGGGATGTGATGCAAAGAAACACTGGAGCATCCTGACTCAGCACCGCAGCAGTGGGAGACCCGTGGGAAAGACACGGAGCATCTTCTCTCGGCAGCAGGGCATGCGTATGCCAGGTATGTTCCCATCAGCCGGGGTAAATCCTCACCTGGACACGGGTTTCTCCTTATTTCTTCCAGACAGCCAGCAAGTAACTTGGTACTTTTTAACTGCTTTTTCTTTTTGCTGTTTGCTTGTTGGGTTGGTCTTTGGGGAGGGAGGGGGTGAAGGCAGCAAGGGGGAGGTGGTTTGGGGTGCAGGTGGTGGGGCCGGAGGAAGGCTGTTTGCTGCAAGGTGTTGGTATCTTCATCCCACAGAGCTGGGGAGACAGATTTAATCGTTATTTGTGCAAAGGTAGGGAATGCTTTATTTTAACAGGAAGGTGCTTGAAGCGGTAAGAGATGTATTGTACCTGCAGCTGGGATTGTTAACAGTTCATGTACCCAAGAGTTGGAAATATTTGCCCTTGAAATGGGAGGTCTGCTCGGAAAAAAAAGGGCAATTAAATCAAGTGTGAGGAACCAGCACGCTGCTCATCACTCCCCAGCCACCCCCTGTGTAGGGGGGTTTCTACCTTCCCCTCCTCCTCCTGTTTTGCATCCCATGGGGAAAGGGACAGGGGTGTTGAGCTGGTGCTGTCAGGGTCCTGTGAAGGTGCAGCCTCGTAAATTCCATTCTGATCCTTTCCCAGGAGCCACCATCAGCCCCTGGACAATGTAGGATCCCCTTCTGGCCATCCCCAGGTGCTCCCACCCACGGCCTCAGCTCTGGCACTGGAGATGGACCGTAAAGGTTTAACACATTAATGCAAAGGGCCGTGGGGTTTCTAACAGGCTGAACCTTGCCTGCAAACCCCGTTTGGAAGGACGAGTCCTTGAACAGAGAATGACTGCCCCAACACAGGCTCAGTGAGCTCCAGTATGACCCATTCCCAGCAGGATGCTGGCGGACAGCGACTGGTCCCATGGTCCTGGCCACCACTCCTGCTTTCCAGCTGCTCAACCACCTTGCAAGGAGCTAAAAATATATGTCTGTGTGAGCAGTCACTATAGCTACAGCAGGGGTTAGCCGGGGAGGGTGGCTGGCCCATGTCACTGTGACTGGGGGATATGGTGGCTCGGCAAAATGGGCAACACAGAGGCAGGGATGGGACAGGACAGGACTGGTGGGTTGCTGCTGGTGCCTTCAGTGCAGATCCCACCATGTCCCCATTTCTCCTTACACTGAAGCTGCAGCGCCCTTCACAGCCCCTAAGAAGGGGTTCACTTTGCCCCTTGTGTTTCAGCAGGGGATGAGTGAGGAGCAGCTCCCTGCATCTCCCCACTGCCCCACTGCACGGGAGGACTCCAATGTCTCAGCCTCTGGCTACCCCCAGTACTGGGTCGAGCCACGGTTCACGCAAGCGGCAAAGGTCCGTGTGATCATCACAGCCATCTTCTTCCTGCTGGCGGCGGGCAGCAACACAGCGGTGCTCGGCAGCCTACTGAGGAAGAGGAGGAAATCCCACGTGCAGCCGCTGATCCTTAGCCTGGCGCTGGCCGACCTGCTGGTGACGGTGACGGTGATGCCCCTGGACGCGGCGTGGAACGTGACGGTGCAGTGGTACGGAGGGGACATCTCCTGTAAGGTCCTCAACTTCCTCAAGCTCTTTGCCATGTACGCGGCCGCCCTGGTGCTGGTGGTCATCAGCCTGGACCGGCACGCGGCCGTGCTCCGTCCCTTCTCCCGCGCTCACCGCCGCAACGGGATGCTGCTCTGCGCCGCCTGGGCCGGCAGCGTGCTCCTGGCTTTGCCCCAGGTAGGGCTCGGTGCCCTCCCCGTGGAATTTGCCTAGGCTGGGGTGGTTTTGGAGACGGTATTCCCAAGCAGTCCATCCCAATCCATGGGCTCTACCACCATCGGAGTGGCTCTGCTGAGGGAAGCGGCGCGATTGTGTGCTGGGTGGTCAGGGCTGCTTTGCACCTTCCTTACAGCACCTGTTCAGGGTGTTATGCTAAGGGCTTGGGAAAAATGGTGTGCACTGCTTTTTATTCCTCATGCTCATGGTTATCTTCTCCTAAAATGCACCACTGAAGAACATATTGGAGCAGACCAAGACGAACCCAAGCGGTTCCTGACCAAAATAACATTCCTTATGGCGAGAAAATGGGATTTCTTGGCTGTCAGATCCCACCCATCCTGACTACCCATGAGTTAGGTGCTCAGAGCCCCTCTCCCAGTCCGACAGCGGCAGGGAGTTGCTCTCCATGCACAGCCAGCAGCATCTCCAGGACATGGCTCCCTGTTCCAAATCCTCTCTGAGTTGTTCTTTGGTTCTCCATTTCAGCTTTTCCTCTTCCACCTGCACACAATCCCAGGAGGGAACTTCACCCAGTGTGTTACTCATGGGAGCTTCCGAACACACTGGGAGGAAACTGTCTACAACATGTTCACCTTCACCACCCTCTACATCACCCCCCTGAGCGTCATGGTCGTTTGCTACATCAGGATCCTTTGGGAGATCAGCAGGCAGCTAAAGATCAATAAAGGTAAGCAGGTCCCTGACCTTTACAGTCCACCATGACTCCGTGACTGAACTTGCTCCAGCCTGGAGTTGTTGTTGGGTCTGTCCCAACACCCTTTGAAAGATAAACCAGCTAAGGGGTTTTACACAAACTAATTGACCCCATTCCTTGCTGTCTTCTGCTTCCTGTGGGCCATGGACCAGACCATGAGGTGGTCTCCCCTTTCTGACAGAAGCACGATCACAGATGGTTATGTTCCTCTGGTTTTCCCCATCTCCAACTATCCTTTCGACTCTCCCTGGCAGGTTTGACAAGAAATCAAAATGACCACATCTCCAAGGCACGCATGAAGACTCTCAAGATGACCATAGTGATTGTTGCCACCTTCATCATCTGCTGGACCCCGTATTACCTCCTGGGCCTGTGGTACTGGTTCCAGCCAGCCATGATCCAGAAGATGCCAGAGTACGTCAACCACAGCTTCTTCCTCTTTGGCTTGCTGCACACCTGCACAGACCCTGTCATTTATGGACTGTACACGCCCTCCTTTCGGGAGGACGTGCAGCTGTGTCTCAGGGGCATCGAAACAGCCATCACCAGGCACAAGAGACACAAACCCCTCTCAGCCTCGGAGAAGAACATCAAGAACGGCGCTGTAAATGGTGGAGTGGCATCGGGGGGCTCCAACGGGACAACTGGCAGCGCAGTCTGATGAAGAGATGTAAGCACAGGGAGACGGGAGGCACAGCTTTGGGGCTGCTTTGTCCCATAGGATCATTCTGGAGACTGTTCTAGGGAGGTTTGCCACCCAGCTTCGGTGGGTTAGGGTGTGTGGCCAGAAGCTGGGAATGTATCTCCTGCCTGTACTCAGGGTGAAAAACATTTGGAGGTATTTATGGTCATTCTGCCATAATCTGGCAGCCCTGTGATGACTAGAAAAACATTCTTCTTGTACACCACACATGTTCTGTCCCTGACTTTGGGACCAAGCTTCTGCACACTTCCAACATCCACCCTGGCAGGAGACTCGCCGTGTCCTCTGTGGTCCAGGGTCATGTCTATGGGGTGACTGGTCTTCAGGTGCCCTTTGCACCTGCACCCAGGTGTGGAGCTGCATGGATGGTGTCACTGAGGCTGCAAAGGTGCGATCACAGGCTTTTACTCTGTTTTCTCCACCCACTGCAGGGAAAGCTCTCTGGAAATTTCGTATCTCCTGGCTCAGAGCCTGCCTGGTTCTTCCACAGCTGTGACAAGCCCTGGAAAAGGTCTAAATATCTGAGGGTTGACTAATGCAAGGGCAAGAGAGGTACAAAGAACTGCAGTGGGATAGGGTGGTATGGGATGGGGTTTCTTCTCCTGTTTGGAGGTATCCAGAAGGGAAAACAGTCCCTGCTCCATGTTGTGGTGGGCAGGGGAGGGTATGAACACATCCTTACACAGCGGCTGGAGACACAGGGCTGACCAGAGGCAGGGTGTTTGGGGTCATCAGAGAGAGAGAAGCAGACGTGACACTGCCCAGCCCCTCTGGACCCCTCTGTCCCCACAGCCCCAAGGAACTGCTGGCGGGTTGCAGACCACATGCTGGACACATTTGATTTGCCCTAGGAGTCTGACCCAACACCAACCCCTTGGCTCTGCCCCGAGCAGGGCAGGTGCAGACACCCCATAGGTGATAGCAGAGGTGTCCCAAGAGGGAAGGTGATGGGCCATCAGCACCTATTCATGCCAGGTGGGAGCTGACAGTCTTTGGCTTCACTGTGAGGGCAAAAGAGGCTTTTGGAGGGGTCAGCTCAGCTGTGGTGACTGACATGATTTGTTTGCTTTTACCACTGTGCCAAACTGTTGCTTGAGAAGGTGGAGGTCTCTTCTCTGGGTATGGGTTGAAGAGATGGGTTTATTCAAGTGTGTTGTTCTTTCCAGGTAATTAGAGATAGTGGATTATTTCTTTTTTCATTCTCTGGTGATTGTTATTAAATGTGTTTTTTCCTTTTGAAGAGAAACTCAGTTTTGAGCCAGGTGGGTTGTTGTTTTTTTAGTTTTGTGAAATTTTGGGCAGCTCAGGAGTTCTGGACTTGGCAGGAAGCACTTCCTTGGCTATTTTTGTGGCCACCACAGCTTTGAACAAGCATCTGGACTTTATCAGGATGAAAGAGCTTTGTTTTAAAAACAACTCTTGGCTTGCTGTGGTTGCATGTGTAGGGAGCTGGAGATGTCTCCACCCAAGAAAGCAAATCTCTGGGTACTGAGAGGGCTTTTTCTTGACCCTGTCTCCAAGAGGGGATAGCTTCCCATCAGTCAGAAAGGATCTGCACTGGTCTCCCAGTGCCACAGCTAACAAGTTATTAAAACTGGAGGGGTGGCAAGCAGTCCTTGCAGGCTGGCTGAGGCTGGGCAACGAGGGTATGGGAAGCCAGAGTGCTCAGGGTGAGCTGTAGTCCAGTGTTGAGCACTTGCCTTTCCCCATGCTAATTATCATTTATGCTTAATGTTGCCCAAGGAGGAAAAAAGATCAACTAGAACTGCAGGAGCCCAGGCCAACTGGTGGGGATTAGTGTGAGCCATTTAGGAAGCATCCAAACTCCAACGAGATGCGTAATCCCAGTTTGGCTTTCCTGGGCTCGTCCTGCTCAAGGTTAATTACACAATGCAGGGGTTGGCTGATGCCAGGCTGGCAAAAAAGGGCCTCTTGTAAGGTGATGGCTGGCAGTAGAAGAAGCTAATTTATTCACCAGCACTCCTTTGGTCTCTCTGTTTATATTGCTGATGATGGCTGATGGGAGGCAGATCTGGAAGGTGTGTTGATTTTCTGGAAAGCCTTCAATAAGCAGGAAAGTGTCTTTCATCTACTGAAAACTTTCTTTATCCACTTCGTGCTGAGTGGGAAGGAGCAGGTCCAGCATTGCTCATGCACTTAAGATCACGTCTTCTCGTGCCCAGCAGCAGGAGAGCTGGGATGTCTTCTCTGAAGAGCAAGAAGCACTTTTTCCCTTCTGTGAGGGATCCACCACTGTCACACCCCATGGGTACAGCGAGAGGGCTGAGGCAGGTTTGGCTTTAGGTGGACTTGATCTTAGAATTATTTAGGTTGGAAAAGACCTCTGTGAGGGTAGGAAAATTGGAATGCTGGCAAGCATATGTACCTGGCCCTTAGGGGAAGCATGGCACATCCCTTGGGATGCTTGCAGGTACTCCAGTGCTGTTCCTTTTGCCCACCTCTTTGATACCTTCCCTCCTGTTGCTGGTGCTCAAAGTGGGAGCTCAAATTTTGGGAAGCCTGGAGTGTGGGCAAGGTGCCCAAAGTGACAGCTTTCATGAGAGAAGGAAAATGTCACCAGAGGAATGTGCTGCCAAGCCGTGTGCCCACTGCATGCAGGAAGGGGGAGCGAGCAGGGGGGCAGCACCACCCTGGGAGAGCTGGGATTGACCTGGGTTTGGGTCCTCTCAGAGGTGGACCTAAGCCGAGGCCTGGTTTGAATATTCCTCCACTTCTGGTTCTGGTTTTCTTAAATTTGCTGATACTTTAGAGAGCACAAGACTTTTGCATCACTTACCAGGAGCATGAATCCCAGAGCCTCGCTTCTCCCCACCCCAGTGATCCTGCTTTCTTCCAGGATTCCCTCTCCCCCACATTGCCTCAAATCCCTGGTCTCCAGCAGCACCTGCCCTTCTCCTCATCTGGCTCTCTCTCTCTATATATATATATAGTGAAAAAACCCTTATATTTATATATATATATATTATCTATTTCCCCTTATGGGAGGAAAATTCTCCCACTTCCACAAAACCTTCCCATCCCCTCCAGAAAGCACCAGCTGCCACGCTTCTCCCTGCAGTCCCAGCAGGACCAGATTTGTCTGATCCGGTAACAGTTCCTTAATGTTCACCACAGTAATGCAACAAACATATCACTAAGCACAGGTAGCTCTATATTTTACAACTCCTCGCCCTCTCCCTGGGCCGCCCGCTTCAGACACAGCAGCCCTTTGTTCGGGAGGAAATTCTGATTCATTCCCTCTTAGTGTTTTTATAGCACTGTGCATGTTCAAAGAGCCACGCAAGTGGCTTAAGAGGCTAACACAAACCTTGGGTTAATTCATAATACTGTTAGTTACTCAGCACAATACCCGCATTAATCCAGCTGGCTGCACCTCGCCACGTTGGGAAACACATGCTGAAATCAGCAGGGAGCGCAGAAAACAAGCGTGGGAGTAGGATGTTAAGTATTTTGCCAGCCTGCTAGGTAGAATGTGAGCACCTCAAATGTATTTAAAATATTTCCCCGTTGCCTCGCTCTGCAGCTGTGCCCAGCATCCCCGTGGGCCTGGAGTGTAAGGGACAGGGTCACGAGCCCCCCAAGGGACACTCCAGACACCACATCAGGACTCAGCCCCTACATGCAGCCACCTTGGTTTTTTGGGGGGGTCTATTCAAGCTGATAAAAGCAGAAAAAGTTGGTTTTTTTCCTTTAATACCTGCTGATTTCATTGCAGAGCTGGACTATACGTGCCTGCCGTGAGCCACCACAATGCTTTCTCTCTGGGGACATAGCCTGGAGCTATTATTACTCTTTTTGCTTACTCTTAGAAACTTTCCTATGCAAAGAAACCCTAAGAAAAGAGCTTCAGATCCCTGCTGTGTTCCTTTCATCTGGCTCAGGAGCTCCCAGGTTTGTGCCTTTCCCTGCAGTGCCAGCAGCCAGCCATCCCACAACTGCTGCCGAACCTTTTCCAAGGGGCCCCAAATAGACTATCTGTTCCAAAAGATGGGGGTTTTTCAGACCTGTAAGGCTTTTAGAAAGCCAGTACCCTTTAGACAGCATCAAATACCTCTAGGTTTTTTGACTGGCACATTAGCTCCCCTAAACTTGCATATTTATATGGCATAACATTTAATGTAACATGCTGAGGTGGACCAGAAATGGGCACCTATTCCCAGGACCCACATGTCTCAAACCCAAGTTTCTGCATTGAAGTATCAAGGAGTAAACTACTATAAAGTAGTTGAATCTGTTGCACAATAAATTATTCAGTTTATGCATATTTTAATTGCAAATCACTGCTATAATTAGCATGGACACTTCTTGGGCTGAGGCGCCACAACATGCTTTGACACTGAGCATTATAAACGGGCTGTAAAAGGCAATGGGGAATTGGATTATAATGTTCTTGTTTTGCAAGTTGTATGGTGAATAAATAAATTTGTTCTGGCAGCAAAATTAACTGGGATAAATGTGTCTAGCTCCAGCCACCAAGAAGAGGGGTTGCTGGAAATCAACTTGTTCTCAGCCTTGAGTTAAGAAAACCTGATTACCAGGACATTATTTCTGGCAATTAGGTACCAGAACAACGTCAGAAGAAGAAATTTTCTTTGAAATATTTAAGGAGTAAGGGAGTAATCACAGACTCATTTTCTGGGAATATGTGATGATTTTTTATTTTTTGTTGCTAGGGTTCACTGTGCAATGAAAACCTGTGTTTATCAAATTACTGAAGGCTGGGCTGCAAGACTGAACTGTGGCACATACATGGCTTTTCTTTGCTTACAATCCCTGAGGCTTCATGGAGTTATCCCATGGACAGTTCTTTGCTCCTTTCTCTGCTTCAGGTAGTTGGAGGTTGCTTTGTAACACAGCAAACACAAAGGACTTGGAGAGGAGTGGGAAGGTTTTTGCCTTCTGCATGTTGCACAAGTAACTTGTGCTCTCTAACAAATCCCCAGTTTGGTAAGAATAGTTCTTATTTAGTATTGATGCTGAAAAGCCTGAATTTGTCTGATCTGCACACTAATCCAGGACAAGACAGATCGTGGGTGAGAGCACAAACCTTGTTTGTGCTGGTTCTGTCCAGGATAGAGAGGATTTTCCTAGTGTAGGGACTATGGTTTGGATTTGTGCTTAGCTGCCAGCTGGGATTAAACAAAACAATGTTATACAGACCAAAAGAAACATACTAGAAACCATTTCACTTCTTCCATTTTGGCAGTTGATTTATTTCTTGTTCGTTTGTTGTTTTTGTTTTCTTACAATCATTATGCTCAAATATAAAAATTCCTGGACAAAGTTAGTTTTAAAAGTTTAAAAGTGATCCCATCTGCATGGACATATGCTAACCACTAAATTCAGTTTCTGAAAACATACTGATAGGATTCCTAACAGGTTGTTTTGCCTGACTACAGAAAATTTCTCTTTTCCAACTTGTGCAAACATACCTCAGCTTGACAGAAAATAAGTTACACCTGAGTGTTTCCACACTGTTTTCATTAAATACCTTTTTTACCCATGGACCCTTAACAATTGGTTCATGCTAAGTTGCACCACTGTGATCCTTTTCAGCTGTACTGGGCATCCTCATCAGTCACAGAAGATAGAAATAATAATAGATGAAGAGATGCCATGAGGATTAATACACTGGTGACAGAACCGGAAAGCTCCAGGCACCTTTATCTCCAGAGCTCTGGAACAGATGCAGTGCACTGCAGATCAGCTGTTCTTAAGGCACGTGGTTAAATAACAGTTTATTATCTCAGGGGATTCACCTCTCCGAGTCAAACATTCTGTGCCAGTAGTAGATGAAGGTTGGCGAGTTGCTGGCCCCAATCACTATCAGCAACAGCAGGTACAGCATCATCATTATGGCAAAACGGTGGGTGTAGAACCAGGAAGATTGACTAGAAGGCCTGAAAAGGGAAAAGTGCATGAATTCTGTCAGAGATGCACAGATACCCTGGCCAAGAGTATCCTAGGCTTCATTACTTTAAATGGTTAAGTGAATGCAATAAAAACAGGAAGTTGTCCCACAATCCCAGTAACAAAGCCTGATTTTCACCACATCCCCTTTCCCTAAGTCTCTGTTGACAATCCTGTCTTTTCTCCCCATGGTCACACCTTTCCCTGTGGTCTGGAGCTGTAGCTGCCTGGCCTTCAGGCATGTGTTGATTAGCTGAGTGAATGCTGCCACTTAGGATAGATAAGAGCAGAATTAAAACTGCCCCAGTTTTAAAAGCTGCACTCACCAGACTTTCATTCTTGGTCTCCTGCCACAAACAGATTATTACAGCTCTCAAAGATACTAAGTGCTTACAGGTCTGGTGAAAAAGGAAATTTAGCTGAGCCTGGGAGTGTCAGAGCCAGACAGAGGCAAGGTGGTGGTGTAAGCCTTATTTCCATAGGAAACAGGCTGAAAATAAATTCTGGCAGTGCAGCATATCTTTCTTGCTTGCTTTCTGTTGTTTTTCAACAATGAGAAGTGTTTATTTGGCTGCTAAAGCACACTCATCACTCTGGACAGCTGAACGCTTACCTCCTATGCTGTTTCTGTGAATACACGAGCAAGTATTTAACTCGTAAGAGCTGGTTGTTTGTGACAACAAAGTATTTCTGTGGTACATCCCCCCCTTCGCTGTTCTTCACTCTGGCTCTTTTTCGGTCTATTTCTTCTGAATCTGAATTGGGAAGAGAAAAAGGTTTTGGGGAAACAGAAAAGAAAATACACAGAACTTCAAGCAACTGTAAAAAAAGCAAACAACCAATACACACCCACCAGAAGAATGGGAATGAGATAACCAAAGATCCAGTCTTGGTATTCCCCTGAATCCCTCAGCATCCAAGAATAGACTGAGAAGTTTGCCTGAGGCTATACCACTCCTAGTCATCCTTGGTATGGATGACATTATGGCCCAGACCAGGGTGACAAGGAGGTGGGTCTCCCACCCAGTGCTCAAGGAGCTGCTAATATTAACAGGGAAAGAAAAACAACATGAAGGACAGATGTAACTACAGCACTGTTATTACTGCAGCAGACTCACCTTTCTTTTTAACCTGGCACTTTACATCTGGGTGGTCAATGATCTCACAAACAGCCACACAGCTGAGGACAGAGCCCAGCGCGCTCCGCTGCCAGCCCAGACCGTGAGGGCTGTAGAGCAGAGCCAGGCTCAGGTCACTGGTCAGATAGGTGCCTTCACCAAACAGGGATGTCTGAAACAAAGCACAAATCTGTCCTAAAATCCTCCAGGGAAAACCTCAAACAACATACGAGGCTTCTTTGCCTTCAGACTGGCAGTTCTGCTCCCGAAGGTAAGTTATGAAAGGCTTTTCTGACCCATGCTGGGCCTGATCCATACACTGTTTTTGTCCTGGCACAACTTCCTCAGGGTGGGGCTGTTGCCCTCTCCCATCCCTCAAATTATCTGCCTGGCACAGCCCTTGCTGTGGACAGATTCATGCTTTCCCGGATTTGGGTTTCATTTGCCAGCATAAGTATTTTACATCAACACGACTGCCCTGCTGTTAAAAGGCATTTCATTGATTTATTGAGATTGTCATCATTCAAATAATCCAACCTCCCCAAACAAGGCAAGGCTTTATTTGGATTAAATCCATGCTTTACTAGAAAAGAGGGAACTACTTTTCAATTATGAATGCCTTTCAAATAAAACCGTTTTAATAACTTGGAATCAGAGGATTTACCACACTGGCTAAAATTATTAATCCAGTAAGTCCATTGTATCTGGTAAGCCATTACTCACCAAGAATGTGGGGGAAAAAACACAGTCCAGGTTGACTGGAAGGTCAAGCAGGTGCTGTGTCAAAGCTGCCTTACAGCTGACACAAAAAGCCAGGAGTTCCAACTGCCTTTCCACTGAAATCAGAGGAGGTGCAAATCCTATGGGATGTCTCCCTAAACCAGGTCGTTTAAAGAAGGCTCCACTTTTGAGTAGTGGATTTTGCTGATCTAAACATGAAGCCAGGCAGAAAGAGAGAATCTCTACGTTGCCTGGGCTGCAATCCTCCTCTTCTGTGGACAGGCACTTTCCAGCTGCAGGCTGTCAGACAGGCCAGAATTTTCAGAGGAATTACACTTCCTTACAAAGAAGCAAAGGACAGTCATAATTTGTCATGCTGGAGAAAAGGGTTTCACGCCACTTCCAGTTTTTACCCTCAAGCTGCACTAGAAAATCCAACACAACCATCCACAAAGGCCTATACACTGACGCGAAAACAGCAGTACAAGACCCCCACAACATTTCATACCCCTGAAGGTATCTGGGCCTCTTTTTAAAAGGTGTCCCTGGCTGCAAGTGATGGATAGAAGATGGTGTCAGTAGCAGGAGCCTCACCCTGTTCAAATGGCAGTGCAGGCCGTTGTGCAGGATGGAATGGAAGTTCTCCAGGCGGCTCCCGTGGAAGGCGTAGATGAGGTCCCGCTCTCCCCTGGTCTCAGCAAACTTGGCATTCATTTGATCGCAATACACGACCTCGAAGAGATAGTCTGGAGCAGGAACCGCAGCCCCAGACATCCCTGTGAGCTCCTGGATCTTCTCGTACTTAAAAACAGGAAGGAGTATCACGGTTGGTTTATGGGGTCAGGTTACTCACTGGAAGTTCTGCTTCCTGTCCCTTCACATTGCTTTATGTATTCTGATTAAGCTTTTCTGAGTTAGAATTCAACACTGTCACAGTTCAGGAGTAAGCAGACAGTAAAAATTCTGACAGTTTCTTGCTATCAAAGTTAAATCCTAATTCTTCCTTCCAGAAAAGAAAAAAAACAAACAAAAAAACCACCCTGAATTGTGATTATGAATTGATGACATAAGGACAATACCACAGCTTTGGCTACTAAGACCATATATTCATCAGCTGATCTTGGAAGAGAAAAAGTGAAGACAGAAGTTGTTTTCATCCTGCTGCTAATCTCTACAACTATTTTGGGCCCCGTTACAGAAGTACCTCAGTGACACTGAACCTTTCCATTTCTGGGGCAGTAGGCAGAGGACAGAGCGTCTTTCTCAGTGACACCCAAGCTGGGCTACCTTGGTCTAGAATGCTCGTGGACATGCTACATTAATGTGCGTAACCAGCCACAATCACTGCCCGTCATCACCTACTGACAGTGGTAACTATATCTTCCAACCAGTGTTCCTGAAAATTTCATTTGCAAACAAAACAACCACCTCTATATATATAGGGAAAAAATGAATCTGTGTTGAATTGTCAAACTCTCACAATTAACAACCTAATTCTGGCAGAAGGAAATACTCTCTGAAGCACAGTCTTGCCTTAAAAAACAAATTCTAACCAAGACTTTCAGAATTCAAAACTTACCTCCTGTTTCTTCGTACTTTGTATCATGAAGACCTTAGATGATAGAATCCAACTAAACAGATCCCAGATCCTTTTTTCTGTGTTTGGAAGAGACTGCAGGAGTTCTTTCAGGCTTGGTAGAGCGTTGGTATCTGCAAGCTGACAACAGAGGCATTTAGCACAAGCTCCTTCATTCCATCGTGATTAAACAGGGACCTCTAGTGAAAACAAAACAATATTTCACCCCAACAAACTGAAAACCAGGTTCAGCTCTGAGATGTAAACATTAGTATCCAGCTTGTGGGGAAGTCTGTCAATTGCTCTGAAAGCAAACACCAGAGAAGGTGTAAATATTTACATTTACCCACAGTATCTGCAGGGTGTGTACAGGAACAACCTGAGACAAAACAAGCTGTCACAGGGCAGGACGTGCAGTGGGGCTGACACGGGGGTGTCCAGGCCATGTGACATGCAAACCCTTCAGGATCAGTTTGAACTTCACACAGGGGCAAGCTCCTGTAACCCTTCACAGCATCACAGAGACACTAAGGCTGCCAAGGAGTTCCACGATTATCAAGACCAACCACTGAACCACCCACGACCCCGGGTGCCGTGTGTGCAAGTTTCCTGAACACTTGCAGGAACAGCGATCCAAGCACTTCCCAGGGCACCCTGTTCCAGTGCTGGCCCACCCTCCCGGCG
>VWZF01002545.1:44878-173363 GCA_013396755.1 Sclerurus mexicanus
GCCTTCCCCTGAGGGGGGACTGAGGGACGGGAGCGGGGCCTTCCCCTGAGGGGGGACGGAGGGACGGGAACGGCGCCTTCCCCTCAGGGGGACACTGAGGGACGGGAGCGGGGCCTTCCCCTGAGGGGGGACTGAGGGACGGGAACGGCGCCTTCCCCTCAGGGGGGACTGAGGGCCTTCCCCTCAGGGGGGACACCGGGAGAGGAGTGCAGGGCACAAATGGAGCCTTCCCCTCAGGTATAGACCGGGAGAGGAGTGCAGGGCACAAATGGAGCCTTCCCCTCAGGTATAGACCGGGAGAGGAGTGCAGGGGACGATAACATCTTCCCCTCAGGGAGAGACTGAGAGAGGGGGACACGGGAATAGCGCCTTGTCCTCAGGGGGGGACCGGGAGAGGAGGACAGGGGACAACAGCGCCTTCCCCTCAGGGACAGACCCGAAGGGGAGTACAAGGGGCGATAACATCCTCCCCTCAGGGAGAGACTGAGAAGGAGGTACAGGGGACAGTAACATCCTCCCCTCAGGAGAGACCGGGGGAGGAGTGCAGGGGGAAAATGGCGCCTTCCCTGAGGGCAGACATGGAGGACAGGGGGACAGCGACAGCGCCTTCCCTGAGGGCAGACATGGAGGACAGGGCGACAGGGACAGCGCCTTCCCTGAGGGGCATAGACCAGGAGAGGGGTACGGAGTGGAGGAATGGCACCTTCACCTCAGGTAAAGGTCTGAAAAAGGGTACCAGGGGACAGTGGTGCTTTCCCCTGAGGTAGAGACTGTGAGAGAGCTGCTGTGGGGAAATGGCGCCGTGCCCTCAGGTGTTGGTCAGGAGAGGGGTTTGGGGGGCTAGGGCGTCTTTCCTTCAGATAGACACCAGGAGAGGGGTAAAGGGGCCATGGCACCTTCCCCTCAGGTAGAGACTGGGAGGGGGTTCAGGGGGGAATGGCGCCTTCACCTCAGGTAGAGACTGAGAGAAGGGTATGGAGGGCAATGGCACCTTCGCTCAGATAGAGCCTGGGCGAGGGGCAGAGTGAGAAAATGGCACCTTGCCCTCAGGTATTGAGCAGTAGAGGGGTATAGATGGACATGGCACCTTGCCCTCAGGTATTGAGCAGTAGAGGGGTATAGATGGACATGGCACCTTGCCCTCAGGTATTGAGCAGTAGAGGGGTATAGATGGAAATGGCACCTTGCCCTCAGGTATTGAGCAGTAGAGGGGTATAGATGGACATGGCACCTTGCCCTCAGGCAGTCTGTGAGAGGGGGGCAGTGGGAAAACGGTGCTTTCCCCTCAGGTGGGAGACCTGGAGAAGGGCCCTGGGGGGAAATGAATGCTTGCTCTCAGGTAGAGACCATGAAAGGGGACAGTGAGGAAATAGCATCTTCTCAAGTGGAGACCAGGAGAGGCGTGAAGGGGGCAATTGTGTCTTCCCCTTGGGTGGAGACTGGTTATGGGTCAGAGAGATAAAATGTCCCCTTCCCCTCAGGTATAGCCCAGGACAGGCCCATGGGGCAGTGAGGACATGGAGGTGGAGCCCAGCTCTCAGTATCCATGATGCCAGCATGTCTGGACTCCGAGGCAGGGGACAGTGAGGGGACAGTGAGAGCGTAGTGGGGTGTGAGGAGCACCATGACCATGTCGGATAGCGCGTGCCCCATCCCCTGCACAGCGTCAGGAGGCTCCCAGGCTGGGGCATGGCAGACGCAAGCTCACAGCTTGGGCACTGCATTCATGTGGAACAGCAACACAGATCAGCCAGACAGGTCATCCAGGGAGACAGCTTTATGTGTCAAATTGGTTTTATGTAGCTGTAATTTTAACAGACTTACTTATGTCAAAAACATGTAGATGTCATTACTCCTCAGCAGTTCCCTTTATCATCCAAACTGGTAGCTTTGGAAATGAATCCAGGTTTGTTTGAGTCATCTCTGCAAGCTGGCATTGCAGGATTAAGGGAGAGGAATTGACTTTTTAGTTGAACCTCTTACCAGTGGTTTCACCAGGTGGCGTTCACCGTGTTGCCTGAGACTGGGGCTCGGTGTTCCTCCCTGGAATTCTGGTGCAGTGCTAGTGCTGCGAAGTATCTTGTCCAGTTCCAAAATGTCTCAGAAATCACCATCATCAGGGTGGAGGTCTCCTCAACCCAAGTGCTGTTGGTCTCCTGAGTACAATTTTGGAAATATACAGCTGTATTGGATGTGTTCTAACACCATGTCTCTTCATTCAGGAGGAATATTGCACATATCCATGGAGTAACTGAGGCAGGCACCACAGACTATTGCAGATACTCACTAAAATGGTAAGGTCAGTTGTGGATATCTGTTACTGGGCTCTCATCTCACAGACATTGCTGGAGGTGCTGTTTGCAGCCTTCCTCACAGTAATCAGGAACACCAGCTGTATTACATCCTGTCTCAGAGCAAACTGGTAGCAAAGCAAACAAGATGTGAACTTCATTCAAGTGCAGAGTTCCTGTTCTTACTCATCCGCTCAATCGGTTTGGGAGTATAAGAAGGTTTCAAAATTCTGGATAGAACCAGATAGATCATAGACTGTTCAGAGTTACATTAAACTGTAAATTATTTCACAGTGATGTATATAAATCAAACTGAGTTATAGGTTTATTTATTTGCTTTTTGCCAGTTTATCAAAAAGGCATCTTTCAGTAACAGCTGCACGAACAAGGCTGCAATAGGAAGCCATCAGTTCTAGAACAGCACAAATACTTGCTTGGGTATGACATCTAATGGCAACATGCAGACAAAATTATTTTAAAGGTACCTTTGGTTTAGATTACCCAATTTACTAGATTTCTGTATATGTTTCTATCTTTAAAACATCATCCAGCGTGTGAGTCTGTGCTGTTTTTCCCTTGCTTGCTCCAGAGGGTCTCCCTCATGCCAGGAGCATGAATGGGTGACTTAAGAAGAGGTCTAGCACCACACAAAGCTTTTTATCAGGAGTTATGGAAATTACCCAGACTTGAAATGCAGCTGGAGCGATTCCTTTCCATATTTCTATATCCTTGAGAGGATGTATTTTACTTTATCTGATGTGGTGCCTTATTCTGCTGTAAATATCTGCTATCTCTGACAGGCTGTTAGCGACATCATTCAGTGATCCAGCTCAGGACATGTTTATTATCTCCTATGATATTAAATTGTTCTGTGAGATCCTTTTGAAAAGTCAGTCCTTGGCTGTCTAATTGGCTGATTTCATTCACTAATAGATCATTAGATGTAATAATTTTTGGTGCCTGCTTAAGAAGATTAGAAGATGGTAGAGATTCTCTTTCAGTGCCTCTGGATGGAATTTTACACTGTTACTTTTAGCTCTTTAACTGATGCAATTCCAGTGGCTTCATTTAAGATACCTCTCATTGTGACAGAGGAGAGAGGAGGAGTACTGCTGATATCCCTGGGACAGGTAAAGACACCCCTGTTCAGGAATTTCTGCATCTTCTACCTCCCGGCAGGCCTGGGGCTGTGGTTTTGGGACAGAGCGTGGTGTGGAGGGCAGGACTGACCCTCTGTTTTGGGGAACATCCTGGCATGTGATTAAGGAGTGGGGACAGGCAATAGTCCCTGAGGAGAAGCTGGAAAAGAAAGACAGTGTGGTGAAATGGGAATGGAGAGCTGGAGGGAAAGGGGTTTCCCTGGAACCACATCAGTTCTGGGGATGCTGGGCTTACTGTGCCACCACTTCTTATTTTACTCAAAGAGTGCAGTGAAGACCTTTAGTGGCCTTGTCCTGGCATAAAGAAATTAACCCAAAATAGATCTAAAACATCACTGGCATCGTAATAGTTAATGAAGATTCTGAGAGCATTGATCCAAAACTGATGCCTACCTTTGGGATTCCAAATGGATGGTGCTTCCATTACGGCAAGCTCAGCTGCGTTCGGCAATGACAGATATTGATGAGATAACAAGTTTGCTGTATCGATGCTGCCTGAGAGTGCTGTCTGCTCAAACTCATCTAAACCCTGTTTTACAAAGCTGCCCCTAAGGCAGAGATGAAGCACTGAAAGCTTTTGGGGGCCGGTTTTAGGGGAGGTACACCTTTGTGTGTTGTTGATGCTGAACATCAACCACTGTAGATTCGAGCCTGAAAAATGTGTGAGGATAAGCCAGGATAAAGTCATTGTTCCTTTGGAGGGGAAGCACAATTCCCTCTGATTTACCTAGAGCAGGTAAGATTTTCCAGCCTATGCCTTGCAGAAGCCCCAAACCCAGAAGGTTTCTGCTCTTCCCTCTCCTGACAGCTCCAGGAAGCACCATGTTGGCAAGTCTTTGGAGTCAGGAGAAATATGGAACAGCTGCTGGTTTAGCTTTGGTGTTGTGGCTTTTTAATTAAGTGCTGCAAGTGTGTGCTGTGGGCTGGAGGCTGAGATTCAAAAGCATCTTTCCAGTCCTCTTAAAAACAACCTGATGAGCGACCCTTTAGCTGTATGTTGTGCACCTCAGTAGCCACTGCATCCCACATCCCATGCTTCCTCCCACACCTTTGCACCCCTGCATGGAGGGCTTCTACATTTTAATACCTACAGGCAGACAAGACTGGCTGGGGCACTGCCAAGGAGCTCTCTTTTGCTTTTTTTGAGAAGTGCCCTTCAAACGTATTTCCATTTTCCCATTTTATTTTCCTTGATAGAAAAGCTATCCTTGGTGATTTGCTGTGATTCAGAGCAAAGATGGTTTTGTAAAAGATACTGAAAGGGTCGTTGGCAGTGCAGGAGTTTGAATAACGTGGCTCTACGGCTTCTTATGAAATTGAAGATCTGATTATTAAACATAGACCGTAATAAAAATAGTATCTGGTGTTGGCGGATGCATTTCAGCAAAGAAATGTGGCTTAAATGTCTTCATTTAATTCCAGTGTGTTTAAAATTGATCTCATGGACCGGAAAAGAGGTTTTTTTCCCTTTAACTAGGGTCTGTGAAGGAAATTAATACAGGGAAGGGAAAATAGAAATACAATACCACACTCAATGAAACAAATGCTTATGACTGAGGGCTTCGTTCCCTGCTAGCACCACTGGAACAGCCAGCTGTATAAGGTATGTTTTATTATGGAATTAACCTTGACCTAGGGTTCAAAGAGAAAGGTTAGCTTGAAATAAATCAGTAGTATGGTCAGGTCACTTCAAAGAGTCTAAAGCTGAGCTTGAAGATTACATGCTGTTTATGTGTATCCAGTTAGAATAGAACATATGGTAAAGATAATAGAAGTAAACTATTTATCTCTTCCCCTCGCCCCCCCTTAGGATTTAACGCCTTTTTGTCCTTTGCATAGATCTGCTGCAGGGGATGTTTTTGTCCTGGGCTGTTTATTGAAAACAGAAATGTGGAATAAAACAGCCTTCTTAAGTCGGCTGGGTAAAATAGTCTTGCCTTTAACGTTTTTGCAATTGCTCAGATTAAAGTAAACTATTTTGGAAATAGTCATGAATATAATGAACCGTGTTTCTCTGTCACTTGTCTCAGTGAATTCAGACAAAGGAAAAACTAAACAAAATGTGCTCGGCTCTGAATTGCTGTGGTTCTGATCTAAAAGCAGGACCACATTTAATTGTTACGTGTGAGTTACAGGGATTTAAGAGCTTTCCAAATACCACATAATCCTTGCAACATCCCAGCAAAATGGGCACAAGTATCCCAGCAAGCACAGGGAATGGAACTGAGGGTGGGTAAGCACTTTACCCAAAGCCACTCATAATCTGTAGGAAAACTCAAATTAGTCCTCATGGCTGCTTTAGACTCCTACCCTTTTTGAGGGAGAGGACCAGAATCCCACCTGGAATTTTGTGAATGCCAGTCTGCTGCTTTAACCATATGACCAACCTGTACCTTTTGGTCTGTGTGCCCTTATTCTTTTGCTCCCTGTGCGATGAGGGAGATACCAGGACTTGAAAGGCAGTGTGTCCACCAGTCATTTGAGTCTGTGTTCAGCTTTGTGTAGGTCACTGGGTAGGGGGAATAAAAGAACTTTTCACTTCTTCCAAACACACTGGGTGGGGGAGCAACCTGGTCTAGGGGAAGGTATTCCTCTCCATGGCAGGAGGGTGGATCGAGATGATTTTTAAGGTCCCATCCAACCCAGACTGTTCTAGGATTGGATGAAAGACAAAGCAGATGCAGTGAGGAGCTGGTAGTGGTTGTCTCAGATGCAGAGAATTGCTGTAGTGTGTGATGTGCAAGGCTGACACTGGAGTTTTGCCGTGCTTACAGGGAAGCAGGGGAAGAGCAGGGCTGGTGGATGCTGGGAAGCAGAGGGGATCCTCTGCTGAAATTAAAACCAGCTGCTGAGCTGAGCTGTGGTCACTCTGTAATAGCTTTTCTCCACAGATTGTTTTTTCCCATGCAGTGTGCAGATAGTAGCATGTTTTAAGATTTATGACTGCCTGATTTTCCCCATTAATAGGGAAATCTGATGATTATCCATTTTAAAGCGATTGCTGAACAATAGGAAGGAGCATGCTTGTTAAAATAAACATAAAAGTGAGTTGGATCTGTCTTAGAGTGCTGAGCCTTTGATAGATTTTCTCCTTACAGCAGTCTTTGATCTGCCACACCAGAAAATAAACTCAGTGGGAGACTGGATCTGGGATATAGAGCAGTTCACGTCTAGGTCAGGGGCTCCAACGCAAGCTGGGTCAGGAGTGATTCTCTGGGTCAGCTTTGGCGGGAGCTGGGAATGGCAGCACCCTGAGGCCTGTGCTGCACCTGCCTCCTGGCACAGGGAGCTTTGGGTCTGCAGGGACACCCCTAGAGCAGGGAGGGACCAATTGCTTCTTCCCCTCTTCCCAGATGAGAGCTTTGCAGCATTTACAAGGAGATAAATGATACAGGGATACCCAGGGCAGCGCAGGGGCTGCATCAGGATTCGGCTCTGGGGAATGCTCTTGCTGGAGGAAGCCAAATGCTCTGGCTTGGGACACATGCAGGTCATGCCCAGCCCTGCACTGCAATCTTTGTGTTCTCCATCTTCTCAAAAATGCAACAGCTGTGCCTGTTAGTTATCAGTTAATCTAAATGAAAAAGAAGTCTTCAAAGTGGTCGTGTCAGTCCTGTAGGACGAGACCTGTGAATGTGCACCACTTGTCCCAGAGGCAGCAACATCTCCTGGCAAATAAAGGGCTGTTATCTCAGAAATGTTTGAGCCCTATGTCTCCTCACCTTTGGAGGGCTCATTTCAAAGGAAAAGTTGTGCAGCTTTGTTTTGGAAGGCGCTGGATGCTAAGGACTCTATGTAGGAAACACAGCACACGTACCAGGTCACAAATAAACTGATACAATGGACTAGTGTAAGGTTTTCTGGCTCCGAAATCTGAATTTCTGTCTGTGAACCTTAGATCTAAGCTGAGAAGGAACATGGGAGAGAAACAATTTAATCATCAGAACTGAAATCTCAGGGTTTCTTACTGTCGGGGAAGCCACTTAAGTTTCTTTTTGATAGTTGTAGAAAGAGCAGAAAAGGATTTTTGGTGCACTTCAGCTGTGTTAGGTCTGGGAAGCTCGTTCTGTTTTATCTTGTGCAAGAGGCAGCTGCCAAGATTTATCTTTGCAGGGTGTTTTGCAGGAAGGGAAACAGAAGTGAGAAAGGTCTGGAATGTCATGTAGCTCTGGCCAGAATCATGTTATCTGAAAAAGCTGGTTATCTGAAGTTTGGCCAAACCTCCCTCTGCACAAGTCTCAACACCATACTGGAGCTGTAGGGATAAAGAGCAAGACCCAGACTGTCTGCGGGGAAACTCTAGACTGAAGCTCTGGTCCAACTTCAGCACTGTGTGAACGGTATGTAGAAAGCTGCCTGAGGGATCCCACTGCTGCTGAGCTCCAAATACCCAGTGCAGGGCACAGCAAGGTCTGTCCTCACCCTCACTCCATCCTTCAGCTTTGGTGATTCTTGGCTCTGTGGCATTGGAGGGGATAAAGTAGCATTTAAGGGTAAGTTTTGCCTGGAGAGATCCAGCCTTTCCCTGTGTCTGAGCATCCTGTCTGCTGCGTTGCTCTTTTTTTACTCCCAAAGATGCCTCTTTGGAGTGGAAACAGCCAGTGAAGGGTTTGACATAAGTGGTGTGCGTTGTGCCTGGTTTAGCTCTCGTCCCAGGGAGGGGATGTGCCCTGTGCTGGTTTCCAGTTGCCGGCTGATGGCAGCAGTGGATCTGCACAGAGGCAGTGCTGCCTCCTCACCTGCCTTTGCCCTTCTCTGCTCTGATCACATTACCCCAAATATTGCAATTTCGGGTTATAATGCAGCTTCCCACTGCCCTGCCATGAACCAGCTGTTGTCTCTGATAAGTAAGTCATACACAGGAGAGTTATTGGAGAGTGGTGTGGAAATAATTCTGCTACTTCGGAGGGGAAAAACTGCCAGAAACTTTCCTTGTCTGCACACCCACCTGCTGATGTGTCCCTTCACGCACAGCAGAACTGGTGAATCATCTCCAGATATAAATGTCAGGCGCTGAGTTGTTCCTCTTCTGAAAACAGGGCTGATATTTCAGAGGGGACGATTCCCCCTGCCCTGGAGAGACTGTGGGGTTTGCCTCGCTATTATCCTGCTTTTCCCTGGGGTGTGTCAGTGCGTGGTGTTGCACTGAAAGGAAGAGATTACCCGCTTGCCTTCTTAAACACAAACAATGATTTTAGGGGAAGAAAGAGGACAATACACCATTGTTACGTTGTTCCCTACCTCGGCCTCATGCTGAAATATTTAAGGTCCCCCATGAATAATGCAGCCTCAGCCCCAAGCCTGTTTTGCACTTCACACTAACCGGGCCCATAAAACACCAGGATTGCTCCCGGCATACATTATGCCGTATAGAACATCTCCCACCGAGCAAAGCTTTGTCTTCCCTGCCACAAAGGCTGTTGGGATTTTTTCCCTGTCTCCAAGAGAGATAACGAGCATGAGAGCTCTTCCTTTAAAATATTAGTGGGAACAAGTCACCTGTGGATTTTCACCTGGTGCTAACTAGCTGTGGTCCGCACCGCATCTCCTGCTTACGCTTATCCTGTGTCATTCTCTTCTTATCCAGCTGCTGTGCCTTACAGCAGGAGAGCTATACAGCACTTAATCTATGGAAAAATATGTCATATTTAGCTGACAGGCAGGAGACAAACTGATACATTACAAGTCAGGATTGCTCCATAACCCGAAATAGGAATTATTTCTCTCTCTTGACTAGGAATTACATGCCAAAAATGCTGCGAGGAGCAGGAGCAACACTTTGTAATGGCTTGAGGCTCATACACACCCTGTCACATGAAGCGTGTCCCTTCCCAGGCCCTTTTAAAGTTCAAGAGAGATTTTTGCAGCATTTTAATGATGCTGCCGTTGACAGCAGGACCCTTTGGTGTCAGGTTTAGTTGCTCCCAGCCATGCTGTGCAAAGCTCTCCCCTCCTCCAAGGAAAAATGAGGCAAGAGGGGAAAAAATGTGTGGCCCCAGCCCCTTCCCATGAAGATACCTTTACACTCACCCTAAACTACAAAGGTGAGGCTCTTGATGAATTTTGGATTAAAAGGAGCAATATGCCTCCCTCGACATCTGGTCTGTCGTCAATAATGACATTAGGATCTGTCACATAGGAATTGCCATCTGTGATCCGGTTGGAGGCCTTTCAAAGGGAAGGAAATGGGAGGGTGGAGATCAGGGAATGGTTTGCTGCAGGGAAGAGTGACTTGGAAGCCCCAGAGGTGCATGTGCCCTTCCTTCAGCTCTGCAATCCACTCCATTCCTCTGTCAGCTCAAGGACAAAGGTATAAAAATCTTGAGTTTTGGAAAAATCTTGGGGAGCCTTTGCTGAAGGGTGGAGATGAAGCAGGGAACGTAGGATTGTCTGCTAGGTGGTTTTAAAAAGAGGCCATACTGAGTGCAAAGGTTCATCCAGGGGTTTTCCAGCTGCTTCCTTGCATCATCTGGGTAATACCACCTTTTAACTCTCTCCCAAAACTGTCCTGTTTGGAAAGATGGGCATCTCTGGAAACCCACCTACTGCCATGGCAATAACATTAAAACCCCCAGGGACCCATTGAGGCTACTTTCCACATATTTTGTTTGTCTCTTTATTAGTTAGGTATGAACTTTCCCCACAGATACCTAAGGTTAGTCTGATCACCAGCCTGTCAGCTGTTTATTTAAAGAGGTAAGCCCTCATCTTGTAGTTTGGCCATCAATCCCCATTAGTTTCCCTGTATGGTTGATTGAATAGTCCATTGCCTGTACTAATAAGCACCCATTAGTTGTCCCAAAGAGCTTTAGTTTTATTAGAAACAATTCATTTCAGCCTAGGCCAGATGAAATGCTTTTAGCTGGATTGTTTTGATTGCATTACTTGGAAGGTGGCATAAGAGCACCTGGAAGGTTAGAGAGGTGCTGCATCCAACTGAGCAGCTTTTCCTGGAGAAATGCAGATGATATGTCTGTGAACAAGGTGAGGGTTTGCTGCAGTGGCACACAAAATGCATTTAAATCTGCAGAAATGGCTCTTTGGTTTGCCCCTTCTGGGTGAGTGTAGAAAGAATCTCCAGGGATTTGAAGCAAATGTTCCCATCACCTGTCTGGTTTTGGGCTTTGGAACACCAGTGGGTCTCCAGACTTGCCATTCGTGTTTCTCTTCCTTTTTCATTCCCCCTCTTCATTCTTTACATCACCAGCCCAGAATTTTGTCTTTTTGCAGTGTTTCGGGCTGCAGTAAGCTGGTTACGAGCAATTTGGCTTGCTGCTCTGCAGAAAAAAAGTGTGGAAGGCAGGAGGAACTGCTGCAAATCGCTATTCAGCTGCTCTTCATCACACTGGCTCTGGCTTCCATCTACCCGACAGCCCTGCTAAAAGGATAATAATGCTTTAAAAATTAGAGTCAGCCGAACAACTACTTCATAAATTCATGGCCTTGCCCTGATCCTTTCCAGAAGTTTTTCTTTCAGATTGAGTCCACATCAGACCTTGGATTCCTTCCCTTTGGAAATGCTGCTGCTTTTCTACTTTGGGAGTGCTCGCTGGGTCACCCAGCTATGCAAAGGGGGTTACCAATTATCTGTCAACAGAAACAAGCCTCATTTCAGGATAATCTTGTGCTCTCTCCTTCAGAGAACATGGGATAATCTCTCCGTGATGTCGTCTCATTGTGGGATTTTGTCTGTGATAGATAAACCAGTCTTGAAATCCTATTAAGAGCTATTCTGCCTCTCCTTAAAAGTGACCAACTTGCAGATGAGACAAACTTCTGTGGAACTCAGAAGAGACCCTTAGCTTTGCCTACCTGATGGGAAACAGCTCTGGTTTGCAGCAGCTGTTCCCACCTGTCCCACTTCTGAAAGCAATTCTAACACAGCCTTGGCTTTTATATGGGACTGATGGTCCTTCTCAGTTCATCAAAGCCACTGCGAGCTACCAGCAGGAAACCAGGGCAAATGGACTGGGGGCTTACTCAAGATGTGGTGGGAAGGCAGCACTTGGTGGAAAGCCTGGTTGAGTGGGTGATACAGCATCTTTTCAATCCATGTCATGTCCTATCTGTGGCAAGGGATGAATTGCCCTGTTGGCTTTTTCACATACTCCAAAGGTATGGAGTGCTACAGGAGCTGGATGGGAGAGCTCCCACCACTTTGTGGGGATTGAGCTGGAGTTCTGAAATATTTTCTCAGCAACAGCCTCCCAGATGCCAGTGCAATAAATACAAACTCCAACTTTCTAGCAGTCCCTGCTTACTCTTCAAATTTAGGGTCTTTACATCATTAAAAAGTTCTGACAATAAAAGAAAAACAAATCCATCAGTCATGAGGCGAGTTTGAAAATGTTTTTTAAAAGGAAAGATTTCATGAAAAAGTTGAGTGAGGTGTAAAAAGGAAATCTCTTATTTTACAAATCTGACAGCTCCAGCAAAGTCAAATTGCTTGTCAAGGGATGCCGATGGGAAAAGGGAGCCTACTCAAGTCTGGGATTCATGAAAACAGAAAGAAAGTAGTTGATGTTGTCTTAGATTCTGCAGTTCAGCTGTGAAAGACTCCAGTACCTGCTGTGCATCTGTAGGGTTTGTTGTGCATGGGATCAGTGTCTCCCTGTAGCTTTTTTTGTGTCTGAAAATAGTGACAGTGACCTGAATCTCTTGGGTTCTTTTCCTTCTTGGCATTTTGCTTTTGGCCTCCTCTGGGCTTTGGGAGTCAGGGAGTTGCTTCCTCCATGAGCTGAGCACATCTCCTGCTTCTGAAATGTACAAGAAGGGATCTTCACACACCTCCATTTTTGCGGGAACAGTGTATGAATACTTTTTTGGAAAGTATGAGTATGTGAGATAATGAATATATCTCATATAGTAAGGACCGTTTCCTTCCAGTGGTCATGTCGCACCAGTTCTACACTGCCCAACTCTTTCTAATGCCCACCAGTAACTTCCCTTGGTGCAAACAATAAATGTAACCCTGCAGATTAATTCTGGTGGAGCTGCAGCAGGGACCGGGTCTGGCACGTCTCCTCCCCGTGAAGAGAGGATCTCTCCTCCTCGCCGCAGAAGCTGCTGGGGCTGTAATCTGTCTCCTGTGCCACATCCTTGCCTGAGGACTGGCAAGCCTGAGCCCAATCTTCAAAAATAAATCCATCACAGGAGCAGGGAGCGGATGGAGCTGCTGCAGATATAAAGGTCAAACGATAAAGGCCATGTTAAAATATGCTCATAGGAAATGGCAGCTTATAAGTACTCTGTGATCTAATTACTTATGTCAGGCAGATAAGCCTGGACAGCAATTATTTTTAACCTAAATCACGCAAACAACTACTGTAGGAGCTTTGCCAGTTCTCAGCGTTTCTTTCAGTTACCATTTCTGGGGCAAAATGTGGAGCATTGCAGGACAAAGAGCTGTCTTAAAGGATTGGTTTTCACTTTCTCTGAAGGCAGGGAATGGCTTTAGTTATCTTTAGTTATCTTTTTTCCCTTTGCAAGAAAAGTAAACCCTGCATGTTATAGTCCATGGGCAGCCCACAGGCTGGTTTGCACTGCACATGGAGGGGAAGTGGGGTTTATTTTCCTGCTGGCATTGCTGGAAGTGGGCAAAGGGGAGAGCTGTGGCTGAAGACAGAAATTTCTCGTGCAGGAGGATGGCTGCTCCTGGGTCCTGCCGGGTTGGTGAGATGAACAGTGATTTGGAGAGGCTGAGTTGGTCCTTACCCTGCTGCAGATAATGACCTTAGGATTGAGCAAGGGACTGCATCTGAGAGAGGAGCCACACAGGAGCACGTGGGGCTCATGGTCTCCATGAAGAATGGAGATCAGAGTCTCTGACTCCATCTCTGACTGCACACAGGGATGCCATGGCTTGACCTAAGCCCAGAGCAAGATCATGGGATGGGGAACCACGTTGCCCTTTTGCAGACAAGTGACACAGCCATTTACTCCAACCTGGCACACAAAATCTAGGTCCTCTTGGTCCAGCATCATCTTCTGGCCTCTTCAGGGTCTGAAATCTTCCCTCATGTTGTTGGAGAAGCTTTTTAGCCAAAAGCATTTCTCTGTGCCTTACGGAGAGATCTCGGGACCACATATCATCTTACAGAGTGCTTCGGTCCTGACTCTTTGACCTGTGCCTGAGGGAGCTGCCCCTGTTCACTCAAGGTCATTTGAATATCAGCAGAGATGTTCATCATCCTGAGGCCTCAAGGAAGGTATTGATCACCTATGATGAATCAGCACAAGTTGTGCAAGATGAATGATTAGTTAATGGATGAAAGATGTGAGAGCTCTTGCTTTCATCCCACATTGCTGCTTCTTCTTCCTCCTCGACAAGAGAGTCCTGCCCCAGTGGTGTCAGAGATGCAGAGGAGAGAAGGAGAAGGGCTGCATGATGGGAGACAGTGGAAGTTGGTGGCATCTTGTCCTGGGCACACAACCTGGGTCTTCCCACCTTCTATTAGCTTTCCAACTTGGCCTGACACATCCCTGAGCAGTGGGTTTGCAGCAGTGCTCCAGCCACGTGACATGGAGAGGTGCCACATCTGGTCTATAAGGGCCATGAGGGACATGGGTAGGTACTTGAAGCACCAGTGCATAGTAGGGTTGCTTTGGGGCTCCATAAGCTATGGAGACAAAGTGAGGAAAGAGGAGATGCCATGTGTCTCTCAGTCGTGTTGCTCTCTCAGCCCTCTGGAATTACTGCAGATAGTGATTTAGTAAATCTTTGTAAACCAGTGCAGTACTGCATGTCCCCACTGAGAGCTCTTCTGCATGAGGTGTTATTCCAGAGGGCTGTTTCTGATTGATTTTTTTCACCCCCGATTTTTTTCCTATATGATGTTTTGGAAGAAAAGCACATTATTCCAAATGCGATTAAGTCATTTGGAAGAGGATTATGGTGTTTTGGAATAACACCCTCTTATTCCAGAATGAGATCAGTCACACGGGGAGTTAATCGGAAACAGCTATTTTGCTCCTCTGGGAAGCCTCCACCAGCATGACGAGCAGTCGGAGCTGCTCCCACTGCCTGCTGCCCACTGGTGCCTCCATCCACCCGTGGGGTCTGAGGCCAGACGGTGCGTTATGGCTCAGTAATTTAGAGATACAATTTAATTGCTTCTGAGCTTGACCCTGGGTTTTCTGTCGTAGTGCAACCTCAGAGCCCTCCGTAGAAATCCCAGCAAACAAGCATTTCATGGCTGAAAGTCGAGATGATTCCTAAAGGGGTGTTGTCTTCAAGAGACTTTTGCTTCCCCCAAGCCTCTGCATTTATTTCACTAAGGGCTGGATTGAACCACACCAGAGGCGGCTGCGTTGACCCCTCAGCATTGCTCTTCCCATCAGCTCTGGAGAGCTGCATCCCTTGGCCATGGTCGTGAAGATGTTGGCATCACCCATGGTCTAGAGCAACCTGGTGTAGTGGAAGATGTCTCTTCCCATGGCAGGGGTTAGGACCCAGATGATCTCTTGGGTCTTTTCCATCCCAAACCGTTCTGGGATTTCATGATTCTACGATCACGCTGCATCCTCTGCCTGCACACACAGCTCTGCTGCCACAGCCGTCGTACTTCATCATGCAACAACGCAGAAACTATGGGCTTCCACATGCCACAAATTATATTTTTTTCATCCTCTGATATGTATTTATTATTGAAAATTAAAGGGTTTCCTAAATTTTTATTTCTGAGCTGGGCCAAACACAGCTTAGGCAGTAAGCAATGCATATTTATTTCCAGCTCATGAAGGAAAAATATAACTTCTTTCCTCGTGTTTCTATAATTTCTTTTCTGTGCGTATGCAAATTGGTGGTTTATTTGTGCAAGATTTATGCAACTAAATGATGGGGAATTATAGAGGCAATTCAGCACTTAGAAAGGAGAGAGACAATTGCTGCAATTTGCTTGTGCCGTGCACTAATTCCTTCGGAAAATGGTTTTGCTCATTTATTTGCACCAAGCACCGATTTCTGCACCCCTAAGCAAGCTTGGGAAATGTTCTCTGGGGTCAATAGACTGCAAATGGTTTATATTTCTTTCTGCCTGTGCCATCGCCTCCCCATAATACTTTATAGCAATTAGTAACAATAATGAAATATAGCTGTGATTTCTCAGCACTGGAGAAAGGCAGCCAGTGCTTGTGAATCAAGCACATTTTCTGGTCAAATTGGCCATTTAAACACGCTGCTCAGGAAGCTTTAAATCCACCTCGATGGATCACTCTGAGCTAAGCTCCGTGGGGGGGAAAACACTGTTGGAAGCAGATTTTTTTCCCTGCCAAAGCTGAACCTGCTCTGTGAGGTGATGCTCATGGCTTTGGGGGAACCTCTCACCCCGGCATGAGGCAATGTGTCATGCTTGCCCACAAGCAGCATCCTCACTGACGCAGCAAGACCTTGGCTTGCAAAGAGAGCGGCAGAAAGAGCTGAGGCAGCTCCCAGGTTTTCCTCCATGTGCCCCGTGGGTGAGGCAGAACAGGGAAATCCCATGGAGCTGGGTCATAGAATCAGGGCATCATTTAGGCCGAAAAAGACCTTTAAGATCATTGAGTCCAACTGTTAACCCAGCACTGCCAAGCATGACCATTAAACTGTATCTCTGACACATCTACATGTCTTCTAAATCCCTTCAGGGATGGAGACTCCACTGCTGCCCTGGGCAGCCTGTGCCAGGCCCCGACAACCCTTTTGGTGAATAAATTGTTCCTAATATTCAATCTAAACCTTCCCTGGTGCAACTTGAGGCCATTTCCTCTGGTCCTGTTTCTTGTTACTTGGGAGAAGAGGGCAGCCCCCAGCTTGCTACAACCTCCTGTCAGGGAGTTGTGGAGAGTGATAAGACCCCCCGAACCTCCTTTTCTCCAGGCTGAGCCTCCCCAGCTCTCTCAGATGCTCCTCATCATGCTTGTGCTCCAGACCCTTTCCCAGCTCCATTGCCCTTCTCTAGTACCACTCCAGCCCCTCAATGTCTTTCTTGTCATGAGGGCCCCAAAACTGACCCCAGAATTTGAGGTGCCTCACCAGCTTGTGTTCGGCCGCTGTCAACCAGCACCTCCAGGTCCTTTTCCACTGGACAGCTTTCCAGCCACTCTTTCACAGCCTGTAGCATCACATGCGGTTGTGGTGACTGAAGTGCAGGACCCGCCACTTCACTAATGCCTTGGTTCCGTTGTCCGGATGCAGGATGGAGACAGGACACAGGGACGGAGGTCCTGGGCCCCAGGAACTAACCTGGAGGTCCTGCAAAAGGACTTGTTGTAGTTAAATGTCACAAGACAGCTGGTGCCCGGCACTTAGGAGAAAGGGAAGTGATTTAGGTTTGGTCATTATCAGAAAAACATGTGCGGAGGACGGGCAATGAGAAGAGCAGCCGTTTTCTATTAGGATAAGAGTAGGTCAGGTGTAGTTAAAACTGGGTAAATGGAGCAGGAAATGTGGCTGTATATTACTCACCCAAGATATATTGCACACATTAGCCTTGTTTGATCGGGTTATTCGGAGATTCGGAGCTCCGAGTGGTGTTTTAGGGTGGCCAAATCCAGGCTTTGTACTCTATTAAAATAAATATATTGCTCATGTTTAATAAAGTCGCTGAGTTTCCGTGTAACCAAAAGTCTGTGAGCGGCCTTTGCTGTCAGTCTGAGGTCTTAACGAGTCCCTGCCTGCGATGGGCTTTTGAAGGTGGAAGGTGTGATATTAATATTGTTAATGTAGAAAAATAATTTATGAATATTCATTTAATGACGTTGCCAGTTTCCAACATGTTTCTGCTCTTGGGAGCTCTAATGGGTTTTCTCTCCTGGCAGAGAGCTGCCTCATGGAGGTGCCGGAGGCTTTGCTGGGAGGGCCCGTGGGCTGCCCTGTGCCATGGAAATGCATCCTGCTGGTCAGAAAACTACAAGGCTGATCTGAATTTTGGCTGTGAAAACAGCCCTGTTTTTGCAACAGGATTAAGGAAAAGATGTTTTTTTCTGTTGAAAAGCCCCATGCAGTGCAGACAGCGGTATTGGACAAGTGAAAATGTGTTTATCTTTTTTTAGTGCATAAAGCTTTTGAGTCTTAATGAAGAATTGTGTGTCTTCTCAAACGAAAATGGAGAAGGAGGCACTAAGGCGGATGGTCATTATATGCTAAAATTAACTTTATTAGCTGATCTTCTAAAAAATAATATGTTTTATCTCAACCTTTGTATCCTATGAAGCATCTTTATCTGCATTTCCCTTTGATGGTCTTTGACCACCTCTTCATGCATGGACAGATTCTTTATCATGTCCCTATGGCTTCTTTCTAACCTCTGGGATAAATAAAATGGATAAATGCATGACAGCATCCCGTTTTCCTTTCAGGGATGGGGGACTGAGGTCCAGATCCCTCTGAGATGCTTGGACCCACACGGCCAGGCTCATCACAAGGTCGGGTGATGTGTAAGGCAGAGCAAGCCTCCCTGGGGGCAGACTGTGCTCTGGGGCTCAGCTCAGCTCGACCCAGATTTAGCCATCCCAGCAGGAAGAGGAAGGCATTCAAAAGAACTGGATCCGTTCCTTCCCTACCCGAGACCTCCCAAATCCTGCTCTCTGGAGAGCAACCTCTGTAGCAGTTAAAGATGATGCTGCACATACAAACCAAAAACGGAACCAAGTGTGGGGACATTTTCCCAGCTCCCCATCCCCTGGCTGCTCCAGGGCAGTGCTCAGTCCACAGCCACCATCCCACCTGCGGGCAGTAAATCCCGCGGCAGCAGCCACAGTGACCGCGGCTTCGTTCCCTCTTTGGCTCTGACAAAGCTTTATTGTTTTGGCGTGACCTGCTTTTAGGAGCCCCCTGAGGTCCCGCCGTATATCTGCCCTTGCCAAATCCTGAAGGGTGGCTGGAACCCTGGCGGGGTCAGCAAAAGGGTATGTCACGGCTGGACGGCAATTATCCTCCAGGCTGGGAAAAGCCAGGGCCGAGGCTGTGCCGTGACCTGGGGTCTCTCAAAAAACCTTTGAAGGGTTCCAGGCTAGCGAAGGTTGGGTTGCTTTGCATCCTCCCCTGGGCATCCATCCTCTGCTGAAAAATTTCACTCGTTCTGCTTAATGGTTACTTTATTTGGACATCACATAGCTAACACATCCTGCTTTGCCATGCCCTGGCACCCCTGGTCTGGGGAGGAATGTCCTGTGATTCTTTCTGATGAAATCCAGCAGGACTGAGGTGGATACTTCAGGTGCCATACTTCAAATCATTAGTTCATTAGCTTCTCATTCCCCAGCTCTGGACACTGTCTGCCCAGCAGAACCACTAAATGGGGTTAAACCCGAAAAGAAACAGCAAATTGTGAATGTGCAAACTGCTCAGCTTTGTTAAACAGGAGTCAGAAGAAGAGCCTGGATGGACACAGGCAAATTAAACCCAGGAGCTCGGTATCCAGAACAGCTCAGGAGGTGTCACTATCCTCTCCCTGATGGGCTGGAGGGGAGGAAGCTGCTCCAGAGGGAAGCTCCGCATGCCACATCCCAGTGCTCGATATCACTTTATTTATTTAATCTCCTCCAAGAAAAAGCAACCCAATTCCCTCTGTAAGCAAGCTTCGGGAGTTAGTGGCAGAGCCTGACCAGCCCCTTCACACAGCTCTGTCAATCCATCAATCCACTAAAATAAAAAAGCATGAGCAGAAGGTTCTAGTTTTGGGGCAAGGATACTGTCGCCCCGGGGAGATGCCAGTATGTCCTGTATGCATTAATGAAACACTTTCTTTCCGGTTAGGACTTGAAGGATGCTCATTGAAAATCAGGCTGCCATGGAAACCAAAGGTGTTTAGTCTTTTGGGAATGCTGTTGGACAGAGGCAGGGAGAGGTGTGGGAGAGGGGGAGGACAACCTCTGCAGAGGAGGCATTTTAGCAAAACCCTTGATTCACCATCAGTCCATGCATGTCTGTTGCTTGCAGCTGCTAATTGTGGGAGAGAAGGGTTCGTCTCTTTGCTGGATGCTTTCCACAGCTCCAGGGCCTTCCTTGCCCTCGGTGTGTCCCTGCGTGGATGTGGCGTGTGGACCCTCATGGCTGTGGAGGCAGGGATTTGCTCTGGCAGTGGCGCGGGGTCTGCAAGGGATCAGCAGCCGCAGAGCCCCGAGTGTCCTTGTTGCTGTGGCACCAGGTCCCTGACGGGAGGCAGCAGGTTGGGGACCTTTGGCTGCTCAGGGACCTCCGGCCCTGTCACCCCGCTCCCCTGCAACCCCTGCCCCACTCTTGGAGGGTGAAGCACAGGAAGGTGCAAGCATGGAGAAATAATGGAATTATTGCTCTGTCATGTACCATTCGTTTTAATTAACACAGCACGTCAGCACTGTGACAGCAGCATTAACGAAGGTTGGGAGGTTATTGCAAAACAGTGCCATTTTCCTACACCTTGTCACTTCCCAGCACCGTCCCCAGACCAAACCCCCTCTCCTTCCCCTGTTCATTCCCCTCTTCATCCTCAGGCTTTTGCTGGGAGCCCATGGGCTCAGGCAGAAGCTGGGGGCTGATCCCACTCCCCCTTGGTCCCACGCAGCCCCTCACCATCAAAAGTACCTACCAACGCATGTTTTAATTAGAATAATTAATGAGTTCTGCTAGGAAAAGGACCGGAGCAGGTCCCTGTTGCATGCACGGTGCAGCTCTTTGTGGTAGGATACCCTGCACTGATGCTCTTGAGGTTGTCATTAAGACAAATTAATTGCAAAGATATCCAGGGCTTTTGTTTGGGCACTTTTGGATCGGGGCTGCCATGGTGTGGGCAAAGCCAGGGAATTGTGCAGTGACTCGGCCTGGGCTTGAAGGCAAAATGCAAAGAAATAGATTAAAAGGGCTAACGGCCACCCTCGCTCCCATCAAATATTCCTGAAATCAGCACGTTCCTGCAGAAAACCTCAGCGCAATGGAAAATCCTCAGCGCTGGGGGTTGGGGCTGTCAGTGCCGGCTGCCTGAGGATCGATCCACCCGTGATTTGGGTTTCTCCTCTCGCAGCAGTTAATGCTCTGCCAGTGTTTTGCCACCATATCCCGCTCAGTAATTACAGTGACTGCTCGGATCAATTAGCGCCGCTTAAAGCCATTAGCAGCCCAGCCCCTGTAGTCTGGAGCTCATGGACTAAGCCACGGAGGGACCCGTCCTCGTGGTACTTGCAGTGGGCAGCCCTCACTTCTTTTAAATTTGGTTTTAATCTGGTTTTCCTCATTGCAAAAGTCCAGTGATATCCTCAACAGGAACACTGGGACACTCTTTGTCTGGCTGTGAATGTTTCATTTCACTGGGGTTTCCACGTCGCCTTTTGGGCTTGGGCAATAGGTGACATTTCTGTTTTGGGGTGAGGTGTCTTAGCAGAAATTTATCCTTCGGTCAGTGCCAAATCCAAAGCTCAGGAAGGTCACTGTCTTGAAACATCCATTTGCAAGGGAGAAGCAAAAGCCTTTCCTGGGGTCTCATCCAGCGGGGTGAGAAGCAGAGGGAGGATGAGAGCAAACACATTTTCATATCTGAAGGGGAAGATGACTTTTTTCTCTGTGCTCCCGTTTCTCTGCTGGAAATGTGAGTATTGCCTCTACTGCCCATGTCACCTGCAGATTCAGAACTCCATGGTTTGGGTTAAATGATTTTGTAATGCCAGGAGAGCTGGGAGCCAGCTCTGGCAGGGGGGCTCAGTTAAAGGGTGGAGATGAAGTGCCAGGCCCTTCACAAACTCATCCCAATGTATTGGTGAGCACAAACACCTCAAACACCAGGTTTCCATTGCAAATGCAACCATTTCCACTCACTTCTTGTCTTGTATCAGAAGTGAATTATCCAAAATATTCCCCAAAGAAGGCATTTCTTCCAAGGTCTCCCCAAAAAGTGCAGGTTAAAAAAGTCCCAGGAGAAGCCAGAGGCTGTTAACCAAATCTTGTAATATTATTATCTCCCATGCAGGGATGTTTTCTCTCTTTCCCTTCCTGTGATGAAAGGATTTACCAGGTTTCATGGTGGCACATCCCAACCTGTGTGGCCCTGGCTCTCCCTGGGCAGAGCCCGCTGTCCCCAGCAGGGAGGACCCGTCCACATTTAAAAAATGTAAATTGCTCAAAGACGCTTTTTTTCCTTTTTTCTCACAATTTTATCAGAATAGAAAAAAATAAAATATTAAGCTGGTGTAAAAATCACAATATTTCCAATGTATTGGGCACTCCACTGGGGATGTGCTGGTCCGTAGGGCAGCTTGAGGGTCTCCGGGAGAAGCTGGCGGGGAGAGGGAGGCTGATTTGCCAACCTAAATCATAAATCACATACATAAAAAGTCACTCAGGGCAGTGTCTAACCCAGCGTGGGGCAACTGTAAATATTTCTCATCTAAGGGATTTTTTTCTCTTTGGGCAGTGGCTCGCTCTGTGTGTGACATCTCATTCCTAGATCGATGTTTTATAGGCACGTGGGCCCGTGTATCTGCTCGTGGTTAGTCGATAATGCCAAAACATATGGGCTGTCGTGTACTTTTCCATGTATTCCTGTTATATAGGCTCTGAAAATAATTTGAGGGTTAAAAAATAAATAAATCTCGAGGATGGTATTGTTCGTGCTAGATAAAATCCTGTGAACAAAGCAATTGGCATCATTTCACTTGCAAATTGAGCAGCGAAGCAAAATACCATTTATGAAACTGTAATTTATTCTTGGAAAATCAAGCACTTACAATGTCGGCTTGTCGCAGGTTAAGTTACAGAAGAGGGAAAAAATAGATTAATGATGAACGTGACAACATTTCAGGGTAAATCATCACAGCGAAAGCCTTTGAAAAGCCTCTTCGCCCCTTGCACAAACGGGGTTTTTATTTTTTTTCTCCCAAGAACATTAAACCAGTGATTGCTTCAGGGCTCCACGCTGCAGGGCAGGCAGTGGCAAGGTCTGGGGAGGCCATGGCACCCCTTTGCCCCTGTCCTGCTGCATCCTGTGCTGGGGGGCCCTCTCTGCCTTTGGAAGCCAAAAGGCAAAGTCTGGCTCATTATTTTTTCCCTGTCTGCAATTAGTCCGTCCCTTAACAATCCTCTTTCCTGCAGATGTCCTTATTATAATCACAGTCACAGACTGGTTTAGGCGGGGAGGGACCTTAAAGTTCATCTCGTTCCCCCCCCTGCCGTGGGCAGGGACACCTTCCACCAGCCCAGGTTGCTCCAAGCACCATCCAGCCTGGCCTTGGGCACTGCCAGGGACGGAATATTCTTACATTTTGGTTCTGTACAACTAAAACCAGGCAATGTGGACAAGAAACTCTCCAATGGGGACATCACCAGTGCCACCACTGGAGCATCAAACCCTGTCATCGGCTCCTCCAGAGGATCCACAGGAGACGCTCCATGACCTGGTTCCTTGAAGGTCTCCCAAGGTCTCCTCTCTGCCCTGGCTTTTATTCCCCATTCCTCTTAGACCTTCTGACCAGGGGACCACTCCCCCCCACGTGGACATCCCTTGAGAGCTGGCAGACACCATGGAGTCATTACAATGGGGGAGGGAAGGAAATTAATATAATTTGCACAAGATGAAGATAGAGCTCATCAAAGTAAGTGAATAGGTGGTAAGGAGATCTGGACTGGTCTCCTGGCATAGTGGAGTTTCTGGACCAGCTGGAGCTCTGAATCCCAGCTTGAAGTTGCATTCTGGATGTGCGTCCTGTATCTTTATTAAGGGAAATATCAGATAAAAATCCCTGTGATTTCTGCAGCATCATCTTTTAAGGTCTCACTCCAAGCTCTGCCTTGGGAACGGGTCTTGGCAGGGAGCGAGGCAATTCCTGATCTTTCAAGCAAAGTTACAGATAATGAAATTAATTAAATGGCCTCAAACACACCCTAGTGGTGGTGACTGTGTCGTGGCCAGTACCCTACCCCCTGCAGAGGGATGGGGCTGTCTCGAGGAGCGTTTGGTGCTTGTGGGATAAGTTCTTGAGCGTTTCATGCAATTAAGATTTAATTCTTCCATGGAGGCTTTGGGTAGGCAGGTAACAGAGAGAGCAGGTTGGAGTGAGCAGAGGCGCACTGTTGTCGTGCTGTTGAATCACAATCACTGCAACGATGAGGTATTTGGGGCAGGGATGGGAATTTCCATGATTCTGGCCGAGGCTTCGCTCGTCCCCGCGCGGCGCTCGCCCAAGGTGACGGTAAAACGGAGTTCACGACCCGGGGAGCGATTGCCGGCTGTAATAGTGTGTCACGTATTAAGGGAGCATGTTTGAAACCACGTTATATTATTAAAATTCATGGGAGTGATTTATAGGGGTTTTTAAAAACAGCAGCTTGCCAATATAAATTGGCTTAGGAAAGTCAACTGTAATCTGCCCAGGTCCAAATAATGACATTTCCTCCAATACATCCAAAAAGCTGAAAAGCAGAAAATAATATCCAGGCTCCAGAGATAAGGCGAGCACCCAAGGGAAAGAGGACTCTGAAATATTCATGCAGCCGTAGATTGGATGGTGGAAATGGCCATTCCCAATGGCTGCGTTTAGGGACTGATGAATTTAGTTACTGTACCTTTATATTTATCGCTCAATAAACAAGACAAGCTCCTTTATGATGCCAAGCAAGACTAATTTAGCTATTTTAGCACTAAGGAAATGGCTTTCTGGGCAAGGCAAGGGGTTGATAATTCTGTATGAAATTAGGAGACTTTTAGTTTAGTGTTGGTGGGCTCTGAGGGTGCTGGGAATTAGCAGGGCTGGAGACCAGATCTGAGGATTAAATCCCCCCGTGGAGCAGTGGGCAGGGGTGCTCACCCTGGGTTTTGGGAGCGAGCGGAGCCTTTCAGGGCTGCCTGCACCTGCTGATGGAGATGTTCCAGCTCTTGATTTTTAAGATGATTTTTGGAGGCCGAGGATGTTGCTATAAAGGTTTTACAGCAGCCGTGCTGGAATCAAGCGTGGCTCTGTAAAAGTGTCAGCAAATGAAGCAGTGGTGCCTGAGTGGTATTAACGCCAAAATGACCTTTCCGATAGTTAGGGCTTTATGAGGTATTATAAATTCTCCCTGTGTTGGCAGGGTTATAACTAGGACATTAGCAGTAACATCTTCTCCAGCAATACCCGAGGCAGGAACGCAGCCTTCGGAGCTGAAAATGCCCAGTTTAATTTTCTTTAGTATTTCTGTAGCTGAAGAGCTGGTTTGAGATGTTTCCAGCAGAAATTTGGATGCACGCAGTCTAAAGGAGATTTCTTCTCATAAAGATGAGTTTTGAGCACTCAGGTAGGGTTTTTTTGAGGCTCTTAGTATTTCCAACAGCCAAAAGTTAAAAGAGTTTAGACCTATTGCTTGGGGTTTTTTTATTTCCTTAGTTTCTAAGACTTTAGATTAATATTGTCAAACCTTTATTGCCATGAAGGCAAGGCAAGTCCTTTTTAATGAAAGCCACAAGCTCTATGCAATACCTTGATTCTGCAGTGCTATGTTTTGAAGCACCAAATTCCACTGAACTTACATGGAAATCCCCAAAGTGAGCCCACTCTGATCTTTTTTTTTCACCTCTTGCGTTGCCACTGGGAAATAAAATCAGTTTTTATGATGATATTTATTATGAAGTATATATTTGGACAAACCATGCTGCAATTTAGCAGTTCTGAGAGCTTTAGGCAGTTGTTTGAAGCTACTTTTCTCTCACCTGCTTATTGAAACCCTCTTTACAAGGTGCTGCTGGTCTCACTCAGTTCATTCCCCACGGCCTTCACTTTGACTGTCCTTTGGCACCGAGGGCAGCACAGGACGAGGGGGTGGGGCTGTTCCTCCATGCAGTGCTGCAGCACATGGGATTCTGCAGCAAGGGGGCCCATGGTTTGCAGCCCCTGTTTGGGGGCAAGGATGCACCTCAGAATTCTAGAATCATTTCGACTGGAAGGGACTGTAGGGATCATCCAGTTCCACCTCCCACCAGCCCAGGTTGCTCCAAGCCCCGTCCAGCCTGGCCTTGGACACTTCCAGGGATCCAGGGGCAGCCACAGCTTCTCTGGGCACCCTGTGCCAGGCCTGCCCTCCCTCCCACGTGCTGCCCCATTAGGACCTGAGGCAGTGGGAAAAGCAATAACTGAGCAGGAGCCACGGTTAACTGGACACTGATTGGCACTTCCACACACAGGTGTCGTACTGTGACCCTGCAGGTCTCATCTCACCCACCTGCCACAGAGCCCCCCGCTCCAGCAGGCTTCTGCTGATGGCTTGGCTGGAGTTTCACAAGCAAAACATCAAAATAAAAACCACCCAGCCCTTAAATGCTGCATTTTGGAAGCTGCTCTTTGAGAGGAGCCAAATTCACCAGCTGTCCACATGAAGAGGTGATGCCCTGAGCTGCCCCACACAATCCCCGCAGCACAGCCCCACGTGTGGAAGGAAAAGCCCCACTCAGGCTCATTTACTCTAGCTTTATTTTTCTTGTACAAGTAGCCACAGGCTAAAATCTAAACAGAGCAAACTACAAAAAACCTGGGTTTTATTTTTTTTTTAATACAGAGCTAACAATCGTGGGATCAGTGGGATTTCAATATCAAGACAGTTCAAAGTAAGAAAGGTAGAAAATAAACAGTAGAAAAGTGCTTTGCAATTTGGGTTTTTAGTATTACTCCTAACAGTTGATTCCCAAAAAGGACTGGGACAAAGGTTTAGCATTGGTTTTATTATGACTTTCTTACAAATGTAAAAATATTGCAAGTTTTAATGATGGAAATACGATCAAAGTACAAATCCCTCTTTGCTTTTTAAGTCAGACCCTGATCCAAAGCCCCGTGAAATCAGGGTTGTCCCCGACTCGTGGGGCTCCACACAGGCCCTGTCCCTTCTTCCCACATGATGCCAAAGCCCAGGCTCTGCCCGTGGAGGAAACCTGGAGCTGTTTCCCTGATCCCCAGTGTTACGGTGGGTTACAGTGGGTCTCAGTGCCACGGCCCCGTGCCAGCAGCATTTTTGCTGGAGTGCTGCTGCTTCGCTCATCCCCATCTCCCCACCCACAGCTCCAGCCCAGGCACCTTCCCTTTCACAGAATCACTGGATCAGCTGCGTTGGAAAAGACCTCTAAGATCATCGACCCAACACCACCTTGTCAACCAGACCATGGCACTGAGCGCCACACCCAGTCTTTCCTTAAACGCCTCCAGGGACAGTGACTCCAACACCTCCCTGGGCAGCCCATTCCAATGCCCAATCACCCTTTCTGTAAAGAACTTCTTCCTGGTGTCCAACCCTGGGTGCAGCTCAAGACTGTGCCCTCTTGTCCTACTGCTGGTTCCCTGGGAGCAGAGCCCGGCCCCCACCTGGTTACATCCTCCTGTCAGGGAGTTGTAGAGAGCAAGAAGGTCTCTCCTGAGCCTCCTCCTCTCCAGGCTCAACAACCCCAGCCCCCTCAGCTTCTCATAGGACTTGTGCTCCAGTGCCTTCACCAGCCTCATTGCCCTTCCCTGGACATCCCTCCTAAACTGAGGGCCCAGCACTGGACACAGCACTCGAGGTGCCCAGTGCAGGGGCAGAACCATTTCCCTGNTCACTGGATCAGCTGCGTTGGAAAAGACCTCTAAGATCATCGACCCAACACCACCTTGTCAACCAGACCATGGCACTGAGCGCCACACCCAGTCTTTCCTTAAACGCCTCCAGGGACAGTGACTCCAACACCTCCCTGGGCAGCCCATTCCAATGCCCAATCACCCTTTCTGTAAAGAACTTCTTCCTGGTGTCCAACCCTGGGTGCAGCTCAAGACTGTGCCCTCTTGTCCTACTGCTGGTTCCCTGGGAGCAGAGCCCGGCCCCCAGGTGTCCAACCCTGGGTGCAGCTCAAGACTGTGCCCTCTTGTCCTACTGCTGGTTCCCTGGGAGCAGAGCCCGGCCCCCACCTGGTTACATCCTCCTGTCAGGGAGTTGTAGAGAGCAAGAAGGTCTCTCCTGAGCCTCCTCCTCTCCAGGCTCAACAACCCCAGCCCCCTCAGCTTCTCATAGGACTTGTGCTCCAGTGCCTTCACCAGCCTCATTGCCCTTCCCTGGACATCCCTCCTAAACTGAGGGCCCAGCACTGGACACAGCACTCGAGGTGCCCAGTGCAGGGGCAGAACCATTTCCCTGGTCCTGCTGGCCACACTATTCCTGATCCAGGCCAGGATGCCATTGGCCTTCTCGGCCCCCTGCACACAACCCCTCATCCGGATCATCACTGAAGGCATTAAACAGCACTGGGCCCAACACCACCAGTGACTGGCCGCCACCTGGGAACTGGCCACCAACTTTCCCTTTTTTTAATTTGGTGGGCAAGGGAAGTCAATGAGCCAAGGCATCAAGTTGCTAGATGGGATCTGTAACCTGCCTGCTCTGGCACGCACGGGGAGGGATAGATTTCCACAGACTGTTTGCACAGATGAAGTGAGTAAGTAGCTCCCCTCGGTTTGTTTTCATAAGCTTTTAATTTCCTTTTTTTTAACTGATCTTCCCAGACTTAAGTGCTGTCACTCAGCTTGGAGAGGGCTCGGACACTGTGCTGATCCCCCCCGAAATGCCATGGGATGGTTATCCCAGAGGAACACCCCCACAGGCAGCAAAACCCTTCCCTCACCATCCAGAAGCAACAATGCTTTGTAGCTTCTCTCCTCTTTTATTGCCAATATAAAATCCACAGTCCCTTGTTGTAATTTGAGGTGGATTGGGGTGGAAGGTTTAAAATTCCCAAACTGGACCAGCACTTAAATATATCAGCACCCTTAGAAAACAAGAAAGAAAGGTAACAGTAGACAAATAAATACCTGAATCCAACAGTGTGAAAATACCCTGTCACAGCAGAAAACTATTCCCTGTTCAACTAAAGACAATGTGGATACTATCCCTGAGGTAGCAGCCATCTCTGGTCAACTCGAGAGCTCCAAGAATAGGTTGTGCCCATTATGGGTTACCAGAAATAAAAAAAAATATCAGCTTTTGGATATTTATTCCTTCCTGTAATTTCATCTCACCACAGCCAGAAAATAAGAGGGTTTTTGGGCTTGGCTGAGAAAAGGCAGAGGGTTGAATTAATGGAACTATTTGCTTGGAAAAAATACTAAGAGGATGAGATTCCCACCCCAAACACGGGTGGTTGCCAGCGGTTTGTACCGGATCCAACACCTGCCCGTTATCCAGCGGTTTTATCTCTGGGCAGCAGTTTGGATGAACCAAGGACAGAGTGTCCCTCATGACGAAACCAAACACAAGCTCTTTTTTGTTCTTTTTCCCTTCTCGTTTCACAGACATGCTCTAGTTTTTGGTTGGCACAGCTTTGTCTCCAGCCCAGCTCAGGCACTGATGGCTGTTAGGTGTCGCTTCTCCAGATGAGAGGCACAGAGCCAGAACGTGCCATGTTGAGTGGATTTTTTGCCCAGTTTTGCGCCCCTGGATAATTCAGGGAAGACCATGTCCTGATGGATCACCAGACTTCAGCCTCATCCCTGTTTAGGCTGAGTTGCTGCAACCATCTACATTACGTCCCAATGGTACGGATTGAAAAGAGTGGAAAAGAAACCCCAAAAAAAGAGGAAAAGCTAAACTTCTAAAGAGTACTCTTTAAAGATTTACATCCATCTTCAGCCATCTCAAACCAACACAAGATGTGCATTGGTTTAAGCCACCACATTTCTGCATAATTAAAAAAAATCCAAAAGAAAAAGCTCTACTCTTGACATACTATCATATTCCAACTAGTCAAATGGCACAGCATTTCCCTTTAATAAAAGGAAGTAGTGACAAATACTTGTTACTATTACAATATCACAATAATATGATATTAAATTAATAGCATGTTCACAGCTTCAGGAAGTCTGAGCTGAACGCTACTCTAGGTTTTGTGTTCACTTTGGCAACGGTACTTATTCAATGTGAACGGTGACGTTACACACACCAAAAAAACCATAAAAACAAAAGCTGGGCTGGAGCGGGAGTGGGATGGCAGGAGGGGATCGGGTTGTCTTTGATATGAGGTTATAACTTGAGCTGGTTGGTGTTTCCTCCTCCCTCCTGCCCCTTCCATCCTCCAGCTCCCAAGATGGGGTGGGCTGTGCTATCGGTCTCACGTGGCACTGTCCCCCACGGTGCCTTCCCAGGCTGTCTCCAGGTCCACAGGAGGGACCATTCCCCCATGTAGTTGTGAGCAGGGATCAGTCTGATGGCCTATTCAACCTCTTTGGTGTGGTGGGGAGAGGCTGTTTGGGGGGTTAATGCCAAGGTTTAACCCTTCACATCTTTTTTGTCCTGCATGATGTCAACAGGAAGAGGAATTATAATGGGAGAGGGCTAGGAACACTGAGCCTGAAGAGCTGCTTGCTCTCAAGGTTGGTGCCATGATATCTTCTTGAGGCAAGACGGATGATGTGATGTGGAGGGACAGAGTCCTGCTCCCAGCTAACCTGGCCCAGCACCAGGACACAGCTCAGGGAAGAGGCGTTTGCTCATCCTCCTGTATGTTGTATTATTTACACAGTCATTGGCAGCATCCCACTGCCAACTGGGCAGGTGATGGGGGATGTTTCTCACACAGAGGACTCTCCCACTGGTACCATTTAAAAAAATACAGTTAATACTTTTTTAAAAGTTAAACTCATTTCCTTTCCTGATTCCTTTCACTGTCCTTGCAAATACAGCAACATTTGATTTACCACCACCTACACGGAGTCCGAACCTTCACATTCGCCTGGATTTAACCAACCCATGTGGCAGGGAAAGGGCCCCGTCCCTGCCCCAGCTCACCCCATGGATGATGCCGGTCACACACCGACTCACAAGGCTGCACCACACCAGGACAACCCAAGCCCCACAGCAGCAGGTTGGTGGTTGATCCCTGGAGGGGACAGACCCTCTCTTTGGTGTCGGGAGCTCCTCTGCCCACCCTGGGCATGGGGAAGGGGCGGCTGCTGGCAGCCCCCAGCATCCTCCTCACCTTGTCCCTCCCAGGGAACTGAGCCCTTTTTGGCTCCACTCCTGGCATCCTTTGGATGTTCTCCTGTGTCTGGAAATGCGCTGGAGGAGCTGGGAGCAGCTCAGTAGCATCTCAAGTGCTGTCTCAGGGTTTCCCCATGGGTGGGCTTTGGGACAAGACGGTGACATCCACGTTCCCAACTCCTCGTGCTGGCACATGCCATAAATCGTCCTGGGAATCAGCCCTGGGGAGCAGCACAGTGAGGGGGCAGGAAGGTGCCCTGGCTCCAGTGCTGGCAGCTGAACACCCCATCCCCATGCTCCCAGGATGGACCAAGGCAGCCACCACTGCAGCCCAGATCAGCCCTGGAAGGGCAGCGGTGCTGGGGCACCAGAGAGCACCACGCTGCTTGTCTGTGACAGCCCCAACCATCTTTAAAGTAAAAAACCACAACAGGAATCTCCAAAATCACACCGGAGCCCCTAAAAGTAAAGCTCATAACACTAGTGAAGCATCGCGCTTCGTGTGGGGCTGGGTGGGAGAGGTGGGAATTGGGGGAGAGGGGAGGACACACACACACACACACACACACGCACACACGAGCTCCTCTCACACTTGAGGTAGAACATTGCTTTCAAAGGTTTGGAAGTGCTTTACATGGGAACGCTGCCGCCGAAGCCGCCGAGGCGGCAGGTACAGAGCGTGACTGCTGAGGTAGGACCATGCTCGTACTGACCAAGTGCTATGCTACTTGTTTTTTGAACACGAAGGAAGACGCAGGTATTTCTGCTTCCCAGAAGACATTCATTCCGGTTGAGGTAGGTTCTGAGTTCACTCGGGTTGTCTGTCCAAGTCTTTCGGTAGCCCTCAGGCATCCTTTGACACACACACTCTTTTTTTTTTCCTTTTTTCTTTTTTTTCATATTATTTAGAGTCAATCAGCAAAAAAAGTATCCTGAGAAATAGCGAAAGTGTACAAAATCGTCAAATCCATGGAGAGACAGCCTTTCTGGGCCTCGATTTTTGGAGTCAAGTTAGAAGGATTTCTCCAAATCCAGTCTTCTGGAAATAAGAAATAGATCCAAAAAGTAGTCCTAAAGCTGCTGATCATGAAAAAGTCTGGGATGCCAAGAGATGGAAGCTCCACCATATTCCCAGTCTGTCAGAGTCAGGAGAGTTTGCCAAACTCTGCCAAGGAGTCTGTTACTTAGCAGCTGTGGGAAAAGTCATCATGACCAGTCTCTGTAAAGCCGTCATCAGAAGAAACACACCGAGAGGCTCCAGAGAGGTCAGACAGATAAAACTTCATGGAGTTTCCAAAAGGCTGTATACATATATATATATTTATATATATATATAAAAATAAAGCAAAACAAAAAAATAACAATCAGACCGTAGAAATCTTCAATTGACCTGAGATTGACAACTCGTAAAGACATCACCAGCCGCGGGTTTGGTTTCTGGTAACTCCTACAAGAGGCTTCGAGTCTTGGCAGTTCTATCCTTCATTGGCGGGACCGTAGTCGGGAGCCGGAGCAGGGGGGCTGCCACCACGGGGGGCTTTGGGGAGGGGGTCTGGCTGCTCCTCGATGATGCTGAACTCATCCAGAGGGAGTGTGGAGAGCTGGGTGTCGTCGTGGGGCGCGGGCGAGCTGTGAGCCGACTGGGGAGAGAGAAGGGGACAACGCAGTGACAGTGGCAGCCCATCAGTGTGCTTGGATACACAGCCAGGTGTGCTCCCATCTCACCGGACTTACCGTCATTCCCTTATCCTGCTGCTCCTGGGATGGGGATGCTGGGAATAACCTCTCCAGCTCGTTCATATCCAGCTGCTTTCCATTCAAGTCCCGGTCGTCCCTGTCCCTGCGAGCGGCCCCGTTGAGGACGGCGCTCCGCTGGCTCCTGGGGATCTGCGGGGTTGACAGCTGCTCCTGCACGTTTTTGCACATCAGCAGCCTGAAAAATAGAGACGGAGCCTGAGGGTGAGAAAGACGGTTCCTCCACCATTCCTTCCCCCAAGTCTGAGTCTGCCTTGTCCCTGTGCTGCGTTCCTTCATCCTTCAATCCATCCGACAAAGTCCAGCATCACACTGGGGGTGCAAGACTCAGGGGGGGACACCCACACGGCATTAGGGACCATCACCCTTCGTGAGCAGTGACATGAGCATCCCTACCTTCCCCGGTACCCAAACATGAGGAACAGGATGCAGAAAATGATGCACGTGACGCCGATGTGGATCCCGATGATGATGCCAGTTGTGGAGGTTTTATTGTTCTGCTCGTCCTTCATGCAGTCACAGGGGGGATTCAGCACTGCCAGAAAAAAGGGGATTGGGGAATCAGCAGTGCTTCTCTTCTATTGTTCCTCCAGCTTTTGAGGAGCCCAGAGCCAAAGCTGGAGCCTGAGCTGTGTATGGGAAGAGGAGATAAAAATATGGAGCTGCCTGACGAAGCAGCTCCCCTGCTCCTGGCACTCCAAGAAGGCACTCAGGGCAAGCACAGGACTGGAATGCCCATAGTGAGCCATCCCCATTACCTGGCTGCTGTCATTAGACACAATTAATGAACAGAAAAGCCTCTGATGTCAATTTGTGCAATCCCCTGTGCCTGAGGTGCAAGGTGAGAGGTGGCCACCACGCCAGAGCAGGCTGAAACTTGATGGAAAGCACTGAGTAGGCAGTGAGATTAGTATTTACTTCAACACAGACAGAGCAGTAATAACTATCTCTTGTAGATATTCCCACTGGAAGGCTTAAAAGGCTTCCAAGAGCAGCAGGATGTTTTTTACACATAGATGAATATGAAAGGTGTGATCAGTTAAGAGATTCCCTCTAGGGGTTCCTCCTCTGCTGCCACATAATACAGGACTTGTGCTCTGCAGCCATTACCCATTCCAAAGCCATGTGTCCTCCTTTTTGACCAGTGAAGGTCAAAATATCCAGGAGAGCTCCAGGAGAGTGGAGATGCTCAGTGCATCACGTCTCACCTGGGGATGGCAGCTCTTAGCTTATGCATGGGGGTTTGTTCATGTTCATGCCCTCACCTCTGGCTCAAGCCTAGGGGACAAAACTGGCAATTACAGGAACATTGGGTTAGTTTTATCCCCAAAAGTCATCAGGTTGGACTGGCCAACGGGGATGGTGCAAGCCATGTGGCCAGGAAGCCACTCCTCCCAGCACCAGGTGGCCCCAGCCCCGCAGTTTTGTTTCAGCACTATTTGCGATGCTGAAAACAAATGAGTGGCTGAAGGTGAGATGGGGTAGAGCCACAGGAGCCTGGGGGACGTGTCGGGCCTCACCACCTTCCTGCAGAGCAGTTCCCAGAGCACCACCCAGACCCACGTCCTGTCTCACCTGTCCTCTCCACAGTTTCCCTCAAGGACACGAAGCGGACGGTCGAGTCTCCGTCCCCGTGCTGGTTGTAGGCCAGGAGCTTGACTTCATACACCACTGACGCGTCTGTCCGGGGGAGACACAAGGACCACACTTCAGGTGTAACCATGAGTGAGGCCGATCTGGGACATGAACACCTCACCAAATACACACAGGATGCTGCAAAGAAGTACCTGTTCCTGGGAAAACACTCCAAAATCGTGGTGGAGAGCTGCAGCAGCGCTCATTTAGTGGTTGGGCTCCAAGCTCTCTCCTGCTACTCATGACAGACCCTCCCAGGGCAGGGAGGGGACATGGATTAGGGTGTCACCATACTCACCCAGGTGGGTGATGTTGTAGGCTGTGATGTTGCTGGCCAGTAGCACTGGACCTGTGTACTGGGAGAGGTGGACCTTGCGGTAATACAGCTTGAAGCCTTCGTGCTGGCCCAGTTTGATGGAGGGCTCCCACGTCGCCTGCACAGCGGTGCTGTTAATGACTTTAATAAAGAGGGATGGCATGGCTGGGACTGAAACAGAGAGAGAAAGACAGTGGGTTGCATGTGCTTCTTAGTCTGCATAGCGAGAAATTCCCCAGCAGCCTTTCCCTGCGGTCGCTGCACCAAAGAATGTGCCAGCTGAGACTGAGAAAAATCAGAGCACACCAGAATCTGGTTTAACAGCTTTGAACTTCTTCAGGGAGCTGAAGGAGTTTCCAAGGTTTTCCTCTGCTCAGATCAGCAAGCAGAGGCTACTTTTACACTTCAGTTGCAATCTGATGCTCAGCCCAGTCGGGTCAGGGCAGGAATGCAGCGACTTTGGCAATGCATTCTCAAATTCCACTTTTTTGCCCTCACCCTGAGGCAAGGACCTTTCAGAGTGATTAATCCCCCAGGGAGGAAGGAACTAGAAGGGATGGAGCTGGAGACATCCGTCTTATAAGCATGCTAGGTACCTGCACTGGCTTGCAGAGTGGAGAGGGCTTGCTCTCCCCATCAGCTTTAGGAGGAAGGGTTGTGATTCTGTGCTGAGGATTCAAGAGAGAACTGGGGCATCTTCACCAACAGCCCTAAACACCTGAGCAGCCTGGGATCCCTGCACAGCTGGGGATGGCTTGTTTTGGGAGGCAGGCACTTACCTGGCCTTAGGGGCGCACGGGGGGTTAGCTGGGAATATGTCCCTGCTGCTGCACCTCATTCAAAGTCCACCTTTTGCTCCAGTCAATACCCCAAAGCCCTGCCCTGGTTCTCAGGGTGTGCTGTAGAGGGGGATAGGCCATTCCGTCCCCAAGTCCCCACAAACTGCCTGGCCCCATCCCACTCCATCAGCCTGAGCTGAGAGACAAAGATTTGCAAACCAAAGCCAATTTCCCTGTGGTGCAGATATGTGGGCTTTCCAAAGCTGGTTTTGCTCCAAGCCCTGCCCTGAGGCCTGTGCAGCACTGGGGCACAGACCCACATCTCGCCCTCCCTCCCCTTCTCCTACACTGGTCACACCAACACCGAGATGTGTCTCAGCAGGACATTTTTGACATTTCACTGATGATTTTTTTACCCTGATTTCCACAAAACACCTTCAGGCCAAACGCTCCCATCGGCTCCCCAGCCTTTGGCACCATCCAGAATGTGCAAAGCACCAGGTGCTGCGGGCTCTGCCCTGCCCAGGGCTCTGCTCCAGCACCAGGAGGGAGAAGGGTTTTTGGGCACCAGGCACTGAGCTTGCCTGCACCCCACAGCAAAACGATCCAGCAGAACAACAGGCTACTTCCCCAGCAGCCTCCAGGCTTTGAGGTAGAGCTATTTTTCCAATCCCACATGATTACAAGCTCAGCAGTTCCCAGCTATAAGGATTGCTGGGCTTGCAGTGGACCGAAGCTGCTTTCTGGCTTGTTTTTCCCCAGAGGGTCTCTAAGGACGAGCAAGCCCAGCCTTTGGCAGAGAGTTCAGCACAACCATTAGTGAGCGATGGTGAAAAGTGGATGAAACGTGGCCGTGTCAATCTAAGACTGATGAGAGCTAAAAAGGGCATTTCCTCAATTTACCCGTAAAACTGCACAGCACAACCATTTGCCTTTTCCCAGGCACTGAGAGCTCAAGCTTTTCCATGAGGAGATTTAGAGGAAGAAAAGACATCTCTCCAGGTGAGCAGGAGGATCTGGGCAACTCTCTCTGCTCCCTAAGTGCCGCCCCCCTGCACGGTGCAGGGGCTTTGCCTCATGCTCTCTGAATAAGCACACAGACATGAACAAGTGCCTCCTGACTGCTGAGCATCTCCTTGTGGATTCTGGAGGAAAGACCCAGTGTCCTGGATCACGTTAATGAGATCCCATCCTGCCTGAGTGCTGCCAATGGGGAAAAAAAATGGGTTGAAGTACTTCTTTCTAGGATTTATTCTGATGTGCATTTCATTGCTGGGAAGGCTGAACTTAGCAATTTCTGGGTGCAAAACACAGAGTAAATTCTATTTATACTAGAATGTGCCATTCCTCCCAGGGCTGTATATTTTTGCAATCCAATTAAATGCTCCTTTTTTCGCATTCTCCCAGTTCCCTCTAGGGCAAAATCCCCGCTCTGAAAAGTTGGACCCTTGTTTAAATCATCATTTCCAAACCATGGGTGAAAACACCACAGAAAGGGAAATTATCACATTATCCCACGGACAAAGAAACACTGATGTGGGCCATCCTGATTTGCGAAGAGTTGGCTTTATTTTATGGTTGCAGAGCCTTACATTTAATAAAAACCACAAGAATATCTCTCCTTCAAAGTATGAAATATATTTATTCAAACTTTGAGTATATATATGTATAATACTGATTATAGGTAGATGCACTCGCAGAATGCACGTGCTGTTTATAATGTGGTTACACAAATAAGTGTATACAGTGGAGTATAGCTGTGTGTGTAAATACGTGTACACACACCAGCAGATAGGTGCTTCACAGAAGTATATATAAGACATAATATGGAGCTACTATAAGTGAGGCATCTCCCTCATGCTAAGGGCTGGGACACGTGTTTTCCTCTTCCGTGCTGTTTGGAATTTTCCCCAGGTCATTTCAACTTTCTTCTTGAAGGCGTCTTTAGCCGAAGATGACTAAAGGAACAGTCTTCATCCTAGAGAAATGTCAAAAAGTCCTGGAGAAAACCCTAAAAAGCATTAAAAGACAAGAAAAAGGAGTGTGTGCTGCTTAGTGAAGTGAAGAGCGTTTGAGATTTAAAATACCACGGCATTTGTGAAATGGCGTAAAGGAGAACGACAGGGAGGAGGCGGGAGGACCTTCCCGGTGAGTGAGGTTTATGGAGGACAAGGATCATTTGGGTTGTTTCTCTACAGCGTCTTCCCTTCTCCTTTCCATCCAGAATTAGCACTGGCACACAGGAAGGAGCGTCTAGAAAGCATTGGAGGCTTCAGCCAAGCGCACTCTCAGTGTGTTGAAAAGCTGAAGAGCTGATGGCCCTGAGCCAAAAGCAGCTCCGCTCCGCAGTATTCCTGAGGAATATTTCATATTCCTCCTCCAGACAATGCCAGTATGACACAGGCACTCAATCCAGTCTCCAGCTGGCAGCATCTCTGCTGGCCACTCTGACAACCCTGGCTCTGTGGAGCCGTCCCTGGCTGCCAGATCTGGCGTGTCTTGGAAAACCCGTTCCTTTTGGAGGCTGTTAGCACAGATCAGGGCTGCCCGAGCCCAGGGGGCTCACAGCTCTCCTCTGCGCCTCAGGAAGCCACACAGTGAAATGGCTTGGCTGTGAGAAGAGGCAAATCTGCAGTGAGACCTTAACGTGGTGACAAAAGCCGCTCTCTCCTCTGTGAGCAGAAGGCAACAGGCACCCGAGTGAAGCAAAGTGAACAAATGAAGCCATAACTGGGGCTTCTAAATCTCTTTTTACCTTCCTACAAGGCAAACACAGGCTGGGGTTGAGTGATCTGAACCGAGACAGCTTGTCCATCCTGAACAGGAAGCTAATTGCTGAAGCTTCGTTACACAGGACAAGCCTTTTTTAAAGGATAGCAGAGCAGGACAGTCATGCCTTGAAACTTCAGAGAGCCAGGAAATTTATGATCCTATTGCCAGATCCCTAACTATTCCTGTCATGATTGAAGGTAATAAGGACTAAAAGTCTTCTCTCCCCTGACCCAGACTTCTGCAGAGCCACCAAGTTCTATGGAGCATGGCTGGCTTGTGGCTCCCGTGGCTGAACTCAGAGCATCGGGTCAAGGAGTTTCAAGCTTTGCCTGAGCCCATCCTTCTACCTCTAAATTGGAAGGAAAAACAAACTCCAAGGGTGACCGATTCCCTGCAGAGTACCAAGGAAAATAAACGTGCAGGGCAACCACCCAGCAGGGTGAGGATTTATTGGCATTGCTGCTTAAATTCGGTAATAAATATCTGCAAGGGTTGAGAACGGAATGAGAACTGGATCCCCCAGTTGGAAGTCAACACACTCCTCCATTTGATCGTAAATAACATCCTCACACCCAAGGCCCTCTCCACTGCAAATTCATAATCACTGAGTGTTAATGGGCATGATGTTCCTAAGAAATTAATCTACATATGTGAGACAAGCCAGGATTCAGAGGGGCTCAAGAGGCAGATGAGCCTCTAGGACCATGTTCCTAAAATGCCAGCTGGCAGATCCCACTGGGGCTGTGTTTCTGTGTGCAAGGGTCCTGCCTTAGAGCACCCAGTTTCTTACTGGGGAAGCTAACTGGTGGCCAAGTCAGGAAAAAAGCCTTGAAGGTCACCCTAACATCCCAGTGAAACAAAAGGCTGTTCCAAGGCAGGGATTTGTAGGCCAGGACAGCTCAGCTGTAGTGTGAATTGTTCAGGGTAGAGCAGAAAATAATCAAACCTTAAAAAGTGTGGCACCTATCAAGTAAGAGCTGTGAGTACCAGAGCTGCTGGAAGATGCTGCGGTGCTGCTTGAGCAGGAAATCTGCATTTAGCAAGGAGTTTAGGAACAGCCCAGAGCAGCTGCAATGCAGAGACCAGGCAGGTTTGCACTCACCCCCTGCTACAACATCAGCTGCGAGAGGCGATGCTGCGTTTAATCAGTCAACCCCCCTGTAACGATACAAGTGAGTTTTACACAATATCCCAGAGTAGGAGGAGTGGAAACAAGGAGCTTCAACACCCCAGGCTTCGTGCCAGGCGCTGCGGGGTGGTTCAGGGGTGACTGGTGCTGCTGTTACACACAGCGGGTGTCAGCACCTGACGGCCCAGGCGCAAAGCGGTCCTTACCTTCCCCCAGCGTGCTCACCACCGTCACTTCTGAGGCTTTGCTGGCACCCCGGGAGGTGTAAGCCTTTATATAAAAGCTGTAGCTGGTCGAGGGCTCCAAATCAGTCACCAGCTGCTGGAAGGTGCTCTTGCTAACAGCCTCCTGGTACTCCATCTCAACGGGATCTGAAATGCAGAGGAGAGAACAGAGCGGCATTAGGCTTTGCAAGAGGTAAAGAGACTAAACAGATGTTTCAAGCAGTAATTTTACTCCCCGGGGTGAATGTGTAGTTGCCCACACACTCTTCTGCTTACATTTCAAGGCCAGGTTGGACGGGGCTTGGATCAGTCTGGTCTGGTGGAACATGTCCCTGCCCATGGCAGGGGGTTGGAACTGGATAATCTTTAAAGTCCCTTACAACCCAAACCATTCTGTGATTCTCTGATTTCTGTGTGATTTGCCAGAGACCTACACGAGCAGCAGGATTTGACTACACAGCTTCACGCTCCCCTCTGGTATTCACAGCGTTACACCTCTGTCCTCAGAGAGTGGGAGGTGATGGAGAACAGGGGTGGCAGTGCAGCCCACCGCAGCACAGACCTGGTTTCAGCCAGCGGGCCGCGTTGCTGAGGGTGCTCTGGGCAGGGGGCATACCTGCAGCTTTGCGGATGTGCAGCACGTAGCCGATGATCTCCTTGGTGTTCTGCAGGGGCTTCTCCCAGGACACCTGGATGGTGGTGGCAGAGACGGTCTCGGCCCGCACGGCCTGCGGGGGGCTGGGCAGCCCGTCGGCCCACAGGACGGTGAGGCGGGCGCTGGCCTGCGTGGAGCCCGCGCTGTTCTCTGCCAGGCACTGGTAGATGGCCTCGTCCGTCTGGTTGATCCCGTAGATGGACAGAGTGCTGTGTGGGGACACGAGAGGGACGAGCATCTCACTGAGTGCTCTGCAGAGGGTACCCCCCCAGCCGTGCCATGGCCACTGTGCTGGCTCCGATGGGCAGCCCCCAGCCTCTGTTTCCACAGAAAGCTGCTCCTAACCTGCGGGCTGGTGTTTTTGGGCAAGGAAAAGCCCAGGAGGTGGATGTGTCATTCCCTGGAACTCATGACCGGGCAGATTATCTGTGTCTCAACCTGCAGATACTGTGGTTCAAGTACAGCCAGATGGTGGACGCAGGGTGGGACGGGGAACAGCAGGACATGAAATCCTGGATTCAGGAATATCCCAGCGACACTACAGAGGCAGCTCTCTGGCAAGTGACCCTGAGATTAACTCAGTTGGTCACAGCCTGGTGCTAATAATGCCAAGGTTGTGGGTTCAATCCCTGTATGGGCCATCCACTTCAGAGTTGGAGATCCTTGTGGGTCCCTTCCAACTCAGAATATTCTGTGATGCTGTGAAGTGCATCCACACACCCAAACCAGCTTTAACTGGCTTAGTTCCAGTACACACCAGTGAGACCCATCCAGGCACCGCACATGGTTCCTAAGCCAAGTCTAATCAAATGCAGCCAGAAAGCCCTCTGGTGATGCTCTAATTGCATTATAGCACATTAGAGCTGTCTTAGGGTAACACTGGGATTAGCTGACTTATCCAGCAGGGTTACAGCCTCAGCTCCAGCCCTTCCAGAAACACCATCACCATGAGCCAAAAACCAAAGCTTACCAGCAAGCCACAGGTTTTGTCTGCAAACCTCTGAGAGTGTTTTTGATGCTGGTGCATCAAAGCTTGCTCCCTCCCAGGGAAACAACCAGAACAATTCTGCCAGCCTGCTCTTGGGAGCCTCCACATCAGGCTTAGATGCTTCTTTCACCATCCAAGATACAGACAGGCACTGGCTGCGCCGGTGAAATAACCCTAAAGGAGCAGGGAAATGCAGCCCTGTGCCAGCTCCCAGATGAGCACGTTCCTGAGCACAGTGCCCATCTCTGCCCCAGCTCCAGGAGAGGTGTTCAGTGGCTGGATGGGCACAGCCACAGCCAGAGTCCTTGCACGTGTGGCCACATGACCTGCAGGCCCTTCCTGCACTGTGTGACCCTCCAGCAATGGCTGTGGACAACCAGAGCAAGTGCAGGGCCAGTTCAAGGGTTGCACCACCCGGTATCTTCAAAACAACACCAGCAAATACTGACTCAGAAATAGCTGTGTGACACATTAGCTCTGCCTTGCCATCGAATGTGCAAAGCAGATCTTCTTAATAACATCTGTTCACAAACAGGGGCCCAGCAGTGAAAGCTCTGCTCAGAATCAAGCCAGAAACAACATGATCCAGTCTTGGAGATCTCTTCCAACCTTAACGATTGCACGATTCTAAGATCTGTCAACTATCTACCAGACACAAGGCCACCTAAATAAACAAATACCCAGTGTCTGTCCCTTCCAAGACATGGGGTGGGGAATGTCACCACACTGTCCAGCTCCAAGCTGCAATTGGAAAGGCAGCCTTTGACACAGGAGATGTTTTTACCCACCCCTGAGGCAGCAGCTCAGGTTGTGATAAAACATGCTTACAATGCCCTTAGTCACCCCTATGTGCCCCACTCTGGGTTAGTCTCTGTTTGTGCATCCATATTACCAGTCCTGTCCAATGCCTTTGCACTGTGGTTTGCTTCTGGCTCCACATGAACGTTTGGGAGACGAAGATGCCATGATGCCAGCACCATCTTGTTGGCTCAGGATAAAGCTCACACGAGCTTTTTGCTGGTTTTCTGTAAGAAATGACCCAAACCTAACCAAATCCACACCCACTGCTTGCTTCTAGGGAGAAATAAATGACATTCTTCTCCTGCAGTGAATCCCAGGTGGACCTGGGACTCGGCCGCACAGAAGTCAATCCCAAGCATTCCTGCTGATGTGAGGGGCACTTCATGGCTTTTTGGGAATCATAATCAAAGCTGTCTTTTATGCAAATGAAAAACTGAACATTGGAGGGGGAAATGATAAATAACCTGCCACTGCCTGCCTGTATGTCAGAACAAATGCTTCTTCTAATTGCAGCAAAATATTGGTCTTCCTATATTAAAATTTATTATTGCTGTTGATTTAACATTCCTGTTTCTGCCTTGCAAATTATCGGGGGCCATGGTGAGTGAGCAAATGTTTAACAGTCATCTATTTATGTCCTGTGCCTTTGTTTCCTTGGAAACATTGTAAATGGAATATCAAATGTGATGGTTTCAGCTGATATGGTGATTTTCAAGAATCAGCCCTAAGCTCCTCTCATAGCCACGGGCTCAACGTATCTGATTAAATGGAAGGAGAAAGGCAGCGCTGGGAGGGGGCGCAGGGAGGAAGGACCCGACGTGTGGCTCAGCTGTGTCAACAAGGGCTGAGTCCTGCGAGGACAGATGGCAGAAGGCAGGATTACGCCATCCCAGAGCTGCACTCCAGCCCTGCACAAAGCAGATGTGTGCAAGGAGCAACAGCGCTTCCTTCTGCCCCGCCAGGGCAGGGATTATTTCCATGTGGCTGCTGTGCATCTGGGCACCCAGGAGTGGCCAGGCCGGGCTGGCACACGAGTCAAGAGCAGCCCTCAGCTTCCCGAGCACAGAGCAGCTCTGCAACAAGGAGAATTTAGGTTCCACTGCTTCCAAGTGTATTTGCTGTACATGGGGAGAGGAAAAGATGCAGAGGAGGGAAGAGGGGAACCTGGCTGGAAAGCAGTGCAGGGAGCCTGATGGCAATGGTGTGATTCTGGGGCCAAAGACTTCTCTCTCCTGAGAGAACTGAGGGGTGCACAAAGCTCTCCACACGCAACACAGATGATGTGCAGGATGCCAGTGGTCCTGGAAGCATGGCACTTGGCCACTGGGACCCGGTGCTGGGCAGAGCCTCTGTCATGCACAGTCAAATCAGAAGAAATAAATAAAGTATTTTGTGCAGAGCTGACATGGCAGGTAGCTGCAAACTTCCTTTGGGCTCCAGGCAGTTCATTTTCATTGAGATTTACTGGCTGTGTTTGGATGGGCCTCGGCCATCCTTACCCAGAGCCCACATTACCTGGAATGACACGCAGGCCACGGGGCAGCAACACAGCCGGATCTTTGGCTCTGTGAGTGTGGAGAAGCTGGTGAGCAGAATGTCCAGCAGCTAAACACCAGCTTCTTAAGAAAAAGGGTTTTCTTCTCTGGGGGTCCCTCTGACACCCACGGGCAGACCTCCAAAGGTGTGACCTCAGAAACTGGCAGCTGCCATGAGGAGGGCAGGAGCTGGCAGTGAGTTACATGAGCCCCAGCACCATCCCAGCCGATATCTGTGCACCCATTCCATCTCAGCTACAAACTCTTCCTGCCTTCACCCGCCACATCACCTCCACGGATGAGGTGCAGCAGGGCCAGCATTCAGTCCCAGGTTTCGCTGCTTTTTGTCTTTTTCGGTTTTTTGAGGAAGCTCAAACAAAAGGAAAATCTGTAGTTGCCGTGTGAGGAGGTGCAGAGCGTCTCTGTGTGTCAACCATCTGAAATATGCAGTGTCCTTTTATTTGTTCCCGTCAACAGGAAAAAGGATCTGTCACTTTGGGACATCTGCTGCGGGAAAGTTTCCCGCGAGTGCCAGACTGGCAGCGCCGTGAGCACGTCAGCCGAGGCGAGATGCCAGAAGGCTTTCTGCTGGTCACCAGAGCCGCTCGGCGAGCCGAGGGCTCCAACACATCCCCACACAATGCCCTGACAGGCATTGATGGAAGTGGGGAGAGGAGTCGCTGCAGATTCACACCCGGCTGAGCTGAAACGAGAGGCCTCCGCTGCTCGGAAGCCGCGGTATTCCCAAGCTGTCTTCCCAGCTCACAGGCAATCAGGATGACTGATCTGGCTCGGGTCAGGGGTCCAGGCCGGTGACCGGAGATCAGCTTTCTAAAGGCTCCTCTGAAAAAGTCTGTGAACTGAAGGAAGCCTCTTCATCGATTCAGCAGCACAAAGAAGAGGGGCCCATCTGGAAGGGCATCAGCCTGCGCGCACAGGCGCACAAAGGAGGGAGTGTGATGAAATTAATGCAGAGAGCAGGCTGTGGCCAGCAGGGACAGCGGTTTAAGTGCCAGCAGCTACACAAAGCCACCAATGCCACATTCAGATGCCCATCCCTGCTCTGCCTGTTTGAGTCTGTGTTGTACCTACTGCACTGGGTGATCTGTTCCTGGGCTGCCGGCCGGTGCCACGCTGGAAAGGAGCCTCTGCCCTCTCCAGTGCTGGCTCTTGGCAGCTTTGCAGAAACACCCTGTATCCCGAAGATTCCCTTGTACAGGCTGGAAACAAGGTGCAAAACTTGAAGAGTGACACTCAGCAGCCCAGAGGGCTGCATATCAACCCCAGTCCTTTAGAAGCATGTTCTTACACATCCAGAAATTAAACATCATGCAGGGCATCCGAGGTGAAAATGAGTTGGGTTATGCAGGAGAAGAAACCCTTTCCATACCAACTGGTTTATATTCAGGCAGTGCAGCCCCCTGGCCAGGATCCCAGCCTGATTCTGCTGTTACAGACTCACCCAAGCCCAGCTCCTGGAGGAATGTTACTGGTCCCAGCCACTCAGTCTGCTTTTTATGAGCCAGAGAGTGCAATCACAGACTCAACTGAACCCGGTCCCAGGGAAGGAGCAGAGAAGTCTTTACATCTGCAGGACCTTGGGGAAGTGCAAAACATCTCAGGGAAAGCTGGTGGAAGGGAGGGCAGATGCCTGTGTTGGTGGGACTGTGAAAGCAGACACCTAGGAGAGCTCTGCTGCCAAACCGAGTCCCCCAAACCTTTTTGCCAGCAAGGAGCACAAGTTTTGGAGAGGAAAAAGCCTAACCCAGGGGAGGCTGGTTTTGGGCTGCACCACTATGGGCTCAGTCCTGCCTTGAAGACTCCTGTGTAAGGACCATTCTCTGCCAATGGACTGTGCTGTGTACAACAGCTGGAATAAACTCTTAAACCCCTGATGCACTTCAAGAGCTGCTCAGGAAAGCAGCTCCAGGACTGCTGCAGATCCTTTGTGTGGGATAGGCTGTGTGATCCCAGCACAGCAAGGCAGGATCACACTGATGCCCCACTGCTTAGGGGATCTTGGCTGCTCTGGCAGGGACCCTCCTTGCAAAGGCTATTTCCACTTATCTTCCAAAGTCAAACACATAAATTATTCTTAAATCAGGAGCAGCTGGTCCACATCCCAGTCCTCCACATACTTATTTGTCATGGGAACTGAAATATGATTTGCTATACAGTACCCTTCCCACAGTCACAACAGCCTTCGAACTCACAGCACAAAGAACCTGCAGGCTTATCTGTCCTCCCTTAACAGGCCCAAATCCCTACAAATCCAAGGGTTCGTGAGGTGTGTGCACCATGAAGGGATGTACAAACCCATCTGCAGCTCTTTGATCCAGCTAATGTGGGTTTTACAGAAAAAAAGCCCCTTGTGAAGGAAAGGCTCTGGTTTCCCTGGGTTTGGTACCCAAAGGGCTGCCTGGTCCCAAGTGCTTGGATGTTTGTGCTCGAAGGCCCCTCTCTGTATCTGTGCTGGGATTAAGCAGCACGGCAAGTTCAAGAAGAGCAAAGTTGTCCTTAAGTTTATTTATGAAGCAATATTTTCCCTGATGAATCTTGGAACATTCGTGGCCCTCAAAGGGAGACATTCCCAGAGCACTAAACCAAATGCAAACCAGTGAGGAGGAATTTAAAAAGAAGACAGTTCACCAGCAAAGGTCACCAAGCAGAGCAAACGCCACCTGAGCCTGGATTCTAACAAAGCCTTTTTCTGGTGAAACAAATGAAGTCCCTTAATTACCATTTTGTAAATAAAATCTTCTTGGAAAATCAATATTTAGAGCCTTCCTTCTCTGAAGACATTGGCCTTTGTTCCTTGCTATTATGGCAATATAAACCCCACACTGTGATATACTTCTGGGCTGAAAATTACCCCTAAACCTGACTGAGGCAAAGGAAGAAAAGCAATGAACCTTTCAGAGTGGTAATTCAGGAACTATTTCAAGCTTCCTTATAAATTTTGAAGTAATAGCATAGAAGCATGATTTTTATATAAGCCCATGGTTAACCTGGCCAGTATCACCCCTTCCTCCAGCAGCAATTCTCCTGCTTTTGGGATGGGCTGGGGATGCCAGGTGGGAATTCTGTTAGAAATGCCCATTATGCCTCTCAGGCATTTGGATCATGGCCGACCCAAATCACTCCAGGGGGACAGACACCGTTGCTGCTGGATACAGGGACGGCTCTAGCAAAGTCCTAAAGAATCCACCAGCTTCTCCGACCGAGAGCTTGGTTTAGCAGCATCACCCCACAGCTACCAGCTCCATCCCCAGACCAGGAGCTGCAGGGCAAGGCAGCCCCACCTCCAGCTCCTTCAGTCCTTTTTATTCACAGCTTTTAATGGAAAACCCCACAATTCCCTACGCCTGAGCCTTCATGCATTTTTCATTAACAATTATCCGCTATCCCAGAACTGCTTTTGATTTTTTGCTAATCATCGATTGGCTATTTTGTTCCCACACAGCTGGCATTTTCAAAACATAACAACCACCTCTGGAGAGGGCACAGCAGAAGGCTGATCTTTAATGCTAATGTGCCCAGAAACCGTCAACACGTCAGGTGATGGGAATTCACATCTGAGGGACCACAAGGGATGAGGTATTTACCAGACACAGCCTGTGAGGCTGATTTTACTGTGCTGAAAGGCTGGAAGTTGCTTTGCAAGTGACTGTTTCGTGCTGTATCAGCAGCCACATCCACTGAATCCAGGCCTGACGCTGCTGTGCCATCCCAGCAGCGACGGGCTTCTGGAGTCCCCTCACACTGTGGGTTGGCTGTGGCTGGGTTTGGAGTTACTGCACAGCAGAGACGTTGTGAGGGAAGGGATATGCCAAAGGGCCCTCCACGATTTTGGAATCCAACAGTCCAATGGATCCATTGGCTGTAGGTTTGTGCAGTGAGGCCTCGAGCTTGCAGGAGCAGAGCAGCATCTTGAATGCACCATCTTCTGCAGGTCTGGACCTCATTTCTGGCTGTGTTAATTTACAAAAATGAAGTTGCTCCTAATGACACATTTTGCAATCAATTAGCAAATTAGCACATGATATGTTTTGGGAAGATTTACTCTTTTTTCCCCCTAAAAGTCCCTTTGGGGGCATTCAGACCTCTATGGCAATATTAAGCAGAGTTTTAATCCAAATGAATTTTCTAGGAAACCATGTAATCTAATTAAAAAGCTCATAGTGCAGTTTAGTAGCTTCATTACTAGTAGATTCAAGATCCATTTTTACACAGACAAATACTTTCCAAGAGCAAGAGACTGATAAATCCAAGGCATAACCACAAACTGATTCTGCCTGGAACTGAGTGGGTTACAGCACTCTGTCATGCCCATGGAAGTGAAACAAAGGACGACTTGCAAAAGCTCAAAAAACCCCATCCGTTGATGTGTCTCCTCCAACTCACGGAGCTCCCAGCCCTGCTGCACCAGCAAGGGCATTTTCCAGGCTGCCAGCTTTGGAAGCACCAGGCATGGCCACGTGCCTGAGGCTGGGGGTCGGAGCAGACCAAGACTAGTGCAAAAGAAGGGAGAAGTTCAACACTGTTGAGTACTCCGGCCTGAGGGCTCGGCTTTACAGTCGTGTTACTACAGCTCGAGAAGATGCCACGTGCCAGCTGAGCCCCAGGAAGGGGCTGAGCTCCCTCAGCCTCTGCCAGATGCTGTAATCTGATCATTTAGCTCGCCGTGGAAAAGACTGATGCTAAATTGCATTAAATGATTCCCATAAGGAAACTGTTACAGCGACGTTCACGTGCTGGTGTAGAGCAGCTCCAGGCACAGGGACCTGGCCAGGAGACAGGACCACGACCCAAAATCTGACTTCTACCTTCCTCAAACAGGGAAGAGGAATGATTTCATCTGGGTGAGACACAGAGCTGGATTCAGTGTCAGTTTTGTCACAGATTTAGTGACCTCTTGGAAGTTCTTTGGTCACTTCTGACTTCAATTCCGCAACAATAACAGGGGATGCACTAATTTCCCTCCTCCCAGCTCTGCTCTGTATGTATCACAAGGGCAGACATGCCTCAGAAACACATGCAAAGGACTAGAAGACCACTAGCTCGGTGAGTGGCATCTGTATGTGCACACAAAAAGTTCCCTGAAGCTCTAAAAACTTTCAGCTCGGAGAAAACCTCCACTGACAGAGATTTTATTGTAACTCACACCTTATCCTTCCTCCAAAGCACATCCTTCACATAGCAAAGCTTTAAAAAACCTTCAAACGTGAAAACAAAAAGCCGTATTGTATAGAAACTTAGAAAAATAAACTTACTCTTCTCCCCGGAGGAGCAAGTCATGGTGCCTGCACAGCACTCCCCAACTGTCTAAACTGACCTCCAGCAAGGCTGGGTAGTTGCTTTCATGAGACACATTTGCCAATACAGGGAGCAGCTATATGACACCACAGAGCACAAACCTCTACCAATAATTCAGGTTTACAACACAGGGGCTATAAGTTTGTAGTATATTGTTCCATGCTATTTCCATAGAAACTACGTCGTTGACTTGTAATTTTCCCACTAAGTGCATCCCTCTGTATCATTTCCTCAGTACAAACATCCCCATCCCCTCACAGGAAAATGCAGTTATTTAGTACTCAGAGAAAACACTCTTTCCTGGTGAGATAAAAGGCTGAAGTTTAGTGAAAGCCAAGTTCCATGCAAATATTATTGCTAATGTATTTGCATTTGCACACCCAAGCAGGTCAATGTTCAGGGGTTAAACACAGTTTCTCCACTGTGGAGTGACTGTGGTTCCTGTCAGCTCCAGGGACATTTATTCCAGAAATATCCAGATGATCAAGACAAAAGAGTAACTTTTACTGGGTTTCTGTATGAACAGGCAAAGTCTAATGCTGATGTCCTGGCACAAAAGCCCAAGGAGCACTGAAGTGTAAGCCTGTGAGGTGCAGGCAGCAGGACTAGAGCAGTGCTTTAGTGTATCAAAGCCCAGGCTGAATCCAGAGATCTGCTCCTGAGCATCTGCACCTCCAGATCAGCTCTTTGCTATGCAGAAAGCAACCCAATGTCTCTCCCGCTCCCCTTTCCACTGCAGGGCCAGCAGGACTTACCTGTTGTTGTTCTTCAGCTTGATGTGGTCGCTGGTCTCCAGGATCTGCCCGTTCCTCAGCCAAGTGATCTGGGGAGGGGGCTCTCCTTGGGCCACACATGTGAAGATGGCAGTAGTCCCCACTGGCCTGGAAATGGATTGGGGATGCTGCACAAACTCCGCAGGGGCTGTGAGGAGGAAGGAGAAGGAGGGTGAGAAAAGTCATGATGATCCCTCCTTATCCCACTACAAAGAGCAACCTTGCAAGCAAGCCTTGTCTGACTGGGAACATGGGATACTTGGCCAACCCACGGCACAGGCAGCACATGACTGGTTTGGATGGTGTGTCTGTAATCAGTGCGACACTGCCATTTGGTTTTCCATCCTGGCAGTCATGGCTTCAGAGAAGGCACCTGAACGCCAGCTCAGAATGGATGGAGAGCTGAGGTGAGTCCTGCAGGGTTCAGGCAAACAGCACCAAGGTTTAAGCCCCTCACCTCTCCCCAGGGTCCCACTGAAAGCAACCCCAAGGATGAAACTGAGGACACATGCTGTTTGATCAATGGCAGAGTGAGAGCAATGCCCTGGCTTTGCCCAAAGCACCTGCATGGCATCAGCAAACTGCTCGAAATGGAGAGGAACGTATGGATGTGGTACAGCAAACTGGCGGGGAGTTCTCTCTCCAGTAAATATCAGATTTGCTGCAAATTCTCCTGACACCGAGAGACTGGGGAACCTTTTTTATCAAAAAGCTGCAGCCTGGGAGCCTTGGGGTCCTGCTGAGCCTGGCAGGAGACTCCACCATGCCTGTAACTGCTGCTCACCTTGTCACCAAATGTTTTCACCTTTGACAATAACATTTTTAAACAGAAAGTGATTTTCCCTTCCAGCAGCTCAAATTAGATTTAAAATCATTTATCAGAATAAACCAGCGTATCAGCCTACAGAAATCAGGGCCTGACAGACCCTGCCAAATAGGTGAGATTATTCAAGCAGTTCTGCTTCAAAGGGCAAAGTGATAAATATACTCCATGTTGCTGCTGAAACCTAAAATCAGGTGGAACCAGCAGCAGCCACAATGAAGACAAACAGATAAGAGGCACAGGCCCATAATAAATTCACTGACTAACATCACATAACGGATGGCTGGTGTTAAATTTTTTCGACAAAAGCAAGATTATCCAGGGAGACACGCTCAGTGCCACTCATCAGCATTTTCCAGGCTCGGGGTTGGTGGGCTCTGCCACCACCAGAGATGTGGGGATGGGAGGAGGGAGCAAACTGGTCCAGCGAATGTGCTGATAAGTGGCCAGGCTGCAGGTGGGATGTAAGAGCTGAGCCTTGTGGCCAAAACACCCCTCAGAGTTTGCTAGAGCAGTTCAGGGGGATAAAGCTCTTCCCCAGCTGTGTGCAGGCACGGGAAGAGCATTGCTGCTGCTGCAACACAACCAAACTGCAGAGAAAGGTGCTTGTGTGTGTGAGTGAAGTCATGCATGTTGTAAGTCCTGCAAGCAGGAAGACACAGAAATTCATCACAGAGCCCATCCCCCTCCAAGGAGCCCCCTCCTTCGTTTTCAATACTCAGAGGGAAGTGGAGCATGGCAGGTCTCCTTACGTTAGCAGTACAGGGTGTCTGCCAGCAGAGTTTATTGTCAGGCCACTGCTGCCGGCACTCAGGTCTCCTAATGAACCTGATCCCAGCAACCCAATGGGCGTGCATTTCCAGAACCTCCCGCTAAACTTCCCCAGGTGCCAATCAATCTCCGGTCCTTCTACTTCCCTCCTATGGTTTTCCTCCTCTAGACCTATAGATTGAAATAAACTTCGGGATGGGTTCAATAAAAGTTGGAAGCAAGGATAAACAGGGGGAAAACCCCTCTTCCCTGCAGTGAATGGTCCCTTTGTGGCGTACAGTGAGAGAATTAGAGACTTGATTTTCCTCGGCCTCCCGCCCCCTGCTTTGTGCTGGCGCAGTTTTGCAGGAGCAATTATTTTGCAAGTGGCTGTGCACCTCCCTGCTTTCATCTGGGCTCCCGAGCTGCACCCGCAGCCCTGGCAGGTGCAAACCCACGGTGCCAAGGAAGGGCACAGCCATCTCACAGCTCCTCGCTGCAGCTTCATTAAAGACCCCACTTGGCTCTTTGCCTCTGCCTCCCTCTCGCTTCATCAAATCTCAAACCCACCGTTTGTTCCAGCAGAAACGAAGTTTAAATATGGAAAAGAAGCATCCGGCATAACCCGGCTCTCCTTCTCCTCCCTTATTAGCCCCGTGTCAAGAGGCAGTAATTGGAGCGGTGTCGCGTGTGACTCGGGGTAGCGGTGGCGCAGCTGCGGCCGCTGGCCCGGCGCCAGTGGGGCTGTTCAGTGCCACGGCCCCTCGGCTTCCTCGGGTCCCTGCTGCCCTCAGCCACCCCTCCTCTTTGCTGCCTCACTAAACACAACCAGATCAAACCCCTGGCCCCTGTTAAACTTGTTTAAACGCTCTGGGGAGCAGGCAGCCACTCCCTGGAACAGCTCCCACCTCCGCCATGCAGAGCTGTCCCTGCTCCACGGCATCCCTCACTGCAAGGCATGGGTGCCCTTCTGCTGTTCCTGCTCCTCCTGGCTTTCTCCAGGCATTGCTCTGTCCCATTCAGGTCTCGCCCTACTCCTTTTGGTGCAGAAGGAGCAGCAGAGTGGAGCTGTAGCAGCAAAATGGCCCAGGTTGAAGCAGAAACCCATGAAGCCAGAAGGATATGTGCTGGAAACCCATGGAGTTAAGAAGACATGGCCTGGGTGCCACCAGGATCCTAAGATGGACGTTCCTCCAAGGAGATGCTTCTCTGCTACCCTGGACCCAGTGTCCATACCAGTGTCTGCAGGCAGAGTGCCCTCAGGCAGCTGCTGGTGCATGTCTTGGAGCAAATGGCTCCTTTCCTGGACAGAACAACATCTGCTCTCCTCTCCTTGTTCCTTTCCCTTCCCTTCCAAACGATTCCAACAGGAACCAAGAACTTACCATCTCTGTTGCTGGATTAGTGGGAAAGGAGCAGAAGCCAAGCCCTGCCTGCTGTGAGCCCTGCCTTGAGCCAAGCCCTGCCTGCTGCCAGCCCCCCACCCCCTCATCATTCATAATTAATAGAGCATCTTGTCAGGGCTCATCCCACCCTACACGGACGCGCAGTGGCCTAACACCTGTCCCCCTTCCACACTACATGCCAAAAGGCCATTGCAGGCAGCCAGAGAAAGTGTTTCTCAGCCCTCCATTAAGATCTTAACAAAGGTACTAAAGGAGATCACTGTTAAGAGCAGAGGATTCAAACCCGGCAAGGAGGAGTGGGCAGGATCTAGCCCTGGCTTGAGAAGTATGAAGAAACAAGAGTGTGGGTTATTCAGGACTTAGTGAGAGGGAGGGGATCATGCAGCTGTAATGAATATTTAAAGGCGCGACATTGGTATCCAAAATACCACCCCCAGAATCATTAACAAAGTGTTCAGTAGCTTTTACTGTGCTCAGCAAACTGCGACAGCAAAGAAGATGCACTGTCACAGTGGGTTGCAACGGGAAACCCGCATGGGCTTCATCTCTCTGGGGACATCTCATGTCAGCAGGAACCAGCCACCAGTGTGTCCCCCAAGACACCAGGGAGCTTCACTGTCCTTGCCACGAGGTTGTGGTGTGGTGCTTATTGCAGCACCTGATGGCTCGGAGAAGGTCCCACGGATCAGGGAGCACTGAGAGGTCCCTGAGAGGAGCCTAAGGACTGGGGAGCACTCAGGGCCGATGCCCCAGTACCAAGTGAATACACGCCTCTTGCATCTCAGTATGAAGAGTCATTAATTCTCAAGCAGCCTGTGGCAGGGTGAGGGAGGGAGGCTCGGGTGAGAAGGAAGAATAACATGGAAACAACAAAACCTCATAAATTAGGCTACTGGCACCTGCAGTAAGGGTATAAAGGAGAAGACAGTTCAACAAGGAAGTCAGTCAAGCACAACATGTGGTGACAGGAGATTTAAGACAACTGCTGCTCACTCGGCTTCTCTCTATTGACTACAGGGGATGCCCAGATGTTTATGAGTGATGTAAGTAGCAGTGATGGGAATGCGAGGGCCAAAGATGGAACCAGTGCCCATGTTCCTTGGAAAACAGGCAGAGACCACTCAAGGAGGCTGTCATGGAGGCTGTCCTTCAGCCCTCATGAAATTCTTGTCCCAGCAAGGTGCAGGCTGGAGCTCCACAGCAGTGTCACCTGCTGGTGTCATCCTGGGAGAATGCTCCAGAGGGCTCAGAACCTCAGCTCACTCCAGCACCATGATGGACAAGATTTGAGTTCCCACCTGTCCTTGTGTGGTGGCTCTTCTTGAGAAGGAAAATGTGGACAGGAAGGGAAATACTCCATGGGGGACACTGACTTGTTCGGCACGTACTGAAAGTGGTTGCAGCATGAATTTAGGGCTAAACTCAAAGGGACAAACCAAGTACTACAGAGCCAAGCCTAAGCCACAGCAACAGCAATACATCTGCTGCTGAATTCCACCCCGCAGCCAAGCCTTGTGATGCCAGCGAGCAAGAACCACGGAGGAAACATCGGGAAGCGCAGCGGTGGCCGGATCTGCTGGACCAAGAAGCGCTGCCCGGTCCTGCCAGCAGAAAGCAAGGCAAACAAGGCAGTCATTGTCAGCAGAGCCTTCAAACTCATGTCCTTAAGATAGGCCCTCATTTATGAGATGGGATCTCATTTTTCTGCATAGCTTTCAGGAGGAAATGAAGCGTGGAGTGGAGAACACTGGTGACCATCTGGCCATTCACAGCCCATCAGTTTGTTATGACACCAAACACATAATAAAGCACAAAAGATTGCACAGGAGGTAGAGGGAAAGCGCTTTGATATACTTTTTTCCCTTTCCACCGAAGCCGGCTCTTCTCTCGCCCCACATGCACACACACCCCCTGTTTGAGCCGGCGCCACATTCGGCCCTTGGACAACTCCCCCCGTGAGACTTTCACTGGCAGCCCGGCACAAAGCAATATTCAAATGGCTGCACCGGGATCTGAAGGGAAAATGGAAACTTTCTTGTGTGAGAACCTTACAAAAGAGATCAAAGGAGCCTAAATGGCCAGGGGAGGGCAGGGAGGGAGGGAGCGGGGGACTGACGCCTTCTCCTCTGGAGGGAGGAGGAATTCCCAGGAAGATAATAAGATGGCGTTAGATGATCTGAAGGAAAGCCTGCACTGGGAAAGGACATTACTGCTGGAGGAAGAGCAGAGCCCTGCCCTGGGACACCTCTGGCTACGTGTGATGGGACAAGGACCACTGCTGGCAGCAGGAGGGAGGACGTGGTCTCAGTCCCAGCCTCCCGCTAACTCCCTGCCTTACAACAGGAAACATCGCCCTTTCTCCCCGAGTTTCCCACCTATAAAACGTGCCTCCTTCAAAAGACGCGGGGCAACTTAATTTGTGCCTCCAGGCACTTCAAGGGCCCCCGAATAAAGGCAGGGAGTACCTGGCCTGGCATGCTTTGAGCACGTTGTATTGTCGTAGCCCTGTGCTAACTTCCTCTCCAACCAAGCTTTTGATAGCCCGCTCTTTGCTTTTCTTCTCTTTACGGATGTAATTTGCATCGCTGACATCTTGACAAAGATAAAACCCACAGACTCCCATGTCAGTCATTATCGCTGTTTTCTTCCCAGACAAACCTGAACAGCAATCATTTGTACCTCTCAGCTGGAAAATTCAGGCAAAATGAGATGCAGAGGAAGGAAAAGCTGCTTCCAGAGGGAGGGTGAGCAAACCTGGGATGAGCTCAGCTGCCTGGCCAAGGTCTGCCATTACCCTGCCTGGGAAACAACAATCCCCCAAAAAAACATGAAGCATTTTAAGGATGGGCAGCACAGGCTGGGGTCCTGAACTCTGCAGCTCATGTCTAAGGGCTACCTCAAGAACACACTGGCCACATTTCTCCACACCACTGCCAACTTCTCTGCTCATGCTGAACGCAAGAGCATCCCCCTTCCCCAGCAAGGCTGGGCTCCAACAGCCTGTGATCAGTGTTTTAGGGACGAATTCTCTTCTTGGTTCCCTGGGCAAAAATCCACAGTAATTCTACCCTAGCTGAACTCCAGCACCAGACCAGCTGTTGAGGAAATGATATTCAACTCTTCAAAAAGATTAAAAACTGCCCATCTGTAGCAAGGAGAAGTTGTGCTACCTTTCACCCTCTCATCCAGTTGCTGGCAGGAGCAGTCAACAGTGTTCAATAGCTGTATTTTTACAACTTCATAGATTTTCCAAGTAATTTCTTTAGGCTCTGCCTCCCTTCCTCCTGGACATTGGCTTGGCATTTGGGCTTAGGAAGCCTCTGCTACATCCACCACGTGCAGAGCTGTCCTGCAGCAGCTCCAAAGGACAGCAAAGTCACTCTTAATGCCTAGGTTGGTGTTTCTTAATAAGGGGACTCATACTTGTGCCAGCTGGGAGGCTCCCTCATGGAACTGCTCACCCAGAGATCCAACAGCAAAAGAAGCAGTGAGTTTTCACCTTGTCTCATGGGGCTCAGGAGCCATGAGCAGCCTGGACAAGCACCCTTTCTACATTGCTCCTTCAGGGCTGGCCGGATCACCACCAGCTCCCGGGATCTGTCAGGTGAGCATCAGGGCTGGAGCGGGGCACCTTCCCCATCAGCAGCATGAAAGGTTCAATTAGCGCGCTCCGGCAGGAGGTGTGTAATTTTAGATTCAGGATATCATCAGTCAATAGTTAATGAGTGAACTGATGAGAGTGCGAGATGCTTTAAGTGGACTAGCTTGAAGAGGAGGTGAGTGCCTGTAATCAGGGGCGGATTGCTGCCATTCAGAGCACGCTGCCAGCTGGGTTTGCCTTTTCAAACACTTGCCTGGCTCCCCTCACCGTGGAGACTGGTTGCACGGAGCACGCAGAGGGGATCTGTGTGGTTTCCTGAGTGCTGATCTCTACTCTGGGCTGAACTTCCCTCTACAAATAGCATTTCGGGACAGTTGCTGCGGGAAGAGGAGCAACCTGCATCCCATGGGAATGGCTCCCAAAGGCTGCTTCACTCCGGTCGTGGCAACGGGCTCAGACACAGTATCTACTGCTGAAGAAAACATTCTCATGGACTTTTTGGAGATGGTTTTAGATCTACTGGTGCTGTTTCAGTTGGAGAGCAATACTCCATGAGTGGTATCAGAGGTGTCCAGTATGAGAACAGTGACCATGCCCTTGTATTGCTAAGGCCCATGAGACAAATGTGGCTGGTTAATTCAGCTCAGGCTTTCTGCTGAGATGTAAAAGTATAATAACAACAAACAGCTGATGTCTGCTAAGCCAAATCAATGCCTGTGATGAGGTGGGAAACCATTTCAACTCTTACAGCTGAGGCCAATCATCAGTTGAATGATACCTGGATGCGACTCACCTGTGTGGGACACAGACCCACATACCCACTTGGGAAGCCAGGTGTCTGGCACCGTCAGAGAAGCGAGGTCAGGAGCTGTCCCGCCCAGCCACCGCAGCACCCAGGGCCCTGTGAGGGTTTGCTCACCTTGCACCACGAGGCTGCCCTGCGCCGTCCTGCGCACCCGCGTGCCGGGTTTGTTGGCGGCGCACACGTAGATGCCAGAGTGCTGCACGGTGAGGTCTGAGATCATCAGGTTTCCTGTGCCCAGCACCTGGATCCCCTCCACACCAATCGGGCGGCCATCTGGAAGAAGAGAAGGACAGGAGTCATATGCTGGACCTTTGTGGGAGGTTCTCCAGGGCACAGCCCTCAGGGAGGTCCAATCTAAGAACTTATGGAGTGGTGCCATGTTCTGTTACTGGGATTTGCCAAGGAAAGTCAATGGGGTTTAGCTGACACTCTTTCAAGAACACAGTTTAGTAAAGTGGCTAAAGCAAGTTAAATCATCTCAGCTGCTGCGAGCCTGGGTTCTTATATTAGACTGACAAGGATCCAACCAGCTCAACAGTCTGTTTCCAATGGAGATGTTCTGAGTGCACCTACAGCAGTGCTTCCCTGATGCACTGTCCCAGTCACCAGCAATTTATGACCTGGGGATTTGCCAACCCAGAAGTTACACTTTTTTGCCTTCTAACCCTTGATGGATTTTTGTGGCTTTGAAAAATACACGAAGACTGGATTTTTGATTCCTTAGCTCTTCAACACACAACAGCTCAATGCCAAGGAGCCAGACCCTGGGCTGGTGGTTAGATCTCCTCAGATGCTTTGGCTGGGAAGGGAAACTGGAAAGGGCTGCCTCCACCCTGAATGCTGGAGGAGAGGCATGTGAAATAGTTATGTATCAGGGAATTCACTTTTTTCCATCAAAGCCTGTTTTCTCTGGAAAATTCCCAGCCAGCCCTAATTACAATGTGTTTCATTAGTATCAGGCTATTGCTTTTTATTGTTTCATTGATTTGTGTTTTAAGACACTGTCTGACAAAGGCAGCTCTAAATCAGGCCTAGCAGGTGTCAGGGTGCCTGAGCAGAGGGGCAAGGCAGGGGAGGAATTTTACTGGAGGAGCAGATTAAAGGCACACTTTCATCAGGTGGGAAATGGGAATTCAGTTCTTCTCTCAGGTTTGCTCATGGTGGAGTTTAAAGAACCTAGAGAAATAGGAGAAGCAAGAACCAGCCCTGGTGATATCTCCACCTGACCATCCCAAAAGCCTTCCATACTCATGTGCTCTGCTACAGAAGAAAAACGTGTATTGTGCTTCAAAGTTGTGGTTAGTAGAAGGAAAACTTCATCTTAAAAATTCCTCCTGGAAGCTCTATTGGAACATGCCATAATCTTGCCATGAGCTCCATGCTCCAACACAGGGCTAGTTAAAAGTCATCCTGCAATCACATGCTTTAGGTGTAATATCATGCTTTGCATAATAAAGAATATTATGAGGATTTGGGCCATTCATAACCAACAGGTTCTGGAACAGACTGGGGAAACACGAAGGCAAAGCAGTGCTCAAAGAGAGGGACAAACCAGCCATCAACCAAGAAATGCCACTTTGCAACCTGCTGCCCAGCCAGTGCTTGGGTCCTCATGGGACAGAGAGAGTGTCCCTGGCACCATCACCTTGCAAGGCCAGCCCAGGGTGGGCACCTCTCTCCACAGGTCCTGCCAGGACCCTGCTCCACTGTGGGCTTCCCAAGGGGTCACGGCCTCCTTCGGGCATCCACCTGCTCCGGTGTGGGGTCCTCCATGGGCTGCAGGTGGATCTCTGCTCCCCTGTGGAACTCCATGGGCTGCAGGGGCACAGCTGCCTCACCACGGGCTGCACCACGGGCTGCAGGGGAATCAACTCCAGCACCAGGAGCACCTCCTGCCCCAACTTCCTCACTGACCTTGGGTCTGCAGGGCTGTTCTTCTCATATATTCTCACTCCTCTCTCCAGCTGCAAATGCAGGTTTTGGGGTTTCTTCCCCTTCTTAGATCTGTTATCCCAGAGGCCTACCACCGTCACTGGTAGCTTGGCCAGCAACAGATCCATCTTGGAGCCAGCTGACATTGGCTCCGTTGGATATGGGGGAAGCTCCCAGCACCTTCTCACAGGAGCCAGCCCTGTAGCCTTCACACTACGAAAACCTTGCCATGCAGACCCAACAAAACCAGAGAAGTGAGGGATCCCATGTCAGATTAACAGCAACATCCCATTAGGAAACACCAGCAAAGCATGAACAGAGAGCTACAAGGCACTTCCCAAACCTATCCCATGCCATGCTCTTTAGATACTGTTTTTCAGGAAATTTTGAAACTTAAATGTTTCCTTGCTTCATTAGGCAGGCAATGCCGGACCCCTTCGTTCTTTGCATTGCAAAGAAAAATGCTCAGGTCTTTTAGAGACAGAAAAACAACGTCATTAAATGATGAAATGATCACATTGCTGGCTAAGCCACTGCTGCAGTAAATGGCTCAGTCATTAAAAGGACAGTAAAATGCGACCTGTCCTAGATTTAACGAGCAATAACAGGGAACCATGCCTTCCAAACAGCATTTGAACTGAAGTGTAGAGAGGTCTGAAATAAATTCAAATTGAACTTGATTTCATCTTTTAAATTAGACCTTTTGGAAGTCTGTATTTACAACAGGCGTAAAAATCAAATCTCTCTCTCGAGGGAGGGATGTCACCAGTGAAAGATGCAAAGTGGCCGTACCTGGATCCTTCATCACATCATTGCCTTGAGAAATACCACAGAAATGTGACTTGAATGTCAGTAGTTTTACTGTATTATTTATAACGTGCTCCATAAATTAAGCATGCAAAGACCCAGCCTGCAGCAGGTACTCCCCACAGTCCCAATACCACCATCAATATGTCCTCAGTTCTCTGTCTAGCTCCAACTATTCATTAGAGGTGTGGTGGTCTGAAGAAACATCTCCTGCCAACCAAGCATCCCTCACTTCCCTGAAGAACAAAGCTCTCCAAGCTCGGAAACCTCAGGGATCTGCCATTTGGTGGTTTGTGACCACCTCTAAAAGCCAGCAAAGATCACTGTGCCAGATCATCCCAGACACCTCCCACTCAACTCCTCTCTTCCAAAGAGCACGGAAAAGAGCTTCTCAGAAATAGCTCTACTTTCCAGGCCTGCTCCATCCTCCTTACTCTACTGTGCCTCACTCAGCCTGAGCTGTCCTGCAGTCAGTTTGAAGGTCTTCAGCTCATATCTAGTCCAACTTAGTAACACTGACAACACATATAAATAATACAGAGTGTTTACTCAAGAAATTCCTTGCATCCTGAAAGCTCAGCACTTTGCAGAACTGCTGTGCTGAGGGACTTACATCTCACACCTACTTTGCAAAGGTTGCTATTTATTTTAACCCTGTTTTCTTTCCACAGAGACCTGAAGAGTGGCTTTGATCGAGCAACTCAAACCCTGTAAACCCACCTTCCTGGCATCATTTGCCATCACTAAGGCATGTCTCCATGGAGGAGACCTGAAAGACTGCAAAAGCTCACACTTGTTCAGCTCCCAAAGCTCTCAGGACCCATGCAGGCTTGAAATCACTGCTCATTTTCCACGACCTTCTACTTCTTTTTATGAAGTCCAAAGCAGAAAATGTGAGGGCTGAAAACAAGCCAGTCTGTGTGGAAATGTCTGACAGATTCTCTCTGTTGATCCTCAGCTGAAGAGGACAGAAGGGGGAAGTTCAGCTCTTGTGAAGAGGAGACTAATAAAGGAGACTCTTCTTCAAATGAGAGATGCTCCCAAGAGATGGTCTGGCTACAGCCTAGTAGAGACTTCACAGAATCATAAAATGGTTTGGGTTGGAAGGGACCTAAAAGATCATTGCTTCCACCCCCTGCCATGGGCAGGGACACCTCCCACCAGCCCAGGTTGCTCCAAGCCCCGTCCAACCTGGCCTTGGACACTTCCAGGGCTGGGGCAGCCACAGCTTCTCTGCCCAACCTGTGCCAGGGCCTGCCCGCCCTCACAGTGGAAAATTCCTTCCCAATAGCCAATATAAATCTACTCTCTTTCAGCTTAAAGCCATTCCCCCTTGTCCTATCAGTCCACGCCCTAGCAAAACGTCCCTCTCCAGCCTTCCCGTAGGCCTCCTTTAGGTACTTCCAGGTTCCCTGTTGGGATGGAGTCTGGATGAAAAACGTCTGTGGTTTGGGAGCCACTGTATTTATTTTTCCAAGGTGTACGTGATGGTTTCTGGAGTCCATTCTCGGCCTGCTAACCGAATGATTGGCACACCGGCACCAATTACAGAGACCCCTTAAAACGTGCCAGGCGATATGAATATGCAACAACACCAACGCCTTTCTTTTATAAGTAGCAAGTAGAAAGAAAGTAACAACTTTCTAATGTTGATCATTTAGGTCTTTTGTGAATTCTTTGTATTGTGTCATAGTAGCCTTCCACTTTTTAGACACATGGGTCTCCTGCTCCAGCGGACACTGGGCACTGTGGATTAGCATATTTAGAGTACATTGCAACAGTTGACTATTCAGTATGTGAAGTGGTGAAATTTACTCTATTATTTCTAAACACTTACAAGAACGGTGCTCCTGTCAACCAGTCAGCCATCTATTGCAAGCTTCTGTGTCCAATAAGTTACCAATTAATTGGCTCCTAAAATTGTTGTATAGTTTACTTCTTGAATGGCTCCCTCTTTAGTAATTTCCTTCCCATTGTGCGGCCCTTTCTGACAACTTCTGTATAACGCTATCAGATAATCACTGTCCTTTCTTTCTCGCCTCACTTTTCTGTATCTCTCTAAATAGTTTATTATTCTGCCTTGGTACCTTTTATGGAGGCCAGCTCAGTGGCCTGTCAGTTAAAGGGTAAGGATACATTAAAATCGTCGTTCATTCAAAAGGCTTTGCAGTAAGTGCCCAGGATATTCATTTGTGCACACATACAGGTCCAAGCCTGAAGTGCGTGGCTCTGAAAGGAAAAGCCCTATCTCCCCTGAACAAACCCTTAATGATTTTACATCTCTCTCAGAGCCTGCTCTCTAATGAATGTTGACATTTCATGCACGGCAAGACACAGGAATTCTGTTTGTGGTCAGAGAGCTACAACATATTCCCAAGGAAATTAAATTCAAAATTGATTGTGTGACACTCAAAAACTGGCCCAGAATTTGAATGATTCCCTTCAAGCAAAATATAGCTGCCTTTCTCACTGAAAACCAGCCAGGTTTTACCAAAGCCAAAGCAAAAAGTGCAAATGGTGTTTATGGCTTGCTTTCCCCTGCACCAGAAAGCTGTGAAAGCAAAATTGTTCTTTTGCTCCTTTTTGACAGAAGAAATGCCACGATGTCAAAACTGTGAGCACAGGGGGACTCCAAAACAGCAGCGTGTCCTGTGCAAAGCGCCAGCACAACGGCAATGCCACAGGTCCTCTCTACGTCGACCAGGCAAGAAAGGTGTTCACATAAAATTGACTACTTATGTTTAAATTAAGTCAGATCTATTGCTAAATCAGCTTCATTTCTCTAAGACGTTGTGGCCACGGATTTTTTTATTTCTGGGAATGGATTAAAAGTGGTATTTTTCATAAGTTGAGTAAATTACTGCCTTGGCAGAGGGCTTGGACTAGATGATCTCCAGAGGTCCCCTCCAACCCCAACAATTCTGTGAAATTAACTGGTTACCTAAGCTGAACCAGCTTTGTAGGAGGAACTTCAGGAAGACCTTCATACAGGAGGAAGCCAGAGATGACAGATACTCTGAGGATCTCCCTGTCCAGCATAGACCCCTCTCCCTCCTCATGATCACAGAGACAAAGAGACATGAAAGTGCTGCCAAAACAGCTACAAAGAGATGACAAACCCACCAAGTCATCAGAAAGCCTGTACACCACATCACTGTTGAGAGCAGTGTCATACAAACAAGACCTTGTGATGCTCTGGACAGGAAATATTCCTGCAGAATGGGAGGGAAAATAACAGGATCTGTTTGCCATTCAGCAGCTCTCATTCTGCCACAGTGCTGTGTGAGTGGAGTGGGTATTTATTTTTGGTGGAAGGCAAGGCTGAGCTCAGACCATGCAGACAAACATCACACAGTGCTATTACATCTTCATTACTGCACTGCTCTGTAGAGACAAGTGTTTTGAAGAAGGTAATAAGCACTTATAATTAAGGCAATTATAAAGTAGTTTATTATAGTTGAGTGCTAACACAGAGCTGCCTTGTGTCCAAGAGAACCAAACCAGTCATACAACGTGTCTGGGGAATTTTTAAAACAGCATCAATCTGATGGTTATGGCTCTGGAGACAAAAAAAACCAGCTAGTGGCAGAGACAGGCTGATTTTACAAGCCACCAGAGGATGCAAGCAGGAGGGCAAGCATGGAAAAATTCTGTGATTGGTGCTGGATTCATGTCCTTGTCCCCTGGCTCTGGACCGCTCTGGAGTGGGAAGTCACTGACCATGAGCTGGACCCTAACCCTCGGAGAGGCACGGGGGTGTAGTCCCACATCCAGCACAGCAGCACGAGACAGGATTACCCCTGTTGGTGCTTCACGGACACCCTGGGGAACGTGGGGACGTGAGCATCCCAAAAACAACATCACTAGTGGACCGTAAGAGCTCGGGAAATACTAACGGAACCCAACCCAATAAACACCATGTGCACAGGCAGAGTTACAAGCTCTGGAAGATAAAACAAAATCCATCAGCTCTTTGCTCAACACAGGTTTCTGCAGGGCAGTGGAAGTGTTGCTCTGAGCAAAACAGTTTCCGAGCTATTATCACAAAGTTAGAACCCAAAATAACCCTTGGAGAAACACAGCCCCTTGCTCTTCATCACTTGTATGATGCCATCAGACACTATCTCTGATTTCCATGCTGATTTAAAAACGTATCACGGACCCCCAGTAGGAAGCATTTGTTTTTTCAGAGCTTCAGACACATGACTTTAAACACTCTCTTCCTCTTAAAATTGTTTTAAAACTCCCCGAACAGGCAGCAAGTTTCTTTCAAGTCTGTTTTTACGTGAACGATGTGTTTGTGTATGATTTTGCTTCTCTAGGCCAACAGTGGTGATGTTTTTGATGCAGCAGAAGAAGATGCTGTCACTTGAGGAAAGATAAAATTATCACCTTTCATGAAACATCTACAGGTTTAACCAACCCACTTCTCTAACAGCTGAAAACAGGATCTTGGCAGAGAGAAAAAACAGTGTAGACATGAGGATAGAAAGCACTTCAAGCCTACAATTAGCTTTAGTGGGAAGGGAGAGGGTGAGCCCCCTGTTGTATAAAATAGTGGCATCGAGCTATTTCCCACGGGGTGGCTGTGGGGAGGGGGAGCAGGAGGGGACCCCAGTGGCCCCCAGGGCTTACCGAGGCGGCTCCAGGAGACGATGGGCCGGGGGTTGCCCGTGGCGATGCACTCCAGCACGGCCGTCTGGTGCACAGTCAGCGTGAGGTTCTCCGGACCCACGAGGATCATGGGGTCCTTGTAAACGGTGGAGTGGGAGCCTGCAAGGACAGAACCATCACTAAAAGGCATCTGATTATCTCTTGTTTAAAGGAAACATTGAGGACTTCATGCATCCTCTAAGTACATCTCTTCTAAGCACATATCCTCTTTCATCAGGAACTGTAGTGATAGGACAAGGAGTAACGGGTTCAAACTGAAAGAGGGGAAATTTAGGTTGGATATTTGTAAGGAATCCTGCCCTGGGAGGGTGGGCAGGCCCTGGCACAGGGTGCCCAGAGAAGCTGTGGCTGCCCCTGGATCCCTGGGAGTGTCCAAGGCCAGGCTGGACGGGGCTTGGAGCAACCTGGGCTGGTGGAAGGTGTCCCTGCCCGTGGCAGCAGGTTGGAACAAGATGATTTTTAAGGTCCCATTCAACCCAAACCACTCTGGGACTCTAAATGACGTTGCTGGTGTAAACCTCAATAAATCTGAGATATACCTGAAACAAAGGAGCACAATGTTTGCACAACAGTCACACTGAACACGTTTTAAGTGTGCACTGATATTCCTGAGGAATATCAATTCTGAGCCAAGTGACCCAGGCACAAACACCCCTGTTAACACCACATATCAGCAGTGTACAGCAGGAACTGCACTGTGAACTGCAGAGAGCAGGTGTGCAGGAAAACCATGGTACATAGGGAGGACACAAGCTGCAGGACAGCAGGAATGCAAATAAATGAAGGAATTGGTTTATCTTTCAGCATCTCAAGCCATAAAGTAATCCATGCAGCCCACAATGCCTAAATCTGTCTCTGTGAGCAGCCTGTCTTGCTGCTGGGTGTCATTTGCTCCAAAAGCCCTGTCTTGGGACACAGAGTGATGGAGGTACCAGACCCTGACTGCTGCTGAGGATCTTTTGGAGAGGAAACTCCTCTGATGACTGCAGCCCACAGGGTTGTCATTTCCCTGCCATTTTCCTGGAGGGAGAGGATGCATCCTGTTGCTCTAATTGTGACACACTCACTGCTCACGTTACAATCACTAATCATTTATTTGCACTGCAGTAGCACCAAGTGGCAGCAACCAAGAATGAAACCCATCACACAAGATGATGCACAGAGCTATAATAAAATAAAATCCTGGTACAAGGACTGTGGGCATCAGACAGGCACAGGACAAGCAAAAGAAAACACTCTTCCCTAGACAGGACAAGAGTGTTAGACAGAAACACCACCCTGTGTCAGGAATACCACAGCTGAACCCACACCTTCTGAGTTCCTAAAAAGTGCCTTATCCCTGGACAAAATGTCCCTGTAGCCTTTACTGCCATTTCTTGGAAGCATGAGAGGAGGAAAACCAAGAGATATTCTCAGTTCTCCAACAGTAAACAGGAACACTGAAAATCTCTGCATTAGTCTTTCTCCCCATCTCCAGTGAGAGCTGGGTTATACTCCAGAAATGCTGAGGTCAAGCAGTGTTTAAGGAATTCCATCAATCTGACAGCTGCTGCTGGCAAAAAAGCTCTGTACACCTGCAGAGAGAAACACTTGTGCTGGTCGTGTGCCCCCGAGCAGGAGAGGGGCACAGGGAGGGCTGGGCTTCGCCGTGGGGGCTGACTCCTCTGCATGGTCTTTCCAAGGTCCGAAAAGCCCGTTAAAGAGATTCACCCAAAACTATCTGGAAGGGCTTTTCTCCAAGAAAAACCTTCTTTTCTTCCTGCACTTCGGAGTGTTGCCCTTTCTCAGCAGCTCAGGGGGTGGAGTCAGGGTGTAGCAGGGGGGTTTCACAGTGGTCCAAGGGCAAGCACAGATCAGAGCACCTCGTTTGGTAATTGTTCCTACGGGGGCTAAACAGGGAGCGCTAAAGCGACTCTGAGCTCGTGTGTAAATGGGCAAAACCCAAGAAAAATCACCATGCCAGTGTGACTTAAGAGCTGACTTTCTCACTAAATGCATTTCACTGCAAGCCATAAAATGCAGATTTTTTGATGAGAACCAGAATGCACAATAAATTCATATGACCGGCTGGTTAACCCCAAGAGATCTGAAAAACAATACCTTCCCCTCAGTGCCTCGGAGTGCCTTTAAAACCCATGTAGATTTATTGTTCTAAATCACAATACTAAATGTTCACGCTCAGAATAATACAGCATTATCAGCGTACTATATAGCGATTTCAATATTTCAAAACACAGAGAAATTAAATGAATTGTCCAAGGTCACCCAAGAATATCAGCAAACGGGGGCTGAGATCAAAGGAGAATTTATAAAACATGCCATTTTGGCAATAAAATATGAAAAAAATCCCCCTCTTTGATTTATACTCTGAGTCCTAAATAGGCTTTCAGGTTTTGGGGTGTGGGCCCAGCTCCCTGAGTTTGGGCAAACCCTGCCCAGCTCTGGAAGTGGCACTGCTGCTCACCCTTTCCTGCAAAGGCCACGGAATGGTCCTGCAGCTTTGCTGCTGAGTCCAACGCCCAGGACAGTGGGACAGAAGGGACAGTGATCCAGCAGGGATAGGCAGTCAGACATCAGCACCACGCAAAGGGGCTGATGGTGCCTCACCATCAAGGAGGAGGTTTCCTTCTACAACCTGAACTGCCCTTTGATGCAGGGTTGGGGAGGAAGGAGTGACAAAACGAGGGACTCGTGGCAGGGGATCATCGCTGGAGCACAACAGGGCTCAGAGCAGCGCAGGGGGGATTTATTTTGAAAGGAAGAAAGGCTCTAATGATGCCTGTGGTCCCCAGGGACACCACGAGCAGCAATCAAGGTGAGGATGGGGAGGTCCCTGGCACCGCCAGCAGTGACAGGCACTCCAGCAGGGAACGGGAGCGTCGCCTGCCACATCTTGATCAAAAGGCCAGCAGCAGAGAGAGATGCAGCTCACACTGGGAAGGTGTCAGTGCAGAGAGCAGGCAGCCCCTCGGGAGCAGCTCCGCTAAGCAGGCACTTGAAAATAATCAATCAGCAGGACTGGAAGACATCCCCGTGCCGCTCACTGCCAGCAGCCCCACAACCACTGCCAGGGAGAGGAAGGGAAGCACTGCGAGCAGATTCCTTCATCCACATAAGCAGCCACCCTCCTCTTCCTCTCCAGCCGGGCTGTGGCAGTGCCCTGCAGGGCACACAGGCTTTCAGAGCCCATCTTCATCCTCTTCCTCCTCCCTCCCCAGCCAGGGCTCTGTCTGGAAACCCCAGGGAGGCAGACCCGGTGCTTCTCTCTGGACAAAGAAATGGCTGAAGTTGCTGCCCTGTCAGGAAAGGAGGGAGCCCTCCTGCTACCATGAAGAGCAGAGAGAACCATTTCCTTCACTCCCCGACAAAGATTTGCAAGACTCCTGCTTACCCCACCAGGCCAAACTCCGTGTGCACAGCAGCCCTTACATAAGCTCAGTATTTACTGACACAACACCCACACCAGTGAAGCAGTGTGTCCCTGTGCCACCTCTGCGGTTCACCACAGCCTCTGCTGCTGTGCCAAAGCCTGGGGTTCACATGCTAACACATACCTGCTGTCCTAACAGATGTTTCTGTGCTCTCAGAAAACTGCACAGAGCACAAACCTTTTTCACAGAGGTTTAACCCAGTGCAATGGGTTTTCCATGCAAATGTCCCGTTACAGTAGCTCTGCTGACGTGCAGGCACTGAAGCATGGTCCAAACCCTTCAACAGACACTTATACATGGTGCCTATATTCATCATCCAAATGCTTTAAGGAAGAGAAAAAACCACAAATGTTTCACAGACAGGAAACCTGGAAAATATCCATCTGAAATGAGGGATGGTCAGATGAGAACAACTAGCGCTTTCTGCCCTGCGAGAAATAATAACTCAGGCCAGTAAACTGACACAAAGAACTTCACCACATTGAAAATGTACTGTTCTTTTTTTCCCTCCACGTGGCTACTGTTCAAATAGATCAAGAAAACAGATAAGTAACAGGCACCAAAAGCTCGCAGGTCTTTCAGAACCAGTTAACCTGCTTTCTTTCCCTGTCAGAGTTGATATACACAGCATCAGTCTTCCTTTGGCTGCACCCCATTGCACACATGCTGCTTTTTTACCATCAGCAGAGGCTGATCTGACACTCTCTACAGGTGTTAAGTCTCTGCTCCAGAACCACTGGCCAGGCAGTGTTTTGGAGGGTGATGGGAAGCTGTGAGATGTGACTGTATGCTGACGAGCCTCCAGCTACTGGGTGCCAGCAATTCTGTGTATCTGATGGACAGGAGGATCACAGCTCAAGGAAAAGACCTTTTGCTGCATATAAAAAGAGCTCAAAGAGAAACACAGACCCAACCAGCCCTGTGCAGACCTCCCCTGCCTCTTATCTCCAAAGATGTAATCTCTGTTTCCACAGAGAACCTGGAATGTCTCCCACTGGAAAGCCAAGGCTGTATCACCACTGTTGTCACAGGGGAGCACAGTGGGTACCCAGAATCTTAGGAAGGTCTTGTCTATGAGTCCTCTATCCCAGAAGCCCCCCTGCCAGCAGGACACAGCCACAATTTGCAGTGACTACTCCTTTGGCACTTCTGTCTTCCCCAAAGGTAACTCAAAAATGCCCTGATGTCCAGGAGAAAGAAGCTGTCCTGTTTTCACATCAGGACGTTGAGCATATGAAAGGCATTTTTAACAGGGCACAAAGGTGTCATTCACTCCTGGCTGCTTGATCATCACACCCCACCTTGGGCACCATGAAGCCAAAGAGCAAGTATGTGATTTTGACCTTTTTTGGGGGGGAGGAGACTATAAGGCACCAGTATTTCTTCAGCTGGAGCTTTCAAAGGTGAAAACCTATTTCAGTCACTGACTTCAAATGTGGATAAAGAACCAAGTCAAAACTCAGCCTGGGCTGCTCAGGGGTGCTCCTTCTCATCTTCCAAAGGAAGGTTAGCCTGCTTCAGTCCATGCAATGCTAACAGCCTACAATTCCCTCATTAGATAAAGAATTGATCGCCCTGTGTGCTGCAATTACTTCCAGAGTGGGCAGGTCTCATAAGGAAATGATGAATCTTCCACATTTCCAAAAGAATTTATTTAATGTAAAGCTGCTGTAACTCAATTTTCTCACTGTCCTCCCTCCATCCAGAAACTGGCACTAATTTACAGGCAAAGAGACAGCTTTATCTGCTATCAAACGGACTGATCTGGCAGGAACTAATAACAACCCAGAACACAGAAGGTGTTATGGCTGGACTGAGGAACACCTCTCAGTGCTGTTAGCCAGAGGCTCTCCTAAACTGTCCTCGTCCAGAACAGCAGTGTGAAGACAGAAAAGCAGCCAGGACAGCACAGCTGGTACTAACCTGACACGGTGAGTCGGGCCTCCCTGCTGAACTTCACATTGGCAATATTGGTGGCAACACAGTGAAATATCCCACTGTCTTCTGCCCTCAGCCCCGTAATCTGGAGAACCCCCTTGGGAAGCAGCGTGTACCTGTGGGAAGAGAAAAGCAGAAAGAAAAGCTTGCAAGGCAGGACATGATGTGACAGCAGCTGCCCACCCACCCAGGTGAGGCAGGCTGGCTCCTCACATCCCCAGTCAGAGGTGCCAAGACACCAAGTGCAGCAGCACCCACAGACGGAGCCCACACCTATCACTGCATCAGTTCTGTGTTTCTATGGACACGAGCCTCTGGTCTTCTTTAACAGAGGGGCATGTTCCCCTTCTTTATCTCCTGTTGCATCCTTGAGAAATGATGACTTTTGCTGGAAGGCTACAAAGTAGATGCTTCCTATTTAACCTGTGGAAAAGCTTTGGCCGTGCGTTTTCATGTGAACACAGCTGACGTGTGAGTTATCATGATGTGGGAATTATCACTCATCAGCTGCAGCACAGTGACCATGGACCAGCATCAGGGAAGTCTGTGCTCCACACTCCCCAATCCAGGTCCAGCTCTCAAATCCACCCAACCTTAAAACATCAAATGCACGAAAAGGCATGTTTAAAATAAATACTGAGCGGGCAAATGTAAACACCAATAAATATTTTATATCTTCAAAACATAGGTACCTTTAAATCACGCATGCATACACACATGTATGTACACACACATTACAGGTTGCTTGGCAACCGTGTATTTAAATTGGCTGGTAGTAAGTCATTACACTGTGATGAGTTAATAATCCGTTTCCGTCTGGAAGATGAAGAATATCTTTTCCATATCAGCATATGGTTAAGTGCCTATAACCTGCTCCCTGCGCCGGGTTCCAAACGCGCGGCTCCGTGGCCGTGTGACAGCAATCAGTTTTACACGGCCCGAAGTTGATTGCAATCTCCCTGGGACTTTAAAATGCCCATTGTTTTGGATGAATTATACCACAAGAAGCCTTCGTTTTTGTTAACAATCTGCCCACAGCATTAGAAGATTCAATTCCAAAGCTATTATTCTGCCTTCAAAGCCTCCAAGTGCAAGACTTGGCATACAAATTTATATACACTTTATACGCAGAAATGCACCAGGCGTGATTAATGCAGAAATCCAATTCAGTTAGAGAAGCAACTCTCATCACCCAGGCTCTGGTGTCAGAGATTAATCTACTGAGCTGACAATAAAAGCCTTCCCCAGTAACTTTACTCCTACAAAAAGCCAAATCTGTTCAAAACGAGGTCACAGATGTAGCAAAGCTGCTCCCAGCCCATGTGCCCCCGGGCTTGGGCAAGGTCCCTGTCCTGGAGGAGAAGCAGCAGGGATGACCTCAGCTTGGAGCTCTCTGGGGTGGAGAAAAGTCTTGTGTTCTTGGTCTTGGAGCTCCTCAGTCTTGGGGTTGCCCAGCCTTGGGGAAAAGAAGCCCTGGTTACATTTAAATCCCTGCCGTATGTCTGACCATCTCCACACCTGTGTCCCTGGGATTAAACGGAAAGGATCAACAACACATGAAGGACTTCAGGGGAACTTCATCTGTCCTGCCATATCTCATCGGGATGCCACCAGGCATCAGGCCCTGTTCTCTGCCCTTTCCTTCTGCTGATGCCACCTCAGATCAGTCACCCTGCTCTACCACATCTCCAGCTCAGCACCTGTATGAGTAAGAATCTTTCAGAGGAGATCAAGCTTAACAAATCAACCCTATGCTGTGCTAAAAAAAACTCAGATGAAAAATGCAAGGCAAAAAATCCCTGACAGTTGCAGTTTTCCACGGCAGATTTGGGCCTCTTGGGTCCTTCTACTGTAAGTTCACCGCCACGCTGAAAAGGTCAGGCATTGTTCCAGCCCTCATATTTTCTCCTGCCTCCAAAGAACCCAAGCCCGTTCTGCCTCAGAACTGACAATTCTAAGAATAGGGGCTTTCAGGAAAGCATTCACAGCTTCCTGGTTTCGCCCACTCCCGAGGTGCGGCCGTCGATTGGCGATGGAGGTGTGCGGTGAGCGATTGTGTCTCGCCATCGGGTGTGTGGCTCCCGAGCTCCAGTTTCCTGCCACCTGTCCCATGCTGCTCCGAGGATCAAACCGTGAGGAGGGATGTTTCCGACACGAAGGGAGCAGCCTGTCAAACACAGGAAGCGACGACGTGCTGCTCCTGGTCTAGGCTGGGAAGGGGGCCAGCTGGAGTTTCTCTTTAGGAAAACTGCTTGGGAAATGGCAGCTCAGGGTGCTGTGGGATGCTCTCCGCACTCCCTGTTGCCACACACAAGGCAGTCCAGCACTTGCGAGAGTTCAGGATGCACGCAGAAGATCCTAAGTCATGGATCTGGCTCAGAATGAGTTGCACAAAATGGAGCCACAGAGAGATGATGAATGACAAAGCTACCCAGCTCTTTGAGGATTACTGGGCAGGTTCCTCGTGCTGGAAAATAAACCTGGAGAAGGACTGACGAAGGAGGGACACTGCAAGCCCTTCAAAATCAGCTAATGGGCTTTATCTACCTCTCCTGGGAAATGCCAGTACCTCTGCACAGTGTTAGGCCAGAAGGAACCCAGACAAGCCACAACATTAATGGAAAGAGTCTTCCACAGCAGAAACACCGGCCAAGACCCTCAGCTCAGGGTAGCTGTCTCTGAGTACAACTGTGAAAGCAATAGCAATCCTGGCCACCTTTTTCCACCAGGAGAAAGGACAGCAGCACATGGCTTGGACATGTCCTACCTTTCATTGTCCGTGTTGACGGGCATGCTGTTCTTATGCCATAGGATGACCGGCTCGGGCAAGCCATGGATCTGGCACTGGAATCTCGCTACACCACCTTCCTCCACCACTGCGTTCTGAGGGTGGATGTGGAAGTCGGACATCGCTGGAAGACAAAAAGAGAGACAAAATTATTCACATGTGAAGAGAGATCCAGAACTGGAAGATGTCAACAGCTTCACATGACCTAGAAACACCCTGATTTCCCAGAGCTAGCAAATGGGATTGTAGTGCAAGAGCAGAAGGCTGGTTTGCAACCTAACCTTCTGCATGGACAAACAAGACTAGTGGCAAGTTCTTGATATCTGCCTGCCTCTGCACATCGAACTGATTGACACAACCAGAGCAGGAGACCATGCTCCATGACCCACACGGTCTGCGGGAGCAGCGAGATACACAGACACTGCACTGACACTTATCAGTGGTCCTTCTCTGCTTGAGCAGGTTTTGGATCCTAGTCCACACCAGAAAAGAGATGTCGATTCTTTCTGTTGCTGCCAATGTCTTACCTGCTCTAAATATCTTTCCGATGTGCACAGCTTGACTCCTGAGCTCATTTTGTTTAAATACCTTGACCAGAAGAGCTCCCCAACACCCTGGTAAAACCTACAGCCCTTGATTTCCATCTCTGCTTGCAGGTGTTCCTGCTCACTGCATACTCTGCCCTCCAGCAGAAAGAACAGCCACATCCCCACGCTGTGGAGCAACAGCATTCAGCTGACAGAAGGAGCAGCTGCCAAGAGTTCAGCAGCTCAGCAAAGCGAGGCTTTTGGAGTTGGGACCACCCAACAGCAAATGACAAACCCCACCACGCAGGGTGAATACAGACCAGCCTGTTCCAGCATAGCCACAGCTGTAACTATCGTGTGGAAAGACTCTGGCACACTGTTAGAGCTACATAAATAATACCGTAATTATTACTATTAATTAATTGGAAGGTGCTGCCTGTTGACTCTGCAATAAACATATTCAAAGCTAATAAACATCTCAGTGCTTATTTAGCTCATGATTCACTTAAAGTGCTGCATCCACAGGAAGATCTCTCACATTATTCTAGGAAACAAACTCCAAGAGAGCCCCTGCTCCACCGCCCCAGCACGATGACACCCCTCTCCCCAGCAAGAAAGCCTCGTCCCCTTTTACATGCATCAAATGTAATGACTGTAGCTCTGCTAAGGTACAAGCTGCCTGTGTGTCAGGGCAGCTTAATCATTCATCTGCAAACTGCGGTTGGGCTCAGGCAGATGGGAGATGGCCATTAGCAATCATACATTAAATATGTGTTGCATTAACCTGCGCTGCTCCCGCAACCACCGCTCTCAGCCCGCTGACGGCAGATTTGTTAAGCTGATGGAGGAACACGGAGCAAAGCGCCTGCCCCGCGCGGCTGGAGGGTTGGGATGGTTTTGTAGCCATGAGGGTGGGATGGGCAGCCAGCCCCACGTCGGGATGCAGCGATGGGAGCGGGATCAGGGGGTGGCTGCCTGATGCTCTGGCATCAGGTGGGAACACACCAGCACAAGGCAAAAGATCACAGAAAATTATATTTCCCTTTCCCAAGATGAAAGCTAATGCAATTATCCTCTCTGGTAAAGGATGGAGTCCAATGGTGCAATGCCAATTTACCCAATTCACATAAATTTAGCCTTGAAATGAGACCGATCAATGCCCAAAGCGCTCAGCCATGTGGGAAGGAGCCCAAAGGCTGCTGGGGGCTCTCCCACACCAGGTGATCCCTCTTCCAAGGTGGCAAGGAATGCTCCAAAAAATTGGGGATCCAGGGGGGCCTGTGGCAGGAGGGCCCAAAGGAGCCTGCAGGGAGACCCAGGCCAGGATCAGCATCTTGCAGTCAAAGCTTATGGACCCTCACCAAAAAATGAATCCAAGAATTAATGAGAATGGCACAAAGCAGTTTAATAAGGAAAAAAAAAAGTGGGGATTCAGATGCCTGCAGGAAAATTCCTTTCAAATGTACAGATGCTCAGCACTGAGGTTCTTCAGTGGCTGACAGGGTTGATAAGAAGAGGGAGGTGTGAATGAGAACAGCCCTGGCACAGACTTCGCTCTGCTGGCTACGGAATTCATCGCTGTTCCTTTATTTCAATAATATCACCTCTTATAGGTAAAACTGCAGCAATAACCTCTACTCTTAAAGACACCAGTATTAATATTTATCATGAATAAAACATGGAAAGTTATAAATAATTCAGTTATGAGGATGTTAAGTAAAATATTACTCTTCAACGACCCTATAATGTGGCTTTGAAGCACAGTTTTATGTTAAATGCCTAGGAAACACTGTGACCCTTGCCAAGACCAGCTGGTTTGCAGAAGATGCATTAAAAATTCATGCACCGAGCTACAAAATGCTATTTTTAAAACAGGTTTATGAGTTTATTTACAGTTGCAGAGACAAAAGACTTTTGGCGCATCCCTTGTAAAACAGCAGCAAAACTTCAGTGTGAGTGATTACCTGATGTTTTCAGCCTGGGAATAAATCACCGGGTGGAAGGAGAGGAGAGGGATAGGAGCTCGACTGCTTTACAGGGCACTGCTTGGAGGGGCTGCGTCTCTGCTGACCCCTGCGAGGTTTTCACACGCGCCCCAACTGACAGTAACAAACTCATGGAGCAGAGTGCTTGCTCCTGTTTGTCACTTGTCGTTCCCCAGCAAGTGACAGAAGTCCTGTTACGAGCGGGCACCATTGTTCCAGCCGCCGTGGAGAAGCGCTGCGCCAGCCCGGGTGGGGTTGGCCAGCAGCCAGCGAGCTGCAGCTCATTTCTATGCTAATGGCCATAATAATTTTAAAAATAAATACATGCAATCACAATATTCACCCGCGAGCTCCTAAGAGGGGAGGCACTCTCTAATCCATCTGCCCGCGGTCTCCATCATCCAGCAAGGCGGCATCCCCGTGCCAGCAGAGGGACTGGTGCTGCCCCAGGCCCTTTTTACCATCCTCAGAGGGGGCGAATGCCACCCTGTTCCCATTAAACTTCCCTCTGCCACCTCCAGGTGTCATCAAGCCATAAAACCAACATAAATCACAAGCACACTCATTGCTCCACACGGATGCTCCAAGCCGTGGTGTTTTGGTGCTTCTGCTGCCATCTCACCTGGATTTGGACACGGTACACAGAGACTGGCACAAGGCAGGGACAGACAAAACAAGGGCTCAGAGCAGATGGGGAACAGTTCTGGCAGCCCTCCCACACTGCAGGCATGGGAGGCCTCTTCCCAAGAGATGTTGGCCAAGGCTAGATTCAAATTGAGCTGTCTACAGCCAGCCTGACACATAAGGTAGAGGAGCTACTCTTCATCTCTTCATCCCTCATGTTATAGGATCCTCAACGAAGATGATGTTGGATCACAGGTGAGGCCCTTCCCTAAAGAGACCCCCTTGTTTGGGGTCACCCACCACCTAACCCTCACTAGGAGGCAATTCCCAAAGGCATGTCCTACGGACACAGCGCAGGTGAGCAGCCACTCTTATGCTCATCCATATTCACAGAGGATTCATTCTGGGGTCTCCTCTAATCAAAGCACAAACACTCTCTCCATCCCAACAGACTCTGTGGAAAGGCCAACTGAATAAAAATGAAAACAGGTATTGAGTGAAATTTTCTCTACTCCATAAAAAACTAAATTGAAACCATTAGTGGCCAATCCTTTTTTGCTCAGTACAGCATTAGTGTTAAGCCAGAGATTGACCTAGATTTGATATAGAAAAAGAAAACATTAACTTGGTATGTCAAAGCAAATCCCAGGCCTTTAGAATCGTTAAAACACAAACATTGTGCAGGCACAAGGAGAGGAGGAAGACTTGAAAGGTTCAGTGCCAAGGTGTTAGGAGAACATTTGGGAAGCCCAGCTAGTTCTGCAATCACACTGCCTTTTGATTAAATCACTTACGGGGAAACAGAGACCCGGGTTGGTTCTGACACAGGAGGATGCTGGGGACGGCCAAGCATTCTCACCACCATGGATGCCACACAGTCCACAAATAGCAGTGCACAAGTGAAGAGCCTTTCTCCACATTTCTGACACCAACCTGTTACATTCAGACCTTTCCCAATGGAGACATGTGGTTAAAATGCCTCAAAGTTAACACAGTGCAAGGAACAAGAGTTTTATGGGGATGTGTCTCCAGTACTTGGGCCTCCAAATGCTCCTACCCAGGAAAACAACTGAGGAAAGTGAAATCTGGGAGGCAAATGATTTGCCCAGTGTAAGAGAACAAGCCATGGGCGAGTTGGCCCCTTCTAAGACTGGCTCCATCCTGATGATGGTGACAGCTGTTGATTTGCATACTGAATTTCCCTATTTACTAATAAAATTGAATTTCCCCTTTGGTCACCAGAAATCAGGGTTGTTTTTAAAATAGGACCACCATGTCAACTAAACCCAGACCTGAACCACTCTCAAATCAGCCTTAGAGATCCAGCAGAACCAACCTTCACTATCTGTGAACTCCAACTCCAACTCCTTCCCAAACTCCTTCCCAACTCCTTCCCAAATGCATTCCCTGCAAGCCACCAGTGCTAAGGCAAGTGAAGGGATTAAATGTTCAATTCCCTCTTGGCTAAGAAGACCTTCACCGTTAAGTTGGTAAGTGGCCAGGGAATATTTTCAAAGCAGTCAGCAGGTGAAGGCTCTGCAGACACAGGTCCCTTATTTGTGCCCTCCACACTCTGGAAATGGAGGATTCTCCTGCAAGAAAGCGCTGGCACAAAAGACGGGGGGCGTATGGACACCACAAATCCCATCCTCTCCTCTCTTCCCCCTGCCTTCAAACAGCGGCGCTTTCCCAAGCCTTTAAGAAAAAGACGCTACACCTTCTTTCTCTACAATTTTTTTTTAAATTTTAAAAATTGCATTTTTGTAAAGCTAAATAAAAGCCCACATCACGCCAGCTCCTCCAGCTGCAGAGCAGCCTCTGCGCCTGCGAGCCGGCCCTGCGTGTCTAATGACGCTATTGTGAGAGGTTGTTGCTGAACTGCCATGAGCCCAATTTTGAATGCAAGTTGCTTTGTGCATAGTGAAGCGTGAACAACAGCGCCGCCCATTTATCTATTTAATTCTCCAGGAGTAGCAGGAGCGGGGCCCTTCGCTCACATCTAAAGGGAAGAAAAATCGCCTTTCTCTCAGCTTTGGAAAAGGAGGGAAATATTAAAGAGCAGCCGTGCCTCTCCTAGCACAGAGGAAAATCCTCTCTGCCCCTGCCCACTAATCATGGCAAGGAAAATCCCAAATCTCTATTGTCCCTGCTGGGCCTCAGATCTCAAAAGAAAATGGGCTGCAAGACTCAGGAGAGTTTAAAGCAAGAAAAACATTTGGGAGGCATGTAGCTCGTTTAGGAGGAACCAAAACACACGGTGAGATGAGACAGGGAGGACAACCCAAGCTCACTTTGTGCAGATGTACAGGGAAAGAGGGTCAGTCCTGCACACTTTTTATTTGGAATATTTGCAAACAAATGTTCATTCCTCCTTTGCTTTGGCTGCTGTTTTCTGCCTCTGAAGCTGACAGGACTACTCAGAGCAGAGATGGAGGATGGTCCAGGTTCTCTGCCCTCTCTGCATTTTGTATCCTCCTGTCTCTTGTTTTCACACGCAAAGCTGAGTGGAATAATTTAAACAAGGTTGAGAAGACACCACATCAGATGGACTTCTCTGGTTGAGGAACAAAGTCTCCACCTGGTCTGGTTTTAGCTTTTGTCCTAAGCCCCTGGGACAGGGATGAAAGGGAGACAACCAAGATAATGCTCACAGTGGACACAGCAGCTGCCCACAGAAGGGAACATGCAACAGATATTTTACAAGAGAAGGGAGGAAAAGAAATCTACTACCTCATGACTCAAGTCCACCAGGAGGCAAATTGCTGCCTGATCTGGGACTACGGCTTCTCAATTTTTTGCATAACATGTGAAATGACTGCGAGCCAAATCCAGCCCAGGTCACCTCCCCGCCGCACCGCGATGAGCAGCACCGATGGACGCTGCTGACCCATGATTTACTGCTGGTCTTGCTGCTTTGAGAAGCAGAAAAAAGCACAGAGCCTTGTGGGGGCTGCTTCTGTGTGGGGATGATAAATATCCTGTGAAAGTAATGAACACATCTCCACTGCACACAGAGCAGGGGTCAGAGGGAACACGCCAGCGGTCCCTGGTTGCTCTACCAGCCCTGCACAAGTGAAGGACCAGACTTGGGAGGAGGAGGATGGGTTCTCCCTGAGAAAGTCCCTGCAGGGATGTTATTGTGGTACACGTAAAATCTTTGAATGCTTGTGCTGCAGTCCCACTCCTGTTCCTGAGGCTCTGTCGAATGTGCTCCCCAGCTCCAGCACACCCAGCCTCTGCTGCATAGTCACATGTGCCTTTGAGCCCATCTCCCAGTCCTAAAGAACATTTAGTATATTCATTATAGCTTGCTTACTGGAAAAATAACTACACCACCATCAGTTGTTGATGCAGAGGTACTCTCCCATGAGTGGAAAAGATTTTTGCCTGGATCAATGCAGCCTCTGCACTATGCATGGAAAAGAACAGGGGCCATATGCTCCAAGGGCTGTTTTATATTGAAGTACCTTGCAATTTCTATAAAACTCACAAAATACTGCACTTCTGGAGAGGCTGCACCCACGCTGTCCGAGTACAGCATGCCAGGGAGTGTCCCCACCACCTGACACCCCAGCACCCTTGCTGTCTTGACTTGGGTGGATTGAGCTGCCAATGCCCGAGGAAACCCTTGAGAGCATCTGACCTTCATCACACTCTCCCCTGTGCGGCAGCACTGCCCAAATGCTGCCTGCTCAGACCCAAGACCCCCTGCAATGTGGCTGCAGCCACAAATCATCCCAGCCTGGAAGTAAGAGCAGTGAGTCCCGGAGCATTGGCACAAACACCCTTCAGGGAGCACCCAGGGCACCCTCAGACATTTGCAATAAATCCATGGCTCACTTTAGAGACAGGCACAAAGTGATACCCATGGCCACAACCCAAATCCAACATGACTCCTTGAGTACCAACCGCACACTCTACCCATGAGGGAACACTGCTCCTTATAAACCACTTAGAAAGATGTATTTTGGCAATCCCACAGATCAAATTTCCCACTTCCCTCGCGCTCAGAGCACACAGCAGCATCCCACTGTGTTACCTGCTACGCAGAGCAGCACGACAGGCAGCCCAGGGTGGTTATTCATCTTCCAGCACACTCTTGTTTTCCAGGGGAATCAACTAATAAACAGCCCCTTTAGCGCTCTCAAATTGGTTTCAGGGAGAGAAGAAGTTTCTGGCGAAGACGGAGGCATTGCTGGGAGAGACCTTTATCAGGGAGCTCTATTGCAGTAATTTTTCAAGACGAAATTGCTCTCTGGCTCGTGACAGCATTTAGCGTATCCTGAGGCGACCATTTGTGAAGGCAAACCTGTGGTCCTGCCGCCCTGCTGCTGGAGGGAAGGGGGAGTATTAAATGTCATAAACAACTCTTAATTTGCCTGGGCGGGCTGCACATGGTGATTCTGTGGTGCAGGAGGAGGTTATCTGTCAACAGCACAGTGCTCCAGCACCAAGGGTGATGCTGGCTGGGCAACACTGGCTGCTGGGAGACCTGCCCAGAGGTGCAACTCACCACAAAGGGCTCCTGTGTTTTTGTGGGGTGACTTCTTAAGGAACCCCAGCATCACGTGAGGCCCCCCGGCCCCAAAGCAGGGTACCCTCCAGCATCACAAGAAGATGTTCCCTCCTGTTGCATCCACAGCAACATCTTCAGGACTTTCTTCTGAAGCACACGTTCGCTCTTCGCAAAATACCAACGATTTATCCCACTCAAGTGCCCCTGCAGACCCCTGAAATAATGAGAAAATGAAGGGCAAGCTGTCCGCAAGCCTCTGGGAGAGGCTGGCTCGGAGAGGGCAGAGCAAAGCGTGCAGCACACTGCCAGCAGGCAGGTCTCTCCTGCCAGATTCCCATCCAGAGCTCCTCGTGTTTTTCCTACTCCGACACACACAATTAAGACAAATTACATAGTTACCATTTTGATTTGTTGCACAATAACGATGCTTTCCATCTCTCTCCCAAATATTGATGGAGCCAGTACAAGAGGAAGCTCCCACACAGCTGGTTTTGGCCCTGGACCACTTTGTTTGCAGCCAACTCCTTCCGATATTGAGCGCGGACGAGCCATCCTGCTTTTTATCAGCTCGGAGAGGCAGCGAGCCAACCAAGCACGAGGTGTTATCCTGCTCCACCACAGCCCTCGCAACACCTCTGGGTAGAAACATCGCTGCTCAGACCTCCCTGAGCAAAGCCAGCGGCTTCCCCGCTTTTTTGTGCTCACCAACGAGCGCACGCTTTGTTTCGGCATCTCCGGAGGCACCAGTGGAATCCAGCAAAAAGGTGAAGGAAGCTTTTCATCACGACTGCCCACGGAAATGCCATCAGCCCCGCTTTCAGACAGGGAGCTGTCCTGATTTACAGGCTAATGAATTTTAAATGAGATGCATTTTTTAATTTTTTGTTGTCAGCCCCCATTTTTCTGCCAGCAATCATTCCAGTAATAGCTTTAAATTTTCAGCATCTGTTTTTACCAGCTCTCTTGTAATTAGTTTACTAATGTATTTCACTGCGCCTTTGTTATTTTCAGAGAATTACTTCATTCCCAGCTATCAGAGATAGTGCACTTCAGTCTATAAGGAGTTTGGCCTTTGTTCCCTCGTGGTTATTCACATGGGGGAAGATGGCTCAGTGAATGACAAGCCTTTCTATCACTACACATTCTCCATTTAATGTCTTTATACTGGCTCATTAATTACCACAGAAAACTCCTTTCCGAATGGAACCTGTGATTTATGGAAGACTTGGGCAAGGTGCCATTTTTATCGGGCTGACAGCAAACAGCACCAGTGCCAGTAATTCACTCTTCATTTTCCCTTCTGCTGCAGCAGGGTCAGCCCTGCCATGGTCAGAGCCTTGCCTGGGCAAGGGAGCTCAGTGAGTGCTCCGTGCTGCTGAGCCATGGTCATCATGCTGCTCCTGCACGGCTGGGATGGCCGAGTCCATGGAAAATTGAGCTACGGCCCATTCTGCCCACGTACCACAGTCCCTGCTGTACAGACTGAGATATTCCCTTGGGCAGTGGATGGGAAGTGCCTGGAAGAGGTGAAACTGCCTCCAAGATGATCTCTTTTTTCAATCTCCTTGTGAGGGGAAGGAGAGGGGCAGCCACTGATCTCTTCTCTGTGATGACCAGTGGCAGGACATGAGGCAATGTTCTGAAGTTGTCTCAGCGGAGGTTTAGGTTGGATATTAGAAATAGCTTCTTCCCCCAGAGGATGGCTGGGCACTGAACAGGTTCCCCAGGGCAGTGGTCACAGCACCAAGCCTGACAGAGCTCTAGAGGTGCTTGGACAATGATTTTAGGCACATGGTGTGACTTTGCGGACGGTCCTGCGCAGAGTGAAGAGTTGGACTTGATGGTCCCTGTGGGTCTCTTACAATTCAGCACATTCTGTGATTCTGTGAAATCTGGTGGTCCAACATGCAGCACGAAGGATCTCATAGCACTTGGCAAAAACCCAAGCCCAGCCTGGAGCGAGACTCCGGCTTTCATGATGGAGCAGGCAGAGATGATGGACCCCGTGGTACCCAGACACACCTCTGCTGTGTCCCATCACACAGCAGGAAATTAACTTCAAATCCTTCAGAACTGTGTGTCTTTCACCACGGCCATACTCCGTGTCAAGCATGATAAACTGCACCCCTTATTTATTAAGGAATTAAATAGAGGTGGAAACAGTGCACACACTGACTAAAGAAGTTACTCAAATAGAAAAATAATCACAAAAGGCTGGGTTTCCATTGTTTGATGCACCTCACACCAGCACAAGGGGAAATCTCAGCATCCCCTGTGCACTGGGGAAGGAGAGGGAAGAGACTAAAGGATTCCAGCACAGACCCAGAGCAAGTGGGGCACAGAGTCAGCCTTGCAAAGAACTGCTCTAAAGCTCCTTTCTGTTCATTTTAACTCTGAATTTCACTCAAATAAAGATGATTTTCCAAAATGCTGAAAGCTCCTCTGCTTCCATCCCTTGGGGTTGAGCACAGATATTGTGTTCCGATGTTGCCCAATCCAGACTGAAGGTGATAATAATCAAAGACGTAGGAAGGACTGAAGCACTGTGATCCTGAGAAAATCCAGGTTCCTGCCAGGTCTGCCTTTCCTCCGAGCAGCAGCTAAGCCGTTAGCTGTCATCTCGTCCCTGTGGCTGAGTTACATATATAAATTCCTGTTCGCTCCTTGGCAATAGCAACAGCTTCCTATTTTGCTGGCAGCAATCCAGAGGAAATTCAAGCTGAATTACAGCCATTCTTCAGAAAATAGGCCAAATCCACGAAAGCAGGACACATGACCGCAGACGTAGAGCTCGTCCTTTTTTCTATTTATTTCGCGGCGAGGAGCCCCGTTGGCTGAAAATAGCTTATCTCTGGAAGTCCCCCTTTCCGTTGGCGGCTGCCGCTCCTGGCTGCCGGCCAAACCATTACCACCTCAAAGGGAAAGTTCAGAGCTCCGGAGAATCGGCCCCACGGTACAGGACGTGCGGTTTGATGTTTTCACCGATTTCTCTCTGGGAGCTCGGAGGAGATGGGGATTGTATTTCTGAGCACAAGCCGGCGAGTGTTAACTCCTTTCCTGTGCCTCCGCTGGGATGGGTGGACTTGGGGCTGTACAGCGTGGTACTACATGTGTGTACACGTGCATGTGTGACAGGAAGAAATCCTTCCCTGGGAGGGTGGGCAGGCTCTGGCACAGGTGCCCAGAGAAGCTGTGGCTGCCCCAGCCCTGGAAGTGTCCAAGGCCAGGTTGGATGGGGCTTGGAGCAACCTGGGCTGGTGGGAGGTGTCCCTGCCCATGGCAGGGGGTTGAAGCAATGATCTTTAAGGTCCCTTCCAACCCAAACCAGTTTAGGATTCAATGATTCTACGATACAGCACAAGTGGTAACACAGGCTGGATTCCCTGAGCCAGGGTCCCTCCCGACACTCACTCCCACAACAAGGGGAGAGCCTACATTTCATGCCGGGTCCATGTGAAGCAGCCACTCTATCCAAAAGCACCTCTGCACCCACAGCAAGTCCTCTCTCCTCCCTAAACACCTCACAGCATCCTAAATATGACTGGGAGACACATCACCATCCTGACAGACAAACATGAGAGAGGAGAATGGTTAAAGAAAGATCTGGAGGATGGTCACACAGAGGAAGGAAGTAATAGCAGAGTTACAAACCACCAATCGCACCATCTTTATCTTCTTCGCTATCACCAGACCATCACTGAACCCAAGGAGCAGGGACGCATTCCAGAAAACACAGCTCTCCAGGGAGCACTGGCTTCTTGTTGATAAGGAGCGGAGAGGCTTATCTTCCAAACCCTCCATGACACCTCACCCCGGGCCTGGTTTATCAAATTAAACTCATTACCTCTGAGGATTTGTTGAAAAGAGGTGGCAGGAGAAGAGTGGTGGGTCAAGGAGACAACGCTCCCATCAGCCTGTGGTGCTGCTCCTGGCTCCGTGTGTCCTCACCAGCCTGCGCTGAGCAGTGGTGGCTGGTGGGGCAGCACCGCCTGTGAAATCACCACCAGCACTGACCCATCCCAGAGCATCACGTCAAGGAAGCAAACTGACAGAGAAAGGAGGCACACTGATTTCCTGAGAGGTCGTCACACGGCTCTGCAGTTTATTGCACCCACAGCCACACCATGCAAAGGCTGTGCTGGCTGGGCATGATTTCTCTGTACTAGGTGGTTCACACGAGCAGGTTTCTGTGTGATAGAAAGACAACCCCACGGTGGCCATGGGAGTGCCGTGGACTGTGATCTGCCATCATCCAACCTCTGTCCTGTGGCACAACCACATACAGAAGTTTGCATATGCATCTCTTACTGGCAAGCAAAAATAACCAAGTCCTTTTTCTGGGGAATTTTTAAAAGAGGCAGTCAAGAAAAGTAAAATTTCAGCTTTGAGCACTTTGCTAAGGCATTCAGATACATGCTCCAAATATTTGTATTTTTTTGCTTTTTTATCATGGGTTAGATTAACACCAGTCACCTCAGGTGGTGTCTGTCCTCTCTTTGCAAAGACCTTTGGTACTGTTTATGGGAACAGGATACAAGGAGAAGCCCTGGGTAACATGAGGAGAGGGCAGTGAGGCTCAGGAAGCCTTTGAAGAGCATAATTCCTGAGGGATGCTCCCGGATGGGATAACTATCAGCTTGCAGGGCTACAAGCAGGGGCTCTATTGATTTGTGGGGAGGAGAAGAGGTGGGAAGAGTCTGTGTTATTTCCTACTGTGGAATTTGAAAATATTTTACCCAAATATTTGTGCTTCTGCCTGTGTTTGTGCATTTTGAAGCTCACTTGGACAGGCTGGGGTGGGCAGGCTGCCAGACTCCCCAGGCAGTGGTTCCCTGAGTAGGAGACACGCATCCTCCTGTAACACTCCCATCACCTAAACCCTCTGCAAATGCACCAAGCCCCTACACCCATCTATCTGAACCCGCCCTACCCAACAAGAGGAGATGCTGAAAAGAAACCCAGCAGCAGATGCTCAGCCTGGAGAAGGGCTCAGCACTGCAGCTCCTGCCGAAGGAGGAGAGTTAGAGGACAGGCTGGACACTCAAGCAGCCACACAACCCAAATTTAAATATCAGTACTTGCCTTTAAGGACTCTTAGTGATGGAACAGCTAGACAGACTTGCAACGGCCTGGGACTCCTCTGTCCCCTTGCCTGCTCATGAACTTGCTGTTCTCATTTGCTTCCCTGATGCATTCCCCATCCAGATGCCAGGGTTAAGCACACTTAGCCACCTAAGCTCCCCATCAGCATTACACCTCATTTTAATTCAAGTTTGTTAAGTTTGGGATGTGCACAAGAGTGTGGAAATCTGCCTGGGTGGGAGTGATGCTAAAGACTAAAGAGTGGTGGCACTGCAGAAGCAATGTGGGTTTTGGGGAGCAGTCAGATGTCAAACGCTGCACCTGAATGGAGGGCTTGCAGAGGGGCAGTTTTAGTGACTTTGAGCTCTGAACTCGAGCTTTGCTCCAGTGTTTCCAGCACACTGGGGAAATCAGAGCCAAAGCCCTGTAAGCCTGATCTTCAGGGGCCCCCCATAGGATGCTGAGCCCATCCTGTACCAAGCCTGGGGCATCAGTCCTCTCCCTCCTCAAATGTGCACCGTCACCAGAAAAAACACTTCCACCTCAAAACAGGCACCTCTCTGGCATTAACAAAAGAGACGAAAACTCAGAAACAAACAGGCGATTGTAGCACAGACTGCTAGAGACCCAAAAAACTGCTGTGACACCCGAACTGCTCAGGATGGTGATTAAATCTACCTTAACAAAACCCTGTGGCACGTAATGGCCCCTCAGGAGGCCCCTTGTGATACTCTAACAACTTGTTTATGCAACCACATCGTCCAAGAGGATGCTCCGTGTGAGCACACACGCACATGGGACTGCACACCCCACGTGCACATTCAGGCACTGAATAAAAGGCAGGAGAGAGCAAAGTCTGTAAGATACTCCAATGGCACAAGGCAGGAGCATCCTCATGGAAAACATTGTCAGCAACTTCTCAGTCCTCCCCACCATGAAGCAAAACAAATAAATAAAGAGAGCTGCAGGAATTAGCTGTGAGGGTGACAGCACTGAAGGAAAATGAAAGCAGAAAGGGGGTAAGAAGAAAACATCCAGCCTAGCTCGCTGGCTTTTGTGTTGCCACACAATGGGGCACGTCAGCTCCGGAGCCTCCGCAAGCCATCACCCGCCATCTGGCACCGGGCTGGGCCGCTAATGGGAGGCCCTGGCGCCCCAGCTGACTCCCAGAGCCACGGGGGAAATCAAGCTGATGAGCTCCCCACATTAAGCCATCTAAATTAATGCAGATGCGTGGCCTGCTCGCGAGAAATTCGGCTGGAGAACGGTGCGAGGCGGCTGCGGCGCGGCACGAACCCGCAGCCACGGCCCAGCACCGCGTCCAGCGGGGCTGCAGTGGCCAGAGCCACCCTCGGTCATTTGCAAGGTGAATTGTTGGTGAGGACATCTGGAAGCACTGCCCTTTTCAAGCAGTACTGGCAGCTCGGCCTCGAGATGCACAGCCTCAGCCAGATGCACATTCTGCAGCAGTGGGGACAGCCCAGCTTAACACCTACTGTGCTCTCAGAACCAGCCTCATTAACTAATGTCCCTGTAATGCCCTAATGGAGCAGATCGGTGGGAAATTACTGTGCATGGGGTACTGGCAGAGGAGGGGATGGAGATGTCGACATGAGTGCTCAGGGCCAGGTTCCACAACAGCATCCCTTCCCAGGAGCAGCCCCGCTGGCTTTGGCAGGATGGACTCCAGAGGAGTCATGTCGCAAAGGAAAATTTACTGCCATGAATGTCTGATTTCCCTAAGCACTAGGTACTGAATAAGGATGCAGAGCCTGGCACTGAATCACAAGGGAGAAGTCAGTGCTGTCCTGGTGCAGCAAAGGGCTGGCTGAGCACCTTGTCAAGGACAGGAGGTTCAGCTCCAGCCCTTCCCTTGCCAGCTGTTGGATGAGGATCAAGGAGAGAACAAACCACAAGGGATTAAGGATGTGCAATGCTCCCAAGGCACAGAAATGTGTGCTGGAGAGCCCATCTCCAGCCCAGGGGGATATGGAATCCCTCCTTCTCCCCTGCTCCTAACACAGCTGTGCCTCCAAAAGCTCCTGGATGCTACCCTGGGGAGGGCTGGATGTTGATCCATATCTGATGCAGGTAAGAGGTCTCTGAAGGGGCTCAGCTCTGGCTGGAGCATGCACAAAGATCTGTTTGTGTCCATCTGGGTGCAAACAGAAAAGTCAACCTTCAGGAAGGGATTTTTCTCCTCTGTTACCAGTTTCTGAGAACTGATGGGAACACAGTTCCTGTAAGCAGCAGTTCTTATCACCAGTGCCAAAAAATAGCCACATACCTCTCCAGGGCAAACTCAACCAGCAGAGACCTCCAGGGAATCGCTGTGACAAATCTCAGACCAAGCAAAACCCAAATCTTGAACAACTGGGGCACATTTCAGCATCCCCAGGTCCAGCTGCTGTTGCACAGCCCAAGGAACCTCTGGGGGTGGCAGTGATGCCTCGCAACGAGCAGGTATTTGGGGATCCATCACTGTTACTGACAGCTGAGCTCCTGCTTACAGCACTGAGGGTAAGCCCAGACCCTTTCTAATGACTTCAGATTCATAATCTATTCCCACAGATGGAAAATTTTATTCCCAAATGCACCGAGACCCATACAGCAGATTCTTGAGTGATTACGGTCTCTGCTACCATTTGCAGGGAGGCGGAAACACCCCCCATTTACCTAAAGGCGAGGGTGGTAGCATATGGTGAGCGAAGGTTACACTCAGCCCCAGGAGCAAAGCTGTAGCCCTTACACAGCTCACACCACCTCTGAATCGTGTTTCAGGGTCAGTAACATCCCACTAGAAGACAAGCAGAATTTTTGCTGGGGTAGGAAAAGGGGAGAAAACCTCTCCATGCAATTAATTTGCTTCCAAATTCAAGCTAGTTGAAATAATCTGTTGGTAAACACAAAGCACCACTGGGATAACAGCTGAGTAGAGGCTTATATTAAACAAGCATCTTCAGATGAAAATATCACTCATCTAAAAGGCATCACCATTCATTCATGCTCAATAAAACACAAAATGGTTACAGATAGAGCTGATGGAAAATGAGAGAGAGAAATGGAAGCAAAGGTAAAGCTGCCAGGCAGGAAACAGCACAAGAAAAAAATAAATATCACTGTGAAGAGGTTGATTTAGCATTCTGCTCTAGGAGAAATTTCAAAAGCAGGTTTTAGTATCTGATAAAACTTCAATGCTGGTTGCCATGCTGCCTGATGGAAACACAGAAGGGGACTAATTGCCCTGGCATATGACGCGATAAGACATTTTAAGTCCCATAACTTCACTTGGACTTGCCACTTTTTAGGCCATTTTACGGTTCACTGCTATCCCCTCAGTGTCCTACCAACAAGCCCTGAACATGTGCTAGCTCTAGTCTACCTGCCAGGCAGGCAGTTTCCCCCAAGGATGAGTTTTCCAGCCTGCAGATTGTCACAGATGAATGTTAGCACTTGGTTGCATTGCTGCAAGAAACTGTGAGGGCTGAGTGCAGGATGCCCAGGCTGGTAACTCTGGTCTTCTCACCACACATCTGGCTCCTTTGGGGCTCTCCTCACACTAAAACAGGACCCCTTTGAAGTCCCACATCATCCAAACCCTCCATCCAACCAGCTGGATGCTGCTGACTTGGCATTAACAAGAGACATGGGGACTCGGTTTGAAATACACCTCTGCTTTATAGATGACTTCCCCATCTAATAAAGTGGCAAAACATTATCTGTCTTTTCTTGTCTTATTTCCCAAGGAACAATAAGGCTGGAAACATCTTTCTGCCTCACCAATAAAACTTTTATAACCCACTTCCCTGGTGGCCTCTGAGCAAGGGCCCTTTTCCCAATGAGAAGCCTGGGATAAGGAGGGAAAGCCGTGGTGTGATCTGTATTCACAGCCTGTCCTAGCGTGAAACGCTGGAGTCACGCCTGGATGCAGGCTCCATAAACACTCCCATTTCCTGGCTGTCCACGGATTGTTCCCTGCACAAGGCTTTGTTGGACACAGCACAGTGAAAGTCCCACGACCAAGACTTAAGAGCTACCTGATCACTCTGGGAAAAAAATAAAGGCAACTGAAAAATAAAGGCAAGTAAAAAATTAGGGCAACTAAGTATTATCATAGAATAGTTTGTGTTGAATGGGACCTTAAAAATCATCTACTTCCACTCCCCTGCCATGGGCAGGGACACCTCCCACCAGCCCAGGTTGCTCCAAGCCCCGTCCAGCCTGGCCTTGGACACTTCCAGGGATCCAGGGGCAGCCTCAGCTTCTCTGGGCACCCTGTGCCAGGGCCTGCCCACCCTCACAGGGAAGAATTCCTTCCTAACATGTAATCTAAACCTGTCCTCCTTCATCTTACAATCCCTCCCCACATGGGAAATAAGCCCAGCAGGAAGAAGAGGCACAAACTCACTGATTTACATCACAGCTCTGGGGTTATTCAACTGAGAAAGGAAAGTGTTGGCCAAGGCAGGCAGTTACAACAAAGCCCTACTTAGGAGGAAGGAGAGGAAGAACATGGAAGAGGAAAAAAAGTATCCAAAGCAATATGGCTTAACCATCCTGCAGGAGCCTTCCCCGACAGTCCACTACTGCCTCCATCCATACATGGGTATCTTTTTAGGTTGTTTCTAAATCCAGGAAGCTTCTCCTGCCCACAAGCACAGGGTCAGGAGGGGGAAGAAAAGGGGAAGAAAGCTATTAGGGAGGAGAGCAGGAAACCTTTTTTTAAAAAAATCACATAAATCAAGTCACTGAAAAGACTTCATGCCTCAGAAACCCAAGGCCAGGTTACTCATACATTCAATCATAAACTCCAGGAAGAAGAGATCTTTCCTTTCTTTCTGCAAGATGCTTTTCTTTATGTCAGGAATGGTTTCAATTAGTGTGCACCAAGCTTGTGAGCAGCTCTGGGATCTGAGAAGGCTGCCCTCTTCATGGTCTCAGAGAAAGCCAAGCACCCCAGCAGAATTTGCCCCAGCTCCCAGGGACAGCTCGACCATTTGGCTCCAAGCATCTCCTTTGGAGATATCATTACCATTTTCTTACACTTCTTTAGTCCAGCTGATGACAGCAACTGCTCATTAAAGCAGCATCTTGTTTAGAAGAGCCCACACCTCCTCCCTCTACGTTAAAACAGCAACCTGACCTCAATAAAGTATAAAACAATTAACTTACTAATTAGTCAACAAATAACTGTTTCACCCAAGTAGATAGCAAGTTGTTAGGAAATCTATTAGCATTTCCACTGTAATTTCATGCTTTGCTGATGATGAATAAAACAAGGTTGAAAGGGACCTATTCACGTCCAGAGCACAATGCCCAGTGGCTGTAAGATCACTAGTGGAAAACTTCCTCAGAAGAGCCAAATACTGGGACCAGAACCACTGGCTGGATGGTGTCACTGACACCACAGCACCACCAAAACCTGGAGGGGATGGTGTGTGTGACCAAGGAGAAGAGCAGAGGCTGCGAAGCTCTGCCTGCACTTTCCAATCCATGTGTAGGACAAGGTCATGTGTGCAAGTGGGTTGGGCCAAACCCCCCCCCGCCCCGTGTTTTGCTTAAAATGATTTCTTTAAATTCCCCCAACCAGCTCCACCATGGGTAAGAGAAATCTTAGCAGAAAAAGCTAGTTTTTTGATACATCTCCATCTGCTCCTGTACTGTGGTCAACAAGCAAGGCTATCAAATCCACCAACCCCATAGGCACTTCTTTGCCACTCCCTTCCAGAGAAAACAAGCACGCCTTGAGCACAAGCCAAAGACCAGCAGACTGCACAAAGACCCCTGATTTACATCATGTTGCTGCTACCTGCCCTTCCACCTGCGTGGGCAAGTGTTAATACAAGTGTCTGTGCTGGTCCCAAGGATGAAGATCTGGGTCTCTCACAGATGACCTCCATTTGCCTCTTTCCATGACATCATCTTCCCATGTCAGGACACATTCCTTCGTTGCATTCTGAGGATGCAACAGGGGAGATCTGAGTGTCATTCAGCCCTGCCTGCTTTCTTGCCTGCCCTGGGTTTAAAACCTGGGTGTGCAGGCCAGATGGGATCCCACCATGGGATGAGACATGGACACAGCCAGATGATTAAGTCTGCACAGTCTTGGATGAGCACACACGTGTCCAAGGATGTTCAGACAGTGATATAATACCTAAGGCCTGAAAGAAGGGGCAAAGTACACAAGCTGCTGTTTATCAAGATGTATTGGAACTTCCTTAGGTCTGCAGTCTCTTTCCTACCTAGAGATGAAAACTACCTAGAAAATTAATGTGAAATTTGGATCCAACACCGTGATTTAACAGGTGCGCTGCACTGTCAGCCAGGCAGGCACAGTCTGTCGACCAGAGGTGCATCCAGAACACACCCAGATTTCACAGCCACTTGCTGGGGAGGGGTAGGGGGTCGTAGACTCAAGCTGTCCCACCCACACCAGAGCACAGGGATTATCAAGCCCCATGGAAAGGGCCTCAAATGGAAAAAATGAGTCACAGTGCTTGGATCAGTGCGATACTGTGCAGCATACTCAGGCCTCCCCATCCAGGCAAAGGGCTGCTGTTTGGTTGCATTTAACCAACCTCTCATCCACCCAAAATCCAGCATCACCCTGTGGTTCCTAGAGAACTCAGAGACCTTGAACACAACACACCCAGATCAACACATCCAACAGACTGCAGAGAGCCTAATTCCACACCCAAGAAACACAGCCCCTGCCTTCCTTTTATCCAAACGTACACTGGCTTTGGAAAAAATTTGCATGTTAGAACAATTAGACGTGAAACATTACACGCCTTATCTCAATGATATTACATAATTGGATTTGCGGCGCACACAGATAATGAAAGCCAGAGCTTCCAGCAGCCAGAAATATAAATCATACGCTGGATTTTCTGCAGTTAAACTTAGGAATATTTTAAGAGGCCGCAGCAAATACGTTGTTTATATTAAGAAATCGAATCATGTTATTAGGCCCTCCATTCATCTAGTAAAATCTTTAAAAAGCTCATAAACTCGTTACTTTATTAGTTCAGACTTATTATATGTATTTGAAGCAATACTCAGAGGTATTGTTAAACTACTGCAGGCAAGGGTTACAGGTCTTATGTATTTTCCTTTTGGTTGTACCAGATGTGTTGGAGGCGGTGGCTGTGCCGGGGGTTTGTTGGGAATCTCGCTGCTCAGAGCAGGCCCAAGCAAATTTTCATGTGTTACTGTTCGCTGGAGACCTCTGGCACATTTAGTGCACAGGCAGCTTTGCTTTTTCCATGGATAACTCTTCACCTGCCTGCCCACCCCTCCAATCCATCCTCCCCAAGGAGGAAGAGCCACCTGGGAGCTGCCGTGCAAAGGCAGCTGTTATCCCACTCCAGAGGCAATGATGCCTGGACTTGCTGCAGTAATTAACCCAAACAAGCTCCTGCTCTGCATCACCAGAGTACCCACAGAGAGTGTGCAGGACCCAGCATGACACACCATGGGTACCAGGGAATCATTTACAGAGCCGCCCTCACAGCAATTCATCTCCATCATCCTCTTGGATCCAGAAGATTTATGCAAATAGCTTAATGTGTTGATTTACATATTTGATGAATATGCATTGTCACACCCATAGAAATGACAGCAAACATCCTAATTACCAGCACAGAAGCCTGATCAGGCTGCGGGATGGAAGGAGCTTGTGGAGCAGAGCTGTGCCATTTTTCTGCTGGCTCTGGCTGCTCCATGCACTGCCCAGCAGCTCCCAGAGCTGCTGCCCCTCATCCCATTGCCCAGCTCCTCCATCAGCTCTTGATGTGCATCAAGACCCTCAACTTCTGTAGGGGCAGGTCAAAGAGCATCTGATCCCAGAAGCCTCTCACTATTGCCAACACATGTGGTTTGATCTCCAGCCTTTGGGCAGCTGGTGTTCCTCCGCAGCCCCACCTGAGGGGACCTGCAGAAGGACCCCAGCTTAGACTGGAATCAACAAACCCATCCCTAGTGGCTGCAGAAAAAAGCACTGACAAAGAACCCCAAAGTATCCTCGCAGTAACCAAAGCACAAATTCACAGAACCTCAAAATGAGGGAGATTTTCTTATCCTTTGGCAATCTTGTAATTTTTAACCAACTCTGCTGATATTTTGGCATTGGATCTGATTCAGGAAAGTCTAAGGCTATCCAAAGCAGGATGCATGAACAAAAGAGCAGAGAGCCTTGTGACCAGCCTCCAACATGAACACCTCCAGCGAGCCAAAATCATGCTCCAGAGTCTCCAAGAGACGTTCAGGACACCACTAAATCACTCTGGGCAGTACAGCTCCAACAGGGCTATGCTTTGAACAGCCAGCTAACACAGGCAGTGCTTCACACCATCATCCCAGCACCACTAAAGATCTGCCCCAGCCTGAAACCTTCACCCCAAATCTGGCAGGCTACAGGGTGAAAGGCTTTCCCCATGTTGCCTCCTCCATTCCTCTGCCTTCCCTGGACTCCTTCCTCTTGGAGCAGCTGTGCACCAGGTGAGCTGGCTGGCGGGGAGCCTGGGCAAGGGGCTTGTATCACCCCGTGACCCCGCAGCCCCTCTCCCCCCTCCCCGGTGCCTGCCTGCCTTTGAAGCCTGGCTAATGACAAAATGACATCCTGCTCCCTCCACCTCCCCCTGCCCGCCAGTGGGGCCCCCTCGCCTGACCTTAAGGTGTGAGGCTCCTCGGGTTCAAAGCAGGGAGAGGATGCTCGGAGCTGAGCCCCGGCGGGTGGGGTGTGGGGACGGAGGGGCCATGGTGAGGAGTCCCACATCACCCCACACTTCAGCTCTCCCCTCCGACCTCCCCTCGCTGCTGGCCAGGAGGAACACGGCCATTTTGCAGCCCCAGGGGCGACAGCTTTAATGGACGTTGCAAACCACCACGTTTGTCCTTGCACTGCAGACCTGAAAGACTCTGGAGAAGGCTCATTTTCTCTGGCTCCTCTTGGCCAGCCGAAATGTTAGCAGATTCAATCACTACGCTGGGAGATTTTACCTGGAAATCAAGCTTTTCCAGGCAATTGGCCACCACAGCTCCTTGTGCCACCAGTCTAAATACTTTATAAGGTCTAATTATTGATGCAGATGGGCACTGATCGCTCCTCGGCAGCGTTTCAAAGAGGGATCAGATGAGAGGCAGCTCTCTATTTGATATGTCATTAAATCAGGCTCCCCTTACCTACTTTTCGGCTCAGACTCCAGTGAAGACTATTTTTCACACTGTTTCCTAACTTCTCTTTTAAAAAACCCCGCAAAACTTGAACAAAGCCCTCCCGATCTTTCCAAGCAGACAAGGAAAATATTTTTAATCTCTCCCTCTGCAGCTTAACATCAGCAATCAGTTGCCACTGGCTCAGATTTATTTAAGGGGATGTACAGCATGAAAAAGCAACCATCTACTACTAGAAGCTGGGGATGCAAAAACTCCATCACTGGCGGCTGCAGCCATTGTAAAGGCCATTAAGGGAGCTGCTCTGCCTAAATGCACATAATCAGCAAATTTATGGCCTGTTTCTTCTGCTCAGAGAGGAATTGGTAGAGGCAACAAAGATGTGTGATGCTCACAGCTTATAGGCAGGGCTGGTGTGCAAGCTCAGAAATACTCTCTGCCCCAAACATGCAACAGTTTGGTGCACACACGTACCCCACAGATCTCATCACACACGTACACAAAGCTGCCCCCTCCACTTTAATTGATTCCCCCCAGGGCTTTGGGATGGGTTTTATAGTGCATAACTAATACTGATAAGCAGGCATGATAAGGCAGTGTTATTATCCAACTAATGGGTCACTTCATCCACAAATACTTTCTAATTTAATTGAAAACAGGAACACGAGCTGCGAGCAGTCAAACCTCCGGTATCATCCGCACCAGCATTCCTGGCAATTTTTTTTGCTCTCCCCTTCCCACCTTCAGTAGCTGATGAACCACAGCAGATGTCACATAACTGTGTTTCGTGGCTATGGATTCACAGTTGAAGATCTCTGGATTCAATTCAGCCACGCAGCGAGGAAATGCAGCTCCCAGGAACTTCAAAGAGAATTGCATCCATCACTTTCAGCCCGGCTGAACTGGCCTTTGCTTATACCTACCTCCCTAGGTCTGGCCTGGAAAGGAAATTCCTGGAATAACTTTCATGTGCTTAACCCTTCGGAAACGGTAGGCATTAATAAAGCCCCTCCTCAGCATCCGATTGCCTGGCAGAGGTTGGAGGCCATCCACGTCTGATCAGCAGAGATGTTTGCTGGTCATTAGCAGAAAAACACACCTCTGCATTTCCATTCTGCTGGAAAGCAGTGTATTTCCAGTCTCTCCCGAGGACATTCCTGAGGAGCACTGCTACCATTACACAAATTGCTTTAAGGAGAGCCTGGCCTCCTCTAATAACAGCTACGGGACCGGGCAGAAATATCAGATGAACTTCTCAGTTACTGGGGTACTGGGGAAAAACACAGTGACTTCAAATTCACAGAGAATAAAGCCTTTTCTCCATTTTCAGTTGGTCCAGTGCTACCCTCCTCCTCCTCAGGAGTACTTTTGCCCATTCTCACCAATCCGGTGCTTAGTGCCATGAGGTGTTACCACACTGCAATGCTCTAGTTCGGCTCACACTCAGAAATCAGACCAGTGTGTAAGGCTGGAACTGAATTATTAAGTATTAATGATTACATCTCCCCCTTGTGCCTGGCTACAAACTCAAGTTCTGCCACTGTTTAACATCGGAAGTTTACTCTAACTGTGAGAGACAGACCTTAGAGCAAAACCGAGCCCAGTCCAGCAGCAGAGGGCAAGAGCTTGGACATGGTCACAGTACCAGAGCGTTGCTGGTGCCATGGGTGGGCACACAGGAGAGCTCACACCATGAATGCACACCTCGTTTGTCAGAAAACACTGGCTTTTGCTGAAGTTTGGAAATAAAATGCTTCCCAGCCCATCTATAAATGCATTTCCCTTCATTAGTACTAAGATCAACAATTTCGCAGGAGGCAGCTAGGGGATAGCAAGACCAATCCAAACAGTTTTACCTAAATTCCATCTAAATGAACCCAGTTTTCTGGGCTTTTAGCAACGGAGGGATAATGTATGCCTATTAAAGAGCATGTCAAAGGCCCAGTCACACAGTCTGGGCATTCAGTTAAAGCGAAGGTCACAGATCTGTGCCCTGGGGCCAGGGGAGAAAGGCTCAGAGGAAGAGGAGTGGCCATCTGGTCCCCCGCTTATGCAGAGGTCACTGCTTTCTGTCACCCCCCCTGTGGCCTCTGACTTCTAGGACTCAAAGAGAAGGGGGGGAAAAAAAGCCAGGCATGATGAAAGTGGGGCCCTGATGTGCTGAGACAACTCGCTAAAAGAGCTCTAACTAAAAACAGCCACATGCTCTGCGCAGTTAAAGGGACAGCTCTCCCCTTCCCAGCGCCCGCTGCAACGCCAAGGTGGATTCCACACGTGGAAAATAGCTGGGATAAAATAATGAGCACCGTAAAAGCCTACCAAGCCTCCAGCAGCCCTAACGGGGAAGCCAGGAGCCCTTTGTAAGATGCGACTAGAGCAGCAGCATGATCAGGATGGAAAGAGTGGGGAAAAGCAGAAATACAGCCTGTTTGCAAAGCTCTCTGAAGTGCCAGATACTTGCACATGCCTGAAAATCAGATTGATGCTATTCATGCCCGGCGTGCTTGTTTCCTGCTTGGCAATGGCATGTGCACTGAATCGAATCCGCTAATTGTTCCGTCCGCACCACGATTTGCAAACGAGATCACTTAGGAGCCGAGAGAAAATAAATGAGGTGCTTATTAGAAGGAAGGCTGGATTCATATTCTCCATAAAAGCAAAACAGCTCTGATGCTCAGCACCGTCTCCAGCCCGTCTTTCTGGTTGGGACGTGACTTTGAGCTGCTAAAGCTTTTATTCCTCCAGAGATGCTCATTCGGCATTCAAAGCAGAAGGTCATTACAGCAACTCTGCCATTTATTTTCAGAGTAAACAGGTTTCTTGTTCATTAATTACATGGGTCTTCAGATAACACACCAAATTTCCCATTACCTGGACTCTGTGCAGTTTGTTCCCTGCATGCCAGCACACTGTAGACTTTTTATCAAGCAATTCTGCTTCATTTTAATCTGTAATTTATCTGTGGGCCCAGCATCGGTGCCTGAAGGGTATTGTTTAAGTAACAATACTGATGTACACATTCCCACATCAAATGTCAAGGGAGAAGAGGGCTGCTCCAGAGGATGCATGGACTCAAAGGAAATCATTAAAAGCCACTGGCCTGCAGAAACTAAATTGTATTTGAAAAGAAAAACTAACAACAGACAGGAAGCTACTGGCAACCAGGCATGGCTTAGGAAAGTGGCTCTGGGGGGAATAGCTCGGTTTCCCCTTACAAACTCTCATCATGGCCCAGATTTCTTTCCTGGGCAGTGACAGACACAAATTCAAATTCCAGCTCATACACACAGCCCCGGTGCGTGGATCGGTGTCGTTTGGATTTAATTCTTGTTTCCCCCCAAAGTGCAGCAGCGTCGCACCACGTCCCTTTGAGGCAACAGCGAACCTGCCACCGCCCGCGGATGGAGCTGGGATTTCACCAGCCCTCCTCGCTCCCCGCCAGCTTTGAAGCCACTGGAAATTAGTGCAGCCCCATCAAAAGCAACAACTCCAATTAAAAGCTGTTGAGAGCCTTCCTCACTTTATATCCCAAATGTGTTCCTGTTAAAGCACACCCTCGAGCAAGCATAGATCAGTCTCGGGAACGCCACAGTTTTAGTGACAACAGGAAAAAGAGATGCTTCATATTTGCTGACTCTGTCTATATTTGTTCAGGAGAGAAGAAATATTTATTCCTAGGATGTGATCTGCACTATGATGGACTTAGAAGCTACTTTTAAATTAAGGGAAGGGCTCAGTGCTGTGTAAAAGCGAGTCAGCCTAACACATGGAGAAAGCAAACCATTAGTTTGGTCAGAATCATCCTGAAAAGAGCTAATAAAGCAAGACTCCACTATCTCATCCCTGCTGGTCAAAAACTGGCCAAGGATGGAGGCAGCTTCCAAAGGTGTTGTGCAAAGAGCCCTCAATCCAGCAGAGCAGTAAAGCACCTACACAATTTACAGCCGAGAGTAATGGCACCAAGTGTTGACTTTGTGGCTCTGATCCCAGAAAAGCTAATGCTTCTGGAGACTCCCAGGAGATGGGTACTCCAGCCCTCTGGAAAGCCCCAGGGTGCTGGCAGGAACCCACACAGATGCCACTCTCCACAGACACATCTTCTCGATGAGTTCCCAGCTCTGTGTTTACCTGTCCTCTGAGGGAACTGGTGCATTTTAGGGAAGAACTTGGGGCAGTACTTTGAGCCCCACATCATCAGCTCTTTTCCTCCAATAAGCCCAACAGTCTGGCAGATCTTTGGGAGCACAGAGCACAAAGCTGTTATCACCAAGCTCTGCAGCACTTCCCACGACAAAGGAGCTACCTAGGTGCTATTTCCTTAGGAAACCAATACAGAGCAGAGGGAGAAAGGGAGGATGCGCTCCTAACTTGGCACACCAGACTTCACTAGCAGGCAAAACTACAGCTGCTTTAAATCCACTGTTTTGGTCAAAAATCAGACTGTTTACTAACTATCAGCAGAGCAGCTCCACAAGTCCACCTTCCTGGCTTACTACCATGATGGCACCTCCAGCAATTAGGAGTCTGCTCACAAGAGTGAATTAGCACAGGTGGTATTGCCTGATCCAGCCCCAGTCCAGGAAACATCCCACCTAAGAGCAGCCAATGAACAGGCTCACCCTGGATTTAGAGGTTCTTCAGCCCACAGAGCTGTGCTGTCCAAGATAAGCTGGGACTCCAGCAGATCTCATGGAACTTCTCTCAAAACAATACAAAAAACCCGTGTCTTCAGGGAAAAAGAAACATTTCCAGTGTACTTCACACTAAGCAAGGGACAGAGGAATCAGATGCTAATTCATCTGCAAATATAATTAAACCCTGCAACACTAAGACTTCACTGTTAATTTAGCTGCACATCCATGTCATATGTGCAACAAATCAGAAACAGGCCTATTAATTTACAGCTTTACGTACAATATATTCAGAACGTCACATAAAATGGCAGGAACACAGGCAGTTCCATCTAAAACTCTGCAGTTGGTAAATTAAATCTATTTTCAGCAAAGTAAATTGAAATACATACTGAACTTATTACCGTGTCTAGTTTAATATCTACAAATGGGTTGGATTTCTCCAGGTGAATATTAGCCATATGCAGTGAAGGAAATTTGGCTGTTTCCATCTCTCTTCTCACAATATTGCTCTCGTCCTGGAGGGGCTAATCAGCCCTGACTGGCACTGGGGGGTTGGGGTGAATGATGGAGCACATAAAAGTTTCAAAATTTGACTGTCCCCCAAATATTAATAGGAATAAAAGTTGTCTTTTCAAAACACAGCAGTGCCTTGTAGTGATCCTGCACAATATCAGACTCTCAGCTGGAAAAACCAAGGCGTTTTGGTCCTTCACAGAAGCATTTAGATGTTCTCATACCCAGGGGACCATCAAACATGCACTCAGGAAGGTCAGGGATGTCCCACAGGCTATTACAGCCGAGGCTTAGGACACAATGCAGGGTTGAGCAGAAATTTGAGGAGGAAGCAAATACTCATGTAAGATGTTTTTTCCACCAAGACAGTCTACAGGATCCCTGCACTCCCGAGCCAGCAAACCCAAAGACAGCTGGACCCGGTGCCTAACCAAGAACCCAGCCTGAGCTGTGCAAGGATTTCCTAACTTTATTGAAAGAAAATTCAGACTGGTCCATGAGGCTGCGCGTGAATTTCATTTTCAGAAGAAAAACACCCCCTTTCTCCAGCCCCACCATACTGTCCCTGCCTAATGGGCTTTATTTAAACTGGACTCACCAACAGCTCTCCCCCATCCCCCTTAATACTTTCAATCCATAATGCCTGAAAGGCTCTTTCCCTGGACCTTGCACGGTTTATAGGGTTAATTGAATGCACACTGATCTACTAAGTGTCCATAAGAAGAAGCACCATTCTTTAAGATGTCATTTCTCCCCCAGCCCCCTCCCCGGCCCCCGGACAATGCTGCGGGGCTGTGCCCAGCCAGGCTTGGCCCCAGAGAGGTATTGTTCCCCTGCCGGGGGGGGCTGTGGAAAACAAAGCAAAACAAAAGAATCCCTCACATGCCTAAAAAAGGAGACTTCATGCCAGAGCTAACCTTTGAAGATTTATTCCCCGCTGCCCTTGTGACCCAATTCAACCTCCATTACTCAGGAATTCCCCAGACGAGCCCCGAAAGGCAGGGATGGAATTTCGGACTTTCTAACTCATTTGTTTGTGCAGGACAGGGTGGTCTGGCAACCCTGGCCAGACAGAGAACTCGTGTGCTGGGAGAGGCTTTAGATAAATATACATCTGTATTTATAGGTACTTTACGTATTATATGTAATTATCATGACGATTCCCTCTCCTTCTGCTTAAAATTGCAAATCCTCACCTTGCACAATGCGACTGGATTGTAATAGGCTTTTGTGCAGTTGCTTCCCTCAAGTCTTAGAATTCACCGCCTACTTCTGGGGCTGGCAACTGAAGGGGGAAAAAATGTAAAGAAAGAAAAAGAGAGGCTCATCTACATTATAAAACTGAAGTATGTCTCTCTTGAGAATATCTCTAGTGGGGTGAGAACTTGGGAAATGCTCATTTAGGACATCTGCTTCAAACATCTCTTGCAACAAAGCCTTGGGAGGGCTGTGGGGTCCACGATGTGCCAGGCTGGGCAGATCTTAATGCAGGGCCACAGGAAATGCCCAGAGAAATGTGTCTGTGCCTGGCACAAAGACAGAAAAACCCTAAAGGAAAGATATTAGAGCCATAAAGTCAAGACAGACCCGCCTCAGGAGCGTTATCTCTGCATCACTCTTATGTCTGCAGATGGCTTTCCCAACAACACTGGGGGGTTGGGGGAAGGAATCCAATTCAACACTAAAACTTGGAGGAAATAGCTTGGGAAGGAGTCATAAAAATGTCACATAGGCCTAGTCTCATTAGTCCAGTGTGGGACGTGTCTCCCCTGGCGTGCCAAACACAAACCCAGACAGAGAGCGTGATTATTCCAGATCCAGTTGGAGCCTCCCAATGTCATCCTTAGCAGAGCCCAGCTCTGCTGGGTGGTCACAGCCCATGGGAGTGAGGCTGTTGTAGCTGCTGATTTCCAGGGCAGGAACTGTACCCTCTTTTCAGGGTCTGCTTTCTCTCCTTGCACAGTAATGTGATTTGGCCTGTATTTTGCTCAGGGCTCACTAATCAGTCATGGTTACCCTTGGACCCTTCCTCCAGGATGGCAAGGGGGATTTTGCATGCCTCAGGTGCTGGGAACAATGAGGTCTCGCACTGTGAAGGAAGGGGGGAAATTCTCTCCCCATCAGTAGTGGTAGGTGACAAAACCTGGCTGGATGGAAAACAACTGGCTGGCTCTCCTGCAGCCCACCAGCCATGGCCTACAAAAATAGCTACAAGCTGCCTGCAGAATTCCTCAGCTTGGGAACAGCTCAGGCCAAGGCATCTTTACCTCAAGTCAACATCTCCCAAAGCGGAGGGGGGCCTCCACAAGGAATGGTCCCTCTCCCAGTCCCACTGCATTGCACTTGGTGGAGCAAAAGCAACACCGTTACAGCTGATGAACACCTCAGAAATCAAGAAGCCAACAGAGGTTTATCTCCAGGAGACCTCAGAGACATTGGTCTTGATGAGATAAAGTGACACACACTCCCACAGCACAGAATGCTCACACCACCGCTTCCTGCCTCCCTACCTGGAGCAGCAAGGCAGGAGCGGAGAGCACACACAGGTCAACAAGCATGACATGAAAATATTCTGGGCCAAATGAAGTTTATAGTCAGGCACAGATACTCCTAGAGGGCAGGTAGCTCTTGCCTGCTTGCAGCACCACCCAACTTCAACAGGAGGCAAAAGCCCCTCTCTTCTCTTACAGCGCCAAAAAGATTTCACCAGCTTTTGACACTCACAAACACGGGGTGTTTAATCACCGAAGCTGGTTAAGTGCAATAATTAATGATCTTACTGCCATTTGTGTGTTAAAAAGCATCGAATTAGAATAGGATCTTTTGATGTTGGCTTTGAATGAGCAGGAATGACTCCAGCAGAGCAGGCCTGAATTCCTCTCCGGGCAGGGCAAGCAGCCCCAAGAGACTGAAGGCTTTCACACTCCACATCAGGTCTGCAGCAGAGCTCTGGACTGTCTCAGCAGCATCCCACCCCTCCTATTCCTCTGTGTCCCCTCTGAAAATGACACTGATAGCGTTCACCTGCTCAGCTGGCCTGGCTAATCTTGGCACAGCCCTTTGGAGATGGAGTGCTGTTCTGGGCTGGAGCTGTGTCCCATTAAGTGGTAGGTGTTGCTCGGGTCTGTGCGCAGTACCTAGGAAACAGGCTTGAGAAATGAGGTTATGCACACAGCGTGGTGCTGCACATGAACTAGTAAAAAGAGCTTTACTTCTGCCTAGTTGCTGCAGCCCTGAGTGACTGGCTGATTACTCCATCTATATACAGTAAAGCTACACTGTAAATATGTCAGCGCGGTGTCAAACAGACCTCAGAAGTGGTAAGTACGAGGTGAGACTCTGGAATGTAAAAACAATCCCCCTTTCTGCTGGTGTCTGCTAAGTACGTTGGCTAAATGTCTAAACTGTTATAGGAAAGAGCTTCAAAGTGACCGTCGCTCAGCACAGCACATCTCAGATGGATGCAACACAGCCCCACGCTGGCCAGGGAAAAGTCATCTACAAAATTCACTATATCATTATCCCAGTCATTTACCAAATCACAGCAGACACACCAGAAAGCCTCCTGTATTTCTTCTAAATCCTCTCTCCTTAGGAAGGACTCCAGAGCCATCGGCATTGAATCCCAGGCAGCCACACCACCTCAGCTAAAAAGCCCTGTAGACTTAAAAAGTAGAGATATCTCCCAAACAAACACAAGGCAGGCTGAAACACCCTCACTAAGCAAAACTCCATTAAACTCCTGACCTTCCTCATTAAGATAAATGAGGTCTGACTGTCACTTTAACTTGCCACCCCTTCACTTAAAACTGAGAAGGAAGCAGATGCTTAATTAGCATCCCTCATGGGTGTTCACAGGTCTCAGTGTAAGGGGGAAGCAATCTGCTACTCCTTCGTAGAAATCCTGGGTGACATCTCCATGCACCCACAGTGACACACGCTGCTGAAATCCCTGGAGGGACAAAATTCCAGGTGTGAAACTAGGGCTTTGCTAGGAGCCTATCTCTCACCTTCATGTCCCAAGGCAACCCAAGTCAAACACCTACAGCTACAAGGTCTGTGTGATCCCTCTGTCTGTGGGTAAAATTAAAGATTTGCTAGTTCTTAGCCAAGGTAACTCACCCACTCCAGTTACAGACCCAGGAGCACACTATTGTACATACAAAACCACCATACACTAATGGATGTGCAGTAAAAAAAACCCAAACAAACAAATAAAAAAACCCACCAAAACCTCTAGATCTGTTTTCAAAACTTTTTAAATACCCAGGGTTTAAACCACTCATTTGAAGACCAGCAGCTACTCTGACACAACCCACGGGACCCAGACAATAAATGATGTGTATACAACACATCACAGTGGAAAGCTCCAGTCTCTTTCCACTCCCACAAGGACAAGTTGAATTTAACACACCCGTGAGCTCCCCTGGTCCTCAGAGAGACACAGATTCTCAGCTAGGAGGCAACCAGAGGGAAGCAGCTTGCACTTAAGCTAGCTTGGCCCAAGGACACAACTACGTGAAAAGCCAGATTCCTACACACTCTGTTCACATCCCTTGTGCTTTCCTAACATTTTGCAGCACCCAGGGAAATCACAGAATCATTTAGATTGGAAAAGACCTTTAAGATCATCAAATCCAACCATTAACACAGTACTTCCAAGGCCACCACTAACCATGTCTCGAAGTGCCACAACTGCATGTCTTTTAAATCCCTCAAGAGATGGTGACTCTATCACTTCCCTGGCAGCCTGTTCCAATGTTTCATAACCCTTCCCATGAAGAAATTTTTCCTAATATTTTTCAAATCCTCCTTAGCAAATGGTCCCTTTGGGAACTTGTGCTGAGCCCAGTCTGTTTGCCCACTGGTACCCGCATTTGTGGGTCAACAGGCACCACATCCTGCTCTGATTAAGGATTTTGGGATAACGGTCTAGCTTCAAGCAAGCTTCAGTTTCCTGCACTTTTCTCATATCTGGCCATGCTCAACCTCATCCCCATGGTCTCTTTGGTCAACTTGCTTTACCTGAAATACTGCAGCCATCAAGAGCTACCCAGCTTCTCCAAGGAACACCGAAGAGACAAAAGTAGCTCTCTGAGAAAACCAGGAGGAGAACGACCCTGGGAAGGACGGCACTAGAGCAGTGCTGCAATCAGACCCCAGGAGGACAAGAGTTCTGCACCCCAGGTGGATCCTCATGCCGTCGTGCTGGGGATCATCTCCCACCACCTCCTACTGAGCCAGAGCTGCATGGCATCTGAGATGGGAACTTGCACCTTCCAGCATTACTCAAGGAGAATTAAGGAGGAGTAAGAAATCCCCGAGGTGCCAAGACTGTCTAAAGAGATCACACTTAGAAAAGTGGTTCAGCCATCCTTGTTGCCACCTGGCAAGACACTCAGTGACTCTTCTCCAGTGAAAACACAAGTCTCCAAACGAGAAAGAGCAGCAGATTAGACCCCTTAGGAAAAAAGATAAAATGGACTATTGGCTGTTTAAGAGTCCTTGATTTGAGGAGGGTGGGATTGCAGTTCAATTTTATCAGCTGCTCAATAGGTACATTTAATGAACTACATTGCTGGTCCTCTCTCAACTCAGATAGGGATTAGCAATAAACTGGGAGAAAACAAAGCAATTTGATGAAAAAACACATCACAGGAGCAAAGTGGGATGGAGACCACTTCTACCTCCACAATACCATGGAAATTTGCAGCTGAACCCATTAAAAAGTCGACAAATAACCTGGATTGAAAAGTAAAACCCCAAAAAGTCACCTTTAAGAAATCCTCCGTTTATTTTCCATTAAAAACTGCTGGTTGTGTAAATTGGATTCAAATGAGCGTATTTACATTTGCGGTAGGAACCTGAAGTCAGGCTGTCAAAATGTCACTCTGTCACTCATGTTTTCATCGCACCCCATCACAACACCGAGATGCTTCGCTCACTGCCTCGACAGCCTCCTTGGACACAAGGGAATGAGTGGCAGGGAGGAAGGACGGCTGCTGGGAGGGTGTCTTGTAAGGATGCTCTAGTGGAAAAGTGTTATTTGCCTGTGAATTCTGCCATGCCTGGCTCTTATTGTTGTTGGCTTTCAGCCAGGCACTGCCAGGACACAAAAAGTCAATTTATGTCGGGATTTTTCATTGACTCACTACCCCTCATTCCTCACGTTTTTGGGGAAACTTATTATGGAAGCTGGCACTGGCCATATGTGGAGTTTTCACATAAGTGTGCATCCTAATTAAGAGCATGCCAGGATGGAGAGTAAATTACAGTGGGCCAGGATCTTCTTCACTGTGAAAAACAGTGTGGTATTAATCTGGGACCATCTATTGTATGTCAAGGTTTACATGATTCCTCTAATTTTCATTAAAAAAAACAAACATGGGGAAAAAGCCTCAATTCTGTAAAACCAAACAGTTTAGAGCCATAAAATCCTGCTCTTCTAAGTGAAGTTTCCAAAGGCAGTTAAAAGCTCCAGAATGAAAATAAATTCCAAGTAAGACCAAGATTTACCACTTGAGGCTCAACCATCAAGGGAAAGCATCAGTAAGTTATTACTTATCATTCTGTAACAGGATGCTCATGGTGCAGCAGAGAGAGGGTCTGTTTGTATCAGTCCCTAAGCAAGGACAGGGAATCACACAGGACCTCACCCCACCTCCTCTGGTTTGTCGCCAGAACAGCTCTTTCCAGGCTCCATCTCCAACCCTTTGGTGCAGCAATTCCCAAACATTTTGGAACCAACTTTGTAAAACAAGTTGGAGCTGCACATGGGATGGTGTGAGCAGACCAGCATGGCAGAGGAGACATCCACACAACCCACAGACAGAAATTCAACTCTTTTTTGGCTTCTGACAGATATTCTTGCAGGAAGAAACATCCAACTGGTGCCTCTCAGGAGGCTGGGTTCACTTGCCTTCAGGAAAAATGCCACCAATGCCAGAATTGCTCGGAGGGGGTAAGGTGTTCCAACTCCTGCCTAGTTGCTACTGTGCCAGAGCAGTCTGCAAGCCTTTCTGGGCCCTGTGCCGTGAAGAAAAGCTGGATAACAGGATGCTTACAGTCTCCAAAACCAGAAGACAACCCAAATTACCTCTTAGGAATGATCTCCAAGCCCAGGTTCTGATTTTTATACATAGCTGCTCACAACCCAAAGATAGAAGCACATCCCGTGTAGCAGAATATCCCATGTTTTACCAAGCAGTATTAAAAAAGTAAAAAATACTTTTCCTCAATACCCTTGTCTTGCTTTTTCTCTTTGAACCAGCTGGTTTGGACCCTGTCAGAGTCAAGAGACTGCATTAACCAGAGGTGATGTACTAACCCATCAATTCTGCCCTCCTCTGAGATGTTGCCTTCAAGCTCATTATCCAGAGCCTAAATTGCCAACAATTAGATACCTTCACTCTGCATATCAACAGGAAAAGGGGAAAGGAAAAAAAAATCAAATACAATTCACAAGCCCACAATCTAATTAGGAGAAAAACTTCCAGTCCTGAAGCGTTTGTCAGTTTTTCACCCTGCAAAATGCATCCTAATCCCTTCTCCCTGCCCGCTGCCTGGGACCGCCACTACACAGCTTCCACAGCATGCCAGCAGTGATCAGCATTAGGCCTTCCTAATGTGTCTCCGAAACAATAGCAATTACAGAGTCGTCCATTCATATCTAAAGGCTCACAGACTACAACTTCCCTCAGGAGACTAAAGACATTTCATCGAAGCAATTATATTTATGTGGCATTAAAGTGCTTTCTTTAAAGCCACGGCAGTTACCTTTTTGCATCCGAAGCAGAGCGGTAATGAGGAGCCCTCTCACCTCATCCAAACTGCTCCAAGCGTATTTTTTGCCTGCTTAAAGATTGCTAACACACACACACACTTTGGAGGTTTGCTGCCTTATTTTTAATATTATTACACTCCCTTCCCCAAGGGATCTGACATGCAGATTGGAGCCTATTTACATGACAAGGGATGAGGAATGGAAGAAGCTCATCAGTTTATTCAGCTTTCCCAGCTCTCATCATGTCATCAAGGACCTTCTGATGTCTGGCAATGCCGTGAAGCCCCAACTTTCAGGATTTCACAGTTCTGTCAACCTTAGCTCTCGTTATGCTAAAACGAGATGTTTTCAAGCCGTTTTTTTCCTCACGAATCACAAATGCTGGAAGCATAACTTAAGTGCATCATAACAGCTAAAAGCCAAGAGGCAACCTAAAGGAAATAACGATTTCTTATCTTTTAGTATCAAGAACCCAGAACAAGTGTTACGATTTTGGGAGGGGAAAGACAGATCAAATAAAGGTCTTAATGCTGGAAGTTGTCGATACAGCACACTATTTTTTACTTTTCCCCCTCACTTTTCCTACAGGAAGCAAAGCAGCTCCCTAGAAATACTCCACCTATGAATTTCACAGCGTGCCTCGCAAAATCAAAATGCGAGGCCGTGGCGTGACATCTCAAATCTCTGCCATTCAACAGCTGATCATATTTTCCCTCTGAGCTGCACCAGCTGCACTCCACCAGCATGCTGGGCTCGTGCGGGGCTGCCGGTGGCAAATGCAGCACCGGGATCCCAGCTTGGAAAGACAGTTCCTTCCAAGCAAAGGCTGCACCTAGCTCTGGTACACAGGGAGGATGCCTTTGGTGCTTGGACTCCTCACTTTTGACCCACATCTTCTTGGATCTGAGCTCTCCATCATCCTTCCTGGGCTCCTTGTGGGAGGGCAAGAGCTACCACGATTCTGCACATGGCGCTGCCCAGCTCATGACTCCAGCAGGACCTCCCTGCAGCCCTCCCATGCTTTCGGGGTCGGAAACCACCAGCCTGAACACTGAAGCTGGCAGAGCACCCTGCAGGCACGAAGCCTCGTGCCATCCCTCCCGCCTGGCTGGGTGCTGCCGGGGATGCCACAGGCTTTGCCACGCCGCAGCCGAGCGCCGTGCTGGCCCAGGGATGAACTTGTTGCCATGGCAGGAGTCGAGGCACGCACTGCGCTGCCGGCATGGCAGCAGCTCCTCCGCAGCTCCTCCACAAGGGCTTTTTGTTGTCCCTGTCCCACAGTGTGCCCGTCCTCTCGCCCTGCTGCAGCAGCATGGCAAAGCCCAGCTGGCCATAAGGCACGGCAGCACCGTGGCTGAGGGCCCGGCAGCGCTTTGCTGCAAACTCTCTGCCTCTTTCCTGCCTGCTGCAGGGCACGCCGTGGGAAAGCTGATCCCATGGCACAGGCGAGTCTCCGGCTGCAAAGACAGGGCGTAAAGGGATGCTGAAGATTTGAGGCAGCAGCTCTGTTAAATAGATATTTTGAGTGAGGGGAAATAGCATCGCTCCAAAAGGAGTTTGTCCCCAGCTAATGCATTTCCTCACTGCTGCTGGGATGTTTGCACAGGACAGGCTTAGCTCGGCTGCCTTTTAAAACTCCCTTACAGCTTTGATTAGCCTTGCTAAAACTAAGGGCATCTCTCATTCACGCACTAATTAGCGGCAGGCTCAGAAGAGGCTGGTATCCCTCATCGCTGCAGATTTTAACAAGGAGAAATACAAAGGTAGACTTAAAATTAAAAGCAATGCTCCTTCCTGAGCAGCGGTTTCAGTGCCTCAGAGATTACAAGCCAGCCCCGCTCTGCGTGTCAGCAAGCCTTTCCAAAATAATGAGCCCGCTTCCGTCCCAAGCAGCTCCTGTTGCACTGGAGAAATGAGCAGAAAGGTATTATGGGCTCACACTCACCAGATGGATATCCTGCTTTGTTCTCCCCTTACTGAAAACCCTACACATACAGTTTGGATTATCTTCATTGTAATTCTAATCACCACCTCTGTTAGAGAGGGAGGGAGGAAGGGAGGAATCCTTGCCTCGGTCAGGAGAGCTAATTAAAAGTTGTGAGTCATCCAGACTTCTCCGCACGTTGGAAATGCTTTTGGAAGATCAGGTAATCTCTCATTCTTGGGGGAACCTAGTTAGTAAAGGAAAAATTAAGCAGACTCCCCTTGGGCAGGGAGCTATAGGAGAACAAATCCCGTTTTCCCCGCGGGATGCAGCAGTGTGAATCACGGAGGTGCTTCAAACACATGCAAACCACACTCTAAAGCAGAACAGCTCATGTATGTTCCCAAGCACAGCAACACAAACACCTCCTGCGCACCTATACCACGCTGGCTTTTAAAACGCCTTGTCTAAGAGGCTTTTGCATATGAATATGTGATGCACGGACTTCTGTCTTCCCATAAAAGAACTTCTGAGCCCTCTGGCTGGTTCCTGGGTGGTTGGGTGCAAGCTCAAAGGTCTCAGAGAAGTCAGAGCCAGAAGCCTCATGAAAATGGACAGCTGGCAGCGACATGAGGTCCGTGCAGCGCCCCAGCTCCTCAACCCCGATTAGCCACTGCACAGTCAGTGCTGAGCGCTGTGCCCGGAGGGGAGCGGCCTCCCCAGACCCACTGCGGTGGGAAGGAGCTGCCTGTGCTGATAACGAGCTCTGACAGCTTCAAGCCGGGTCAGGGCCCCCCACACCAGCTTGGTGAGGACAGTCTGCGAGCGATGGGCCCCCAGATCCAACGGGGATGGGGGGAGCTGAGGAGGATCAATGCCGCCGTCCCCAGTTCCTGGAGATAACAAGATCATCCGAAGAGTTGCCCAAGCTCATACAGGACGGCAGTAGCAGAGCCAGGCTTCCCAAGGCATCAACCACCACACTGCTTTGGCCAAAACAGTCAAGTCAGGATCTTTCAGAGTAGAGGTTGACCAGTCCCTGTCATTTAGAGGTGCTGGGCGTCTGCAGAGACTGAGCCCTCGTGAAGATGCAGAGCACCCTTGGCGTGTCCCAAGGGACAAAGAAGCTGTTTTCTCTTTGGCCATCAAAAGAAAATTTTTTTTGAAAGATTATTTTTGTTGTCATCTTTCCAACGGCCAGTCAAGCATGCAAAGACTTTTTCTTCTCTTTTCCCTCCCTTTTTTTTTTGAGAGACTTCAAGCTGACCCCCTTGGGGCCCTGCCTCTCCTCTCTCCCTGAGCATTAGGATTACTAATGAAAGATGCAGTCAGGACCTTCCCTCCCGCCCCTTTACACATTGCCGTGGGAAACTCTGGGGAGCTGGACATGGACGCTGCTCTGAGCAAAGTGCCCCAGCAAGTACCCTCACCTTGGACAGAGCTGCCATGCTGGGGACCAAAGGGATGTGGCTGCACTGCTTGAATGTTTAGGGCAATGTCACCACACAGAGCCCAGGATGAGAACAACTCCCTGGACAGAGGTGATAAAAAATGGTTGTGGGTAAACAACACCAAGCAACAAGGGAAAATGAAACTGCTGTTTCCATCTGATCATTTTGGAGATTTGCTCAGTACCATAAATGTGTTTGGATTCAAATCCATTTAGCCTTTGCTTTATCGGCACCCCTGGAGAACCCTCTTGGCAAAAGGACGCTCCAGCTGATGCTCCTACTTTTCTGCCCAAGGCAAATTCAATCAAAAATAGACATGATTTTACCAAAACCATCTGCAAACTGACTTTTACTGACAACAGCCTGGACACCTGGACATTTGCAATCAGCACATCCCAAATACACATTAGCCCCCTTCGTTGCATGTGAAGACTTGGGCAAGCTTCAATCATGCTTGCAATGGTCAGTGAAGCCATGAACCCAGTTTGTGCAGACTTGGCTTTTCCTTGTCCTGCTGCATCTCGGACATTCTCCTTGATGAAAGTTCACCGTGCCTCTTCCCTCTGTGACACCTCTTCCAAATCAATGTTCCTCTGAGTCTAAGCAAATAGTGCAATCCTTGGTAGGGTGAGCTGTGGCTTGGGATGAGGATGGGCATCATCCTGCCCACACATCTGGGCAGGCAATGCCATGCATTGTGCTCAAAAGCCACCAGCCAACCTGCAGTGCCATGCTCCAAGATGAGCAATGCGATTGAAGAAAACACAAGCTCCTGCTCCTGGCCAGAAACACCTCACAGGGATCAACCATGACTTGATCTGGCAGGTTTGCTGTCCCTGCCCTTCCCGGGCACAGCAGGCAGGAAAACACTTGGTTTTTCCTCTATGAATGAGCATAGAGGAATCGATCAAATGCAGCAGAGTACAATGCTGCAGCTGAAGTATGCACACACTGAACCTTTCCTGCTATGCAACAGCACCACTCATTTACACACCAGCAGCCTGAAACTATCTCTTTTGTACACCCAAATTGATCCTCACTCTTAATTAGTGCTCTCAGTTGCAGCGAAATTTCATTTGTTTCTTCCAAATGTGGCCTGATCCATTGTCCCTCTCCTGTGACCTGTGAAAATTAGTCATTGAGCTCAGTGACAGTGGTAAGTGCGAAATGCAGCATCAAAGGGACATAATGGGGCCTCTCAGGACTGACAAAAAAACACCATTAATCAAGGCATGCTCAAGAGGTGCCAACTTACTGAGGCATGTGAGTGGCGCAGGTCAGAGTGAGGGCCCTCCCACGGGAGGTGGGATGCAGAGGGATGTGTGGGTGCAGGAGAACCCTGGCTGCCCATGGACCTCAGCCTGCCCCAGGCACCCAAGAGCTGCTGCTTCATGCGCAGGTGGTCTCTGCTCTGCAAGTCCCAAGGATTTGCACACCTGCTTTCCAGAGGAGGTTATGGAGATGCACTTTTCCAGGCAGCTCTTAGTTTAGAGAGCAGGAGTGGAGCTCATCTTGTGATACCCAATGCTCTGCCACTGGGTCAGGGATGAGGTATGGGCCACACAGCAGATCAGGAGGGAGATGTCAGCATCTCCATCTCCACTTGTAGAGCTAATACAAGAGTCTGGACATTCCCAGAGGCAAACACAACACTGTCCATCCAGGAGCACCTTCCACTGACCCACCCTTGTGCGATCCCAGGACCAAGCTAAGGGGGAAGACACAAACTGCACAAACAGACCAGAGCAGTGCAATGCTGGGGAATTATCCCAGGGATCAGGACCCGGGAGCCCTATGGACAAACCTCCACAGGTACAAAGCCAAGGCAGCCCTGCAGTCAGTGAACCAGCAGCATGGCAGCTGAAAAGGACCAGTTCTAGCTGAGAGAGTCTTAACGTCAGAAAACCAAAGCAATGAGGTAAATCTCTGCAAAATTCCAACGACTGTAGCAAACAGTGTGTTTAAACCCTCTCCTGCAAATCCATGTCATTAAACAGAATAACTTGGACTCGGCAAATCCAAATGACTCTCACTTTCAAGGTCCTGCATTCAGAAGCCCACAATGGAGAACAATGAGGTAGAGAAAAAGCCGAGGATCTTGACGCTGCATTCAGAAGGCCATCTGGTCTGGCCAGCACAGCCAGCGCTGGGAACGGGCAGCGTCATGGGTTGAGATTTAATCTGAGCCACTTATTGGGTGACCTCAGGCGAATCGTTTGACCTCCTTTTGCCTCAGTCAACCCAACTGTAAAATTGGGTTTAAAGCAAGAACCTCTTCGAAAAACATATGCTGTGCCTAAGAGGAGCGGGAGCAGACTCCCTTCCCAGCAACAGGGTTGTGATGGTGGCTAGAGCCAAAACCAGAGTGGAAGAGGAGATGCACAGAGTGAGGATCCAGCATCCCTTGATGGCAGGGAGCTCTGGTCGATGACTCTCCAAGGTCCTGTCCTGCCAGCCATGGCAAAGCAGCTTTGGCCCCTATGCAGGGACTTACCCATATGAAGGGATTTGTGAGGTCTGCCCTTGCTCATATCACTACCGCACCTAAAGGCCCCAAACATTCAAATCCCAGTCCTGATGGTTACCCAGCTAGATCAAGAGCATTGACTGTTTTGGTCAAATGCCCCCCAAAACAGATTCCTACTCACAGACTTGCCAACGAGCAGTGGCAGAAAAGCAGCCCCTCTCTGCCCTGGGCCCCAGCCTGGCCCCAGCACTGCACACCCTCTGGAGGGAAGCGACACCATACCCAGCTAACCTGGGTCCTGGATAGACAAAAACCAGCAGCTTGGCCCCCTCAAGGTGTTCACAGGGTGTGCAAATAATGGCACTGGCAGTAAACCCATCCTGAGTTCAGAGAAGGGAAACTGAGGCACAGCTGCTGCATGGATGTTACTGGCCACACCACAGCCAGCTGGGACCCCTGGAGGGCAAAATGAGAGTGAAAGCCATACGTAACCATCAGGCCAAACCCAGCCTGCTTGCAAACCAACCATCTAACTAGTGGCATTACAAATCCTTAAGCTGAAACAAGACTAAGTAGATAAAGACCTGCTCTAGGTGACATCATCAAAGAGATCATGGGGTGATGATGGCAAGGAGAAGACTAAGGTGGCAGAGACCTGCCCCCCCAAATAAAATAACCCCATGCTTCGAGAAGAGGCTGGAGCAGAGCCACAGGCAGAGGGACAATCAGGATAAAAGCACACAGGGCTGGGCACTGTGCTGTCCCCACAGAACTGCCCGTGCAGGTTCCCCAGAGCTTCACCCCGTGTTAAAAAAGCAGGCAGAAATTGCCTGATGCTGCAGGTGTGGCTGCAGAGATGTCAGAACTTCCTCAGCTGTGCTCCAAGAGTTAATTGAGACAAATAACTCAACAGTGCTGCCATTAATGAAATTCTTCTGATATATTTCCCCTGAGCTTTCTATAAATGACTAAGTGACATTACTGCCTGCAGTGCAGCCCCCCTGTATGAGAGATAACACTGCTGGAGCTGAGGTTGGCACATCCACATTAGAAGCCTTGCAAAGAAGTGCAAGATGATATTTAAATAACTATCACACTGCTAAGAAATGAGCAGCCAAAAGAAATATGGTCTTATAATATGCTCAAGTCTCAGGATGAATCCTGGCTGTTACATGCAGACGCTGAAATGCTGTGGGTGGTAAGTGACAAACTCTTTTAATCCTGAAAATCTACTGAAATTCCCAGTCAAATCTCTCCAATCTCCCCCCGGTGACTCCTATATTTGTACATTTGTTTTGCAGCACACACAGGGCCAAACACTGCTACAGTACAGATGTGAGAGGCAGCATCACGTGAGCCAGCATGTCCTAGGGGCAGCCAAAAGAGCTGATGGAGGGAAATAACCCACTCACCCATCATATCCATCCTCTGGAAACCTCTCACAGTCTTTCTGCTTTACTTAATTTCTTTTTCTTTCTTTTTTTTTTCCTTTAGTAATTCCTCATGGGTATTTTTCCCCTGAGACTCACGCTACAAGCCCAGAACTTGCGCTGGGCTTACCATAAGTATTCAAAGCACACACAGTAAAGAAACATCACTGGCATCAGGACTGAGCCCTTCTGCTCGGCACTGGAGAAAAAAAGGGCATTAAATGTGAGCAGAGCCACAACAGCGGGGAAAAAACCCTTCTTTATGGATGGAGGAAACTTGGCATGTAACACCAGGGATTAAACTGAAACAAAATGCAAGCTAGCATTAGCTAAAAGCTCCTGGGAGTAACAGGACCATATCTCCAGAGCCATAAACTGACACCAGGGCACACCTTTATCTCCAGCACGTTTTGCACTACTAAAACAAGTCATCACAAAAGTATCTCCCAACTGCAGAAACAGGTTCGCTTGTCCCAAGCACAAGCCATAGGTAGGGCTCTGCTGACAACACAGATACTGTACAGGCATAAGAAAAAACAACAGCAAACCCACATGTTTAAGGTCTGGCTTGATGTTTTGAGCCGAGACTCACAATCTGCATCCAAACAGTGGCATTGCCCAGGAAATACCTTGGTGACAACTTTGGTGCCACCTTATTTAAACCTTAATTTAAAATGCTAACTTCATAATGAGTGGAACAAAACTGTGTAAAAACATTTCCCACTCTAATCCTGGTTTGATCCCCCCCAGTATGGCCTTCTTTTGTAATTACATCCCTTTGTGATCTCACTCTAATGCCTTGTATTGTGACCCATAAAATAATCAGGCCCCTTTGTCTCTCCCTAATCCTTTTAGACTTCCTTCTTGTCTCTACACTCTTATAAATGCTGCCATTATTTGGGCTCAGCAGCTCTTCCCACCACCCCAGAGCCTGGAAAGGGGGCTGCAGGTTAAACCCTGAATATATTCTGTGCAGAGGAGCTGAAATGATGGGAAGATCTTTGCTGCTTTAAAAAAGCTGTGATTCCCAACCTCCTCTCTTAGCCACACAGCTTGGCAGGGAAAGCTTCCAGAGTTATTATCAGGTAGCACAGTACTTCAAATACTGGGCAGGTTCATTTCACCAAACTTCAAGAAACCTCTTTGCCTCTAAATTGCACCATCGACTTACTCCCTCTCTCCGTTTTTTTTTTTCTTTTTTTTTTTTAAAGCATCAGATCAAACAGGGAAAATTGCTACTCTCAGGCTGCGTACGTGCAGAGCCTGATCCGATACCCAGTTTGATGGTGATTTCCAATTAGTGGTAACTGCTTGTTATTGAGTGATATAATCAATGGGTCTTACTCCACCGGCTGGGCTGTGATTTATGATGATGTGGAGCCAGGTCCATCAAATTACAGCATCGGCAAAAAGGGCTGGAAATGCCATGAGGCAACGCGATCAGAGTCAAGTGAGGCCAAGTTAAGCAAAAGGTGAGGAGAAGAAAGGTGGGTGTGTTTTGGGGAGCCCACCTTCCAGAGGAGCAGACTCTGGAGGTTACTATTGCCCAGAGGGTATCTTCATCCACAGGGAGCAAAGGCGTGCTCAGCTTCTGGCATTCACAAGGGAAATGCAGCTCCTCAAAGAGACCCACGAAGACACAGCCAAGCAGTGCCTCCAGAGAACACTCTGCCTATGAAACTGATTTTAATTAAGACAGCTTGGAGTCATGTGAAATTATGAAACTGTCATTAAGAGACAGAAAAGATCTGTATTCAATAACCTGATCAGATTATAAAAACATGTTGCATTCCACAACCTTTTAAACTAACACACCCAGGGTTTGAACAGACCCAGAAACAGCAACTGAAAAAATTCCAACCGGGGTGTTAGGCAGAGGGTGGAAATGCCAAGGGCTTCCCTCAGCTCAGTCACGCATAGGCTTCTTGCACACTTGTGCTTGTTCAAAAGAAGGTTACACTGCAAAAATATTATCAGTGTGTTTAGCACCTGACCTGCCAACCCACAAACCAGCCAAGGTCCATTTCCCTCCACTGAGCATCTTCGATTAATAATGACGATATACAGAAATACCCCCGAATTTTAATTAAATTAATTTAATGAGTCAATTTTTAGGAGGAAGGTTTGTAGAAGCACCCACTCCATGGGGAAACTCCCAGCACCTTGAGCCCATCAGGGCCGCACGCGAGGTGGCTGAGAGCAGCATATTCTTCCAGTTAAATTTTACTCAATGCCAAGTGTTGAAGTAAATTTGAAACATAAAAATATGATATCCAGCCCACATTTCCTGAATGCAAATATGTACATTCCTCCGAGCCAAGAAGATTATATTCCAAGCAATAATACAAAGCCAGGGTCTGTAACGGTGATACGAGACTAACAGCCCGCCTTTGAAGACAGCGAAAAGTGCAACAGAGCTCTCGAGGGGCTCCGCTCTGTCAGATCTCTTTTATTCCTCAGTAGCATGGCCTTGATCAACTTTCAAGATTTTTGTTTGTGAAAGGTTTTTATTTCTCCTTTGCTTTTGTGTTCAGATGTCAGGCTCAGAGGGAAGACGAGATCAGCACTGGGATGAGGTTTTACCCACCGGCAGTATTTGCTCTGCTACGCAGAGGTCTGCTTAGCGTTCAGGGTTTTTTCCCTTCCAGGCAGCCAGCACCCATTTCTTCGGTGCAGCAGTCCCATCATCTCTAAAATGGGGATAATTACCCTTCTCCTTTCACTGGCTTATTGGGACTTGGGGCAAGGAAAATCACTATCACTTGTGTGTAAACACCGTGAGACACTGGGGCTCAGGGTACAACTGTGATTCATTCTTAGGAGATTTCATCTACAACTAAGCCGAGTCCTGAGTGTAAGTGCATGTTCCTGCAGCTCAGGCACAGCGGGGGAGCTCGCCCTGAGCAGCAGGTTACATTTGCCCACAACATCCTGTTTTATTCCCATTATCTGCAGCCACCTGTAGCGTCAAGGCCAGAGGCCCCCTGCTTTGTGCTGGCTTCACCCAGAACTCTTCTCAAGGCTGGCAAGAAACCAAGCTTGAAGCAAGAATAGCATCCAGAGCATTTTCAGCATGATCCCTTTTTCATTTTGATTCACATGAAACTATGACTACAAAGGGAAACACTATTCAGGGACACACAGCACATCACATACATATTGACGCAGGAGCCGAGATAACAGTGTTTATTGACAACCCACAATCCCAAAGGTAATTTCTCTGACTCTCATGTCTCCTGTTTACAGGTCCAAGAAGTTTGACATTGTGCCTGTGCGTCAGCTGGCTTCCAGCTTATAAATGCCAGAGTCGTTCACCAAAAGTGCTCCAAGGTTTAGCACCACAAGCCTGACAAGTCTGAGATCCAGCTGCTAATCTGGCACGGACCCAAAGCCCTTGGCTCCTGGACAATGTCACTTCTTACACTCCTGAAAAGCTAGGTTTGCAGATGGCCACTTCATGCACTCAGGAATTGTTATACACAAGGCCTGAAGTGTTCCCTTGGTGGGCTGCCAGCCGGCCCCGGCGCTGCGGGGAGCGGGCGGCCGTGCTCCGAAAGGCCCCCCAGTTTGGGGAGTGCAGATGCAGGACCTCGGCCCCAGACTTTGCTGTAGACTTTTCCTGCTTTGCACCAAAAAAATCATGGTGCAATTTGCAAACGCAACAGAAGTAGTAGTTAGTGGCTTGCCCAGAAAGAAGAGGAGTAGCCATCTCCCAAACAAGCTGGAGAACCCTGCAGTAGAACTTCCTTAACAAACCAGTGTTTAGGCAGAGCTCGGGGCCGTACCAGACACCTGTCCTCACACTTATGGAGAAATTACAACCAACAGTGACTCCTGGTTGAATGCAAAGAGGATCAGTGGCTGCGTCCCAAGGCCTACACAGTCTGTGGGCAAAGCTGGCCACCAATACAGCTGAGACAGAAACCATCACGACTCGCCAGCTCTGCCATCAGTCCTGGGATAAACACAAACCAGCAACCAGAGCTGGCAGGAGCGAACAAGGAGACCCGACAGACCAACCGCTCTGGCCAGGGCAATGCAAGGGGCTAAGCTGGGTAGTGTGCAGAGCTGGAGTCACAGCCTGCCCTGGAATTCTTCCTCCCCCACCTTTAAATTTCATTCCCTCACTGACATTTTCATCTGTCTCCTCCTCTGGGTTCCCCCACCAGACAATCTGTCTGGTGTTGTTAGCCTTGCCCCCAAAGGCGCTGCCACGCTGGGCAGTAAATAAGACCTTGCTGCCTCCACACTGCCAGCATTAAATAACAAAATGAAAGACACCATGACCTTCAGAAGGTCTTTGCCTATGATTTGGGAAGCGCTGCCTGCCAAGCAGAGCCCAGCTGTGCTGCGCAGCAAAGGCGCTTCCAAACTCACCACGGGAGACACACAAACCACAGACTACTTCACTGCATGAGTTTAGTGTACCTTACCCCTCCGACACAGGGAATTTACTGCTAGAAGGTGGTTTTTAGTTTTCTATTCAAGAAAGCTGATTAGCTCTTCTTTCACACTTGGACAGCTACACAGATTAGATGCCAGCCAGACATCCGTATCAGCATCATGTTCATTTTCTCTGCCCTCTCTTTAATCCCCCCTCCCTGAACACCCAGCACCCATCACGCTGCCCTTCTGCTTCCCAGCAAAGCCAGTGCCCCTTGTGGGATTGCCCCACACAGTGGGGGTGAGACTGTGCCTGTACTTACTTGCTGCCTGGATCTTCGCCTTCCGGCTCACCACCAGCCCGTAGTGGTTTTGTGCCATGCAGTCGTACTCGCCTTCATCCGAGGAGCCATCTCCCCGGACCCTCTGGAAGCGGGAGACGTAGAGCGACCCGTTGGCCAACATAAAGGCGTTCTCACTGTCCACGATCATCACGCCGTTCTTCCGCCAGGTGATGGTGATGGGCTGGATGCCCTCCACCTGGCAGTAGAGGATCAAGGGTTGCTCCTGCACAGCTATGTCATCGCTAGGCTCCACAACAAATGCCAGCTCGGAGGAACGGCCAAAATCTAAAATGAAGAGGGAAGGACAGAGTCAGCAACGTGCCCATGAGAAGCAGCAAGAGTCAACTACTATGGCAGCCAACAGGGGGTGATGGAAACATTTAGGATGGGCTACAAGGCACAAGTGTTTTGGAGGAACATGAAACCCTTGGGCATGCTTTGCCTCCCAAGGCTTTGCGCTCAGAATCTCAGGGTGCAATTTCCAAAGGCATAGCCAGAGGCACAGTCCTCCGAGGCTGCCTTTGGAGGCTCCAGTGAAGGGGATGGCCAGGCACACCCCTCCAGTGGCTTGCCAAACCCGAGTTCCACTTGACAGCCCTCTGCAAATTGCCTCTTGCACACAAAAAATGCGCAAGCCCAGCGTGTCAGCCATTCCCAGCCCAGGAGCAGAAGTTTACACCGGTTCTGGAAATCCATTCCTCTCCCCACGTGCCCATGCGGAGAGGGGCTGCGCCGTGCCCCAGACCCGTTTGCAGCACAGCCGGCGGGGGTGAAGGGGGGATCGGCAGCTCCCGATTCAGACCATATTGCCACCGGCATCTTCCCGACACTTCTCCCGCTTGGCAGAGCAGGAGGCTGTTTGCCTCTCGCACACAACACCATGCCCTTCTGTCGCTTTGGTCTCTCTCACGCTGTAACAGCCAAAGGATGGTGCTATTCAGCCCTTAATGAAGAGCAAGTTAAGCACCGAAATACAAATGCACAATGTTCTGGCTCAGCCACACAAAAGATTTCTTGCAAAGCAATTACGCTAAACGATGTCCGCGAGAGATAAGTTACGGCAGAATTTGTAACAACAATAGGCAAACCCTCGCTTCCCATCACACAGATACGTCCTAATTTACTTCTTTTGCCAACAGAACGTTTAAACGCTGTGTCTTTGGCATGTTATGCTTCACTTGCTCCAGCACACCTTTTGAGGGTATAATTTGCCCTATAGTCATCATCAGACGCTACAGAAGATGACAGAAATAGAGCTATTGCTTAAAGATGGGTCCAAAATACCCAGTCATGAGAAACAAAAAGCAACCAAGAAACAGGAGTCACAGAGACATCTGACGGGTACAAATGCAGGATGGAGACAATTTTTTTTAAAGAGCAATGATGAAGAAATTCCAGGAGTGTAAGAAAAACTACTCTTTCATCTGAATATGGAGAAAGCCTTTCTAACTGTTCACTTGTGCATCAGCCTCTCAATGGGTGGTTTCCCAACCTGTGACACAGCTTTCATGGGCACAGGGGCACCAACTCCACAGCTGCTCACAGAACCGGGACTCACACAGGCAACATCTCTTGGCAAACACCAGCCACAGCACAGTCTTTGTAATGCCTGTCCCTCATACAGACCCCATCAAGGACAGGATTCCGACACACCAGGCTCAAAACCAGGGTGGAGGGCAGACTGTTAATGCACGGTAAGAATAACAGAGATGAGAAGAGGCAGCTACACTAAAGAAAGAGAAGGGAAAAAAAGTCTGTCTTTTCTGCTCTGCAAACCTAGTGAGATTTTTTTTCTTTCTTTCTGTAAATCCCCATTGCTTTCTACAGCAACTTAAATTGGATTACGGGGGATAAACATTGAGTGCAACCTGAGCCGAGGCAGATGGACGGAGCAGACAAAGGCAGCAGTGGTAGTGCAGGGCAGGCCAAAGGTACTGCCAACAAGGTATAAGTGTGTGCAGGGAATGGACAAACCCTACTTAGTGACAGACACCTAAAACACACACTTTATTAACCCATTAAGTCTTAAAATGTCAGGCTAGCTCCAGCCATCTCAGTGATCTATCGCTCACTGTGACTTCTTTTTTATGAGATAGCCCTGGGGTCCTCTCAGCAAGTCAGACTGCAGCCAGCACAAACCCATCAATTACTTTTTTTTGGTGAAAATTAAGAAATTAGTTGAATGCTCTGCATTTTTCTGCAAAGTGGCCAGAGTCCCAACACCACGCTGGGGCCCTATTCCCTGTGTGGGTGCTCCCAGGAGTTCAGTAGGATAAGGACCCTTGTGTTCTGACACAGAACCGAGGGGAATTTCTGTCTCCAGAAAGATTGAAGATTTAACGATTTAGCCTATGAGACAACCAGAAAAAATCCCTAATGAAATAAATGCCCCATCTTCCCCCGTACTCTTAAGATAAAACAGCTTATTATTATACGTACAATAAAAGGAAGAATCAACGTAATTACATGCCCTTCCCACAACTGCTGTCATTACAACAACCATCATTAAGGCCTGTGATTGGAGATAATCATGTTTACCTCCATAAACATTCGGTCTGCATCCTCACTCCAGACTCCTCGAGCTGCAGGAGTGATGACACTCGTAATTAGGACTGGTGTCCTCAGACACATGCCCGAGTGGGGATGGACACTGGTCTGGAGATCTCCTCAGGACCAGAACTGTGCCTTGAGGTGTGACAATGTACAACTGGTTTGTAATCTGCAGAAACCTTGTGGAGTTCAGAAGCACACAAATTCCACCACAACTTATGGTTTTCTCATGGGATGCTTATCAGACCTTGAAGAAATCTCACTGCCTCTTTCCTTGGACTTCAGGGCCAGGTGACTGACTAGGCACATGTGGAGAAGCAAGCCCACCCTATCTGGGGATTTGGGAGAAGCCAACCTCTGTCTTTCACCTGTCACAAAGGTGGACTCTGAACACAGAGCTCTGCCTTTCCTGGGTGCTCAGGAAAAGAGACAAAGGAACAGAGACACTCACAGAGGAATATCCATGGTGGGACCAGAAGGCTCCTGGTGTTTGCTCTAGAGGTCAGCTCAGAGGGAGACCACAGACAGAGCAAGGAGGCAATGGAGCAAGGGGAGAAAGGGACCCATCTCGGCATAAATAACTGATTGTAGTCAGCAGTGAGGCACAGCAACGATGCTGCAAAGTTGGAAGTAAATGACACTGCAAGCACATGGAAACAGTAAAAGTGCAATTAATTGAGAGAGACAGTGAGGAAATCGCCAAGGCCGTGCACATTCACTCAGGGAATTTGAAAGCCCCATCCCTCTCCAACAGCTGTCTGCATATCCAAACGCAGCTCCCCCCACCCAACATCCCAGGTACCCCCAGAGAGGGACTGTGAGGCAGTGTGGCTCACAGCCACTCCCTGCTCAAGGCACAAACTGTACAGCTCTGCCCGTGGCACCTCGAGTTTGCAGTCAGAGCAGGGGTGTCAGGCAGGCAGCTGAACAGCCCGCTTGTCTCCACGCCGCCAGCACGAGGGAAAACCGCTTTGCTTTCTGCAGAGGGATGGAGGGAGGAAGTGTGATTAGCTCTGACATAAAGGCCACAGGAAAATTACTGGAATCCTCATTCTACAAGTCTCCTTTTGAGAAACATTTACCATCTCCCTGAGCATTACAATATGTGACTATATGTGCAAATATTTAACAAAAACTACTTCCCCTATTGATCAAGCAGACAGGCATACTCAGAGAAACCAATTAGCACTTGTGCTTTTGAACCAAGAGATTTATTTAGTGCTGAGAGAAAGAACTTCGAATTAATGGGAAGCTTAAAAGACACTTTGAAGTACATTTAAAAAAAATAAGTTTAATTATTTTTTACTTGACACTGTGATTCACAGTCAAAGCTTCAAAAGAACTTGCTCGTACCCTAACACTGTCCTTTTCCATTTGGGAAACAGGATTTTGGCTTTCCCTCCTGTGCTTCAGCAGCTAATCTCACCGCTCTAATTAGCGGTGACATCCATCGCCAAGGACCTCAGTCACATCCTGGCTCATCCTCCTGGACCCCGTCCAGACCCACAGCCAGCAGGGCCATCCCTGCCCCGGGAGCACACGGTCCTGACAGATGAAGCCCGTATTATTACTCCTGTTCTAGACAGGGAACATTAATCACAGAAAGATGAAATAAGCTGCCAAGGGCCGGGTCTGAGCTCGTGGCAAGGCGAGATATTGCGGGAGCAGTTGGGTCCACCCCGCTCTTCCTGGCACAGCATCATCAGGAGCACTGGTGGGGAGACAGAGGCAGTCCCAGCTCCTCTCTCATCACACCAACAGCATTAACACCCACCTGCAAACTGCCCCTCATGAGCAGAAATTTGTTCCCTCCTGATTTACTCTGTTTGTTACCAGCACAACACAGCCTGTATCAGCAGCATTCCCACCACCAAGAATAACTACTCCGGTCCTGCTTCAATAAAGCCAAAAGAAGATGCCCAGGACAAGAGGAATTTATGGTGGAATGCAGGTGAGTATTAGGGCCAAAAACCTGGGTGCAGTTTGGGCCACCTCTATGAGAAATGGCTCCTGTATTTCCAGTGGAGGGTTGTTTTTTATTCAAATCCTTCTGCAAACGGGAGGATGTGGAAGGAAGAGATATATGGACATGAAAGATGTTCTCCAACAGATTATAACAAGGTTCAGGCTGATGAAATTGGCAGCCTAAAAATCCAGCTGGTGCACTCTTAAATCTCCTTGAGGCTGACCCAGACCCTAAAGAGAAAAGCACTGCACTGCAGTAAAGTGCAAATTGGCTCTTTAGGGCATCCAGAAAAATTTACATTTAAAGAAGAGGAGAATAGGCTGTAACAGGCCCCACATCTTGCTGGCAGTAAAGTTTACTAGCTCAGAATTTTTTATTCCCTTTCCTTTAGGACAGGAGGTTATATAAAGCGATTTTTCCATCAGGGAGCATAAACCACATCCAGTCGTTAAGCGATTGCAGGAGGTCTCTGTCGGGGATAACACAACCTCTCAGCCACCTGATGCAGCGACCAGAAACATCCAGGATCACTGTCCTCAGTGGGGAGACAGATTTTAGCTGAGGAAGGCAAACACAGCCCAAAGAGCCAGCGAAGTTGCCCCAAATAATTTTCATACGTTTGAGACCAGACTGGGCAAATCCCAGGACATGGCTTGTTGAACACTGTGGAAGCTGGAAACGTTCACAGCACAAAGAGCCTTTCCAGGACGAGCTCCGATCCCTCGTGGGCTCCCCCATCCTGACGGAGGCAGGATAAAACCTGTTGGTATAGCTGGAAAGAGCAAAGACCTTTCCTGAGCTAATTACCCACAGCAGCTCCATGTGCAGCGAGGATCCCGAGAGCATGGCAGCAAGCCGAGCGTAGGATGCGCTGTTATTTGCATTCCCCATGTGTTTTACAGCCCTGACCAGATCACAGGCTCACCACAGAGGGCATCAGCGACACAAACACGAGCAGGAAACAACGGTGCAGCAAAGGAGAGGACAGCGAAGGCAGCAGCCAAGATGGGAAGCGCTGTGCCAGAGCCAGGGTTCCCCCCCAAGAGCGCTTTAATGCAGAACGGGGCAACAGCTGGTTTCATTCCCTGACCCGGCAGGAAAGCACCAGGGAGGTGGCTGTCCCCACAACCAGTCCCTTGCAGACCCCGCAGGGGATGGACTGGGCACACGGCGGGTGATAGAGCCCATGAATCAGAGACACGGTGGCTGGGAGGATGGCACAAGGCTGCCAAAAGAGCCACAGGCAACTTGGCATCACGGTGCCAAACCCCACCAGCCAGCACAGCCCTGTCACCCAGCCCTTGAATTTGAGCTTGAGTCCTGCCATCCAGGCAGGGCTGGACGGCGTGTTAGTAAAGGGAAGGTGTTTCTGGAGAAGTTTCTGTGCACATGAAAACCTTTGAAATCCTAAATTGTATCTAGCAAACAAAATTGTATCAAAGCAAACCCAGCACTCCCTCCTCCGCGCCTATCCCCTCTGCCTTAGCACCTCCCACACGGAGATTAAGGATGCAGGAAAGCATCGCCTTGCTCCTCCCAAGGAGCGCAGCACTGCACAGATCCCTGCTTGCTCCAAAACCAGTGCCTCAAAACACGAGCCCTTCTCGCCCTTTCCACGTACTCTCAGGTTTCAGCAGCAACGATCCTTTCGCAAAAGCATCTTGGTAACTCAGCAGAACCACCCGCCACCACTCGCATCCCCTGACTTGCCATCAGCTTCATCAACACAGTCACATGTGTGACAACAACAACAACAAAAAACCAACCCAGGCAGCAAATCCTCGACTCTGCTCTGAAACTCTGGTTTTACATTACCAATGTAGAGCGGGTCTGGGTTGTTAAGTGACTGGGCTGCTCTCGAGTGGAGGGTGCGATACAACAGTGACACCCGATATAACAGCAAGGCCAGATCAGTGCGCTCTGTGCTTTCCCCATACTCTCGCCTATTTCCCTCTCTTAAACTGCAATTATTGACATGTTCGCCTCCTTAACCATCGGTTTTATATGCTTGCCAATGACTCCTGAACACGTGTAAACAATTATTTTTATTTTCCTGCAAAAACAAAATGTTGGATATTCTTTTGGATGAGCGGACTCGGGTAGATTTTCATGAGCCATGCTACATAATTTATTAGTTCCTAAACTCTGTAAAACTAAAAGCTCCAGTAAAGTTCAAATAAGTTTGTGATTTCAAAGTAATTTTGAAAGGACTATTCCTCTTCCTGCCTAATGTTATTCAGTTGATTTAAATAGGAATTCTTAAACTGCAGAAGGGGATTCCTGCTTTGTCTTGTCAGACAAATAAAAGGACAATATCCAGGGTCAGAAGCCCAGGAGTGCAAAGCATGAAATACAGTGGGGAAAGTGGGCAAGAAACAAAGATCTTCTGTCCCACATCTGGTGCAGGCTGCAAAATGAAGCACATGGTCTGTGCATCCCATGGGTTTGGAGCAGCCTGCCAGGGTTTGTGAAGTAGCGGGCTGGCATTGCGTGGGATCACTGCCTGGCACTTCACACATTGTGACACAGGACCCTCCAGAAACAAGGAAATTGGAGAAAGAAAAGTTTAGGCAGGCAGTAAAGAGAGAGAGAGATTTTCTCATTTGCACACATAAAATCAGAGGAGTTTTGCAGCTCTCTGCCAGGCAGTGCTGCTGCTGAGCTGCTCCACACTGGCCCGTGCCAGGCGGACAGCACGTGGGCCAAAACTGAGACTGAGCAGGATGGAGAGGAGCAGGAAACTGGGCTGTAATCCTGGATCTGGGACCCTTGGCAAGCTCCTCTCCATGGCATCCTCTGCTAGCTCCTTAGCAAGCACAGGAGCTTGGTCTATGCAACGTCCAGAGCCCGACAGGTAATAAGAAAAGGTGCAATTAGCCGAATTTAGGATTTCTACATCGTGCGTGAGGAGTGGTAGAGGAGATCAGGAGGAAACCAATCCACCCTGTTCCCCTCTCTCTCACCTTGCTCTATAAACTTCCAAAGTTTAATTCTGCCACCCTGATGGTCCCAGCAGGCATCTGAGAGCCATGAGCACAGCTGGCTGCACACTCGCACCCATCCATTTTGCCCCCAGCACAGGTCCTAAACATGGTACACAAGGACAGGGCTCTGAGACACCCACGTTTCAGGGGCTACGGCTGCCTCCTCCACGCAGGAAAACCACATCCCAGGATTCTCCTGTTGAAATCCCCCCGAGAGAGATGAAGCTCAAAAGTGAGCTTGAATTTCAGAGAGTCTCTGAGTGTTACTGGGGAAATGATACCTGATACTCTCCATGTATATTAAGAAAAAAGACAGGGTATTACACCAATTTAGGAGAAAGCAATCCTTTTTTCCGTCTGAAAAAAAAACCAACAAAGCCATACAGAGCTTATAGCTTCAATAATTTAGAAGTTAAGCCTACTTAAATATAAATGACGATGTTTAATTCCAAGGCTGTTACTGAGCAGAGCCGGGGAGCCTCTCGTATCCTATGCCTGCCTTTGAATGCCGGGCTCAGCAATAACAGACAAAAGCTGTCCACCACCCAGAACAAAGAGCTCCAGGAAATTAAAAAAAAAAAAAAGAAAGAAAATACTGTCTCGCTGCTGAGCCCACTCCAGCACGCTGACCAGCAGCCCCCAGTGCCTGGTTCACAGTCGCCAGACCAGCATTTTGGGGAGCTTGAAAACCACAGGGCTGGGACCAGAGCATCGTGTCCCACAGAGCCCCGACACAGCATCCGTCCCCGCGGCGAGGCTGCTCCGACGCTCACTGACACCAGTGCAGGAGGGTTTATTAAATTCAGCAGAGCACAGAAACACGTTACCTCGCTGCTAGCCACGTCAGGAGCAACTAAACCCACTGAAGGGGGCAAAAAACTCAGAACAGAGAAACTTTGAAAGTGTTGCTGAACGCTCCTCAGCAGGGCCAGCAAAACACACGCCAGAGTCAGGAGCCACTGACCCGCCAAGGCACAGCATAAAGAAACACACAGAGCAATTTGGACAGCAGCAGGCGATAGATAACCTAGACACAAACTCAACTTGTTGAAGTTTTGCTTTCAAGTATTCACTTCTTTTACTCTCCTTCATCAAAAGAAAAAACATAAAAAACCAAAACAAACAAAAAAGGTACTTTTTCAACCATCCTCAATGCACTATCCAGGAATCTCAACAGGATAACAAGACCTGCTTCATTACATGCACTTCACAGATCATTTCTGTTTTCCCGGAGTTACACTGGCTTCTCCTCCTCGCCGTGGCTGCTACGGACCACGTGGCGAGATTTACGATGGGACTAGCCCACAGCCTTGTTTCCTAAACACCCCAGCAGCTAATCTCTGATAAATCTAATACACACTTTTTCCTCTCTGATGCTGAACTGCTTGCAGGTGTTTGTTATTTTAAACAATTCATAGAATAATCATAGAATGGTTTGGGTTGGAAGAGATTTTAAAGACCATCTTGCTCCAAGAGCCCTGCCACAGGCAGGGACACCTTTCACTAGACCACGTTGCTCAATCCGTACTTTTCCTTATCTTTAAGGCTGCTAAGTGAGACAAGAGGAGGATGCACACGGGTATTTTGCTGCAGAACAGCATCTTTCTCAGATTAGACCCACGCTTAAGCAGCGTCATCATCAGCAAAAGGAAAATATTGCCATTTATCAGCAGGGCACGTGTAGAGTAGGTGCTAGGAAAGATGCTTTTATGTTTTGTCGTCCAGCCCTGGTCCGGTGAACGGTGTTACCAGAGCGGACAGAGCTGCGCGTTACAGGAGGGCACGATATTCTTGTAGGTTTGAAGTTGCTCGCCCTCATCCGTGCGAGCTGTCAGCCAGCAGCTCCGTCGCTATCGCCCTTCCTGCCGAGCGCGGGGCGCACGGCGGGGCCGGTGCCGGCTCTGCCCGCCGGGCACGGCTCGATGCCCGGCCCCGTCCCTCCCCGTCCCTCCCCGGCGCCACGGCTGCGGGCTCGCGCTCCACAAGCACCACCGCCGGTCCCCGGAGCCCCCCGCACACGGGGTCTGCAGCTGGACGCGCGGCTCCGCGGGACCGCTTCGGGATCCGCGCGGGTGCACGGGCTGGTGCGGGGCTCGGCAGCGCCCTGCCGGGGGCACACCGACCGACCCGCGGGGCTGCCGGTGCCCGCGGAGGCACGG